>JBBMOL010000130.1:1800000-2237591 GCA_037954665.1 Laguncularia racemosa
TTTTTTTTATTGTTCATGGTCCCATGTTTATGTCATCTCTTATTTCTATTTTTACAGTAAGGAAATGATAGAGAAGCTTATATATGTGCATTGTGGGAGTAGATTTGTGAAGAACCCTACTAGCATTGTATATGTTTTTAGAAAATATGATGTAATATAGGTTAAAGTTGCTGAGTTCACTTTAGAAACTTTTAGAGTGAAGCTCATCATAAAACTTAGATGCAATGATATAGAGGTGCTTAGATATCACACTCCCAATACATCCTTAGCTAATGGTTTAAAAGTGTTAAATGACAAGACCAGTGGTACTAAAATGCTAAACTTGCTATAGAGTCATGGAAGCATCGAAGTGTATCTGCAACATGGTGATGGGGTTTGTAGCTCTTCAAGAGTTGGAGGATCTTCTAGTGTTAGTAAGCCTTTAAAACTTGGTAATGAAGACGCAGGTGTTGACTTTTAGATAATTTATGAAGAGGGTGATAGTGAGGAGCTAATTGATACAAAAAAAATGAAGAATCAGAAAGTTTAGATGATGAAGTGTTCTTTAGTGAGGCTAAGTTCAATGAGGAGTTAATAGGCGCAAGTACAAGTATTAAAGAGCTTAAGAAGAGGCTATGGCTAAAGAAGGTATAGACTAAAAGTATGTCAACTGAAGGGGTTGTTGGATTAGATTTGTTGGATGTTAACGACAATTCAAACACTGATTACAAATTAAATAAGGTGGTTGATGACTTTGTATCAAATAGAGAAGATGAGGATAAAGCGGAGTATGTGAGGAAAAAGAATGACTTCAAAGTGTTTGATCTCAATGCAAAGGAGGTGCAGTTTATGATTAAAAGGGCTTTTAAGAGTGCGAATGAATTTAAGGATGTAGTGATGAGACATACAATAGCTAAATAAAAGAAGTTTATGTATGCAAGAAACATGCATAAGCAAGGTAGAGTGAAGTGTGTAAGGGATGATTGTCCTTAGTTATTTTATGCATCCTTCGACAAGGCAACTCAATCATTCCACCTAAAGACATATAATAATTGCCATATAGGCGGAATTTCCTTCATGAATAAGCATGTTAAGAGTAGTTTGTTAGCAAAGATATTCTTGCCCATAATACATGCATTGACCCATATCAAGCTATTGGACTTGAAGACATTAATTAGAGAACATATGGAGGCTAATGTAGCAGTGGATCAACGCCATAGAACTAAGAAAAAGGCATAGCAAGTTTTAATAGGCTCTTACAAGAAGGAATGTGCAATGTTGTGGGACTACTTAAAGGAATTACACCATGGGAATCTTGATTATACTATTATGATGCAAGTCTAGAAAGATGAGGATAGTGGGAAATCAAAGTTTGATCAATTATATAATATATATATTATACTATTATATATATATA
Organism: Laguncularia racemosa; assembly: GCA_037954665.1. Lineage (NCBI taxonomy): Eukaryota > Viridiplantae > Streptophyta > Magnoliopsida > Myrtales > Combretaceae > Laguncularia > Laguncularia racemosa. The sequence goes on from JBBMOL010000130.1 coordinate 1,801,397, forward strand.
TGTTCTAAGGGGTTAAGAGAAGGGTTTTTGGCTAGTTGTAGGTGAATGGTTGAGCTTAACAAATATTTTCTAAAAGGAGTTTGCAAAGGAGAGTAGTTATCTACCATAGGGAAAGATGCCAATTGTTGAGCTCTTTAAAATAAGTTTTAATGATAACAAAAAGGTTATTAGTGGGTAAAATATCTAACAAATATGTTTTAAGTGCATAAAATAAAAGTATTCATTTTTAAAGACACTTAAGCAGACAGTAGTTTACAAACACTTGTTTTAATAGTTAACTAGATAATCTGTTAGAACCTACATTTAGTATCAGAGCAATGGCTCTTTTGCATAAAGAGTTGATCAATGGCTGACAATACAATCATGATTGCATCTAATCGTATACCATTCTATGACAGTAATAACAGGATAGAAACTTATATTAAAGCAACTGATTTTGCTTCATGGGAAATCATGTTATGGAGATCAAGAAATCATTCTTACTAATAATCCAATCCTAGCCAATGAAGAAAAGAAAAAGGTTATAGTAAACAACACAAAAAAAAAGAATCTTCTTTTGATGAGCATCTCTCGAACTGTGCTTGCAATGATTTCATCATGCAAATCTACTAAGGAAATATAGGAAAAATTGTGTGAAACCTATAAAGTTGCTGTAATGATCAAAGACACCAGGAGAGAAGCACTCATGTAGGACTATGAATTGTTCATATTTCAATCCAGTGAAACTATATTTGATGGATTTAATATATTTACTTTAATTACTAACGAACTTGCTTTACTTGGTAAAAAGTTTGATGACAGTGAGCTCGTAAGGAAAATCTTTCGAATCTTGCCAAGCTCAAGGGATTTAAATACAAATGCAATTGAAGAATCTCAAGACTTAGATAAACTAACATTAAGTCAACTTCAAGAAAAGCTTCAAGCATATGAATTGAAACTGAAGCATATGGATGATTAAGAGAAAGTCAAAAAAGTCTATAGCATTCAAGGCTACTAAACAAGACATTGAGACAAGACAAAGAATTAAATAGTGAGGAAGACAATGATGATCTAATAATGCCGGTTCAAAGATTTACAAAAGTATTCAAGAAAAATGGTAAGTGTTTTGAACAGTCTAAATGTTTTTTTACTAATCAATATAAATATGGTACAAGAAAGGTTTTCAAAGAAAAAAGAAAAAAAGAAAGAGAAAAAGAAAGAAATAGTTTTCTTCAAATGCTAGAAGCTAGGACACATCAAGTATGAATGTCCTGCGTTGATAAAAAAAGATGGAGAAATACAAAAAGAAACAAAAAGCTTTAATGGCAACATAGAGTAATCTTAATAAGTCAGACGTAGAGTCAGATGCTTGATCAAACAATGAAGAAGAGGTAAATCTGTACTTTATAGCTATATTTGAGGTATCCTCTAAATGTGAGAATGATATACTTGTTAGCTTTAGAAAACAAGTTAAACAACTATTAAAGGCATTATCTAAGGCAAATGAAAAGATTGTAACTTTTAGACAGTATTCCAAACAAAACTACAGACAGACTTACAAACAGATGTACAGATAGTACAACAGAAGAAATTATAGAAGGTATTATGAAGGCTATATTAGATCATATAATTAGATAATGGTAAGCTCATGTCAATATCAATGGAGACCATATCAATATTCGAAAAGTCCGATAAGATCTAACACTCATGCGTGCTATTTTTGTAACAAGTATAGACATGTAGAAAATTTTTTGTTATTACAAAAATAACAAGCTTAGCCAATAACAAGTAAAAAATCAAAATAACATGAGCTTGAATTTTGGTAGACCTAAGCTAGTTTGGGTTCTTAAAAGGGTTTAATCATTTCTTTTGTATATGCAAGAACATGAAATAAAGCTAAAAGGATGGTGGTACCTAAATAGTGAGTGCTCACGGTATATGTCGGGAGATGTTTTGTTGTTCACAAATCTAGAATGGGAAAATGGAGGATATGTCAAGTTCGGTGATGACAATAGAGGAAAGATAATAGCAACTAGTACAATAGGCTTTCCCTCTAGTACAATTGAAAATGTTTCTCTGGTAAGAGGTCTAAAACATAATCTCCTAAGTAGTTAACTCTATGACAAAGGTTACAAAATGATTTTTGGAAAAGATAAAGTAAAAGCTTATGATCAAAATGGTGTAAAACTGTTTGAAGGATTTTGAAAAAGAAATATTTACATAGGTAAACCATATAGAGTAAATGTTAAAAGATGTTTCTTAACATTAAATGATAACTACTTTATTTGGAATTAAAAGCTTGGACATGTTAATTTCTCATAACTAAAAAAACGTTTGAAAAATAAAATTGTTATTGGATTACCAAAAATTTCTTCTATTAAAGATTTTAAATGTGATACTTGCTTGAAAAATAAAATGGTTTCAGTATCTCATAGGTCTAAAAATGTTATTTCAACAAAATGACCTTTAGAACTTCTACATCTTGATCTTTTTTATCTAACAAAAACTTTGAGCTTAGGAGGTAAAAAATTTGGTTTAGTGATAGTTCGAAGATTTACGGATTTGAATACTATACCCATTCCCTCATGGCTCTTTCCTAACTTCTACACTCTATTCAAATGCAGTTGCATGTCCCTCATTACCAATAGAAGAAGAAGAGAGCATCAACGCCATACCACTCGGGACCAATTCTCCAATTCACTCAAAGGGCAGAGAACATAAGCCAAACCCCTATGTCTTGGTACTCTACCCTCCCATTCATAAGAGAGTGGTAGTTGTCACCGGAAGCAGGTGAAAATGAAGCCCCAAGGGTGGAGTCTATATGATGGAGATGTTTTTGTCATCTTGTTTCTTTTTGGGCGTAGAATGGAATTTTCGTGTTGGAATTATAAAGATGCGAATAGATCGAAATTCGGCCTGTCAAAACTTGAAAAGTACAGTGGAATCCCCCCTTTATGGCCCTTTTTGGAGATGAGGATGGATGTAGATAGAAGTCGTCTCTTGGCCGGCTTGGTTTTGGGTCCTAGTACTGTAAGCCAGCCTATGGGAGATCCAGGAGAGGAAGCGAGAACCAATCCGAGTAATCAACCATTTTTTTTTTTAAATCTGCCTCCAGCAAGATAGGGCGAGGCCAAAAAGCCGTATAGTGCAGGAGCGCTCACATTTTTTGGCTTCCTCTTTCACTTGAATTTCCAAATCCGGCTCGCTCCCGGCCTTTGGACCCTTCGCCCGCTTAGAAGTGGATTCGAACCACTGACACAAGGATTTTCAGTCCTTTGCTCTAACCAGCTGAGCTACCTGAACCACTTTCCTAAAGTTAAAGTCTGTTTTCTTCATCGAATAGCGCCCCTGGACGGCCGGAGGGAGCTTGCTTATAGAAAGAAGATAGGCCGGTGAAAGAAAAAGAAGGCGCAACGGGCTCTACGCTCCTAGTCACTAAGTAGTGCTATTCTGTCCTCCGTGGGACTCCACCAAGAGGTTCTTTCTCTCACGTAATTTCGCCCGCCCGTTCCACTTCCGTGCCGGAGGAAATGGGATTCGAACCCATGATACAATCTTCTTGTATGTCGATTTAGCAAACCAATGCCTTAAGCCACTCAGCCATACCTCCAAGTTGTTGATCGGAATTTTATGTGGCGGGTTTGGTTGGTTGCCCGAAGGGCTATCTGATCCGATCAACTTCGTAAGCCGTAGCGCGCTAGCGCGCGTACTCTTCCTCTATCTATGAGCGAGACTCCATCAAAATCTGCCATTCGTTGGGCGACGCCTTCTTTTCTATGAAGACCCCACCGCTGAATGATGAACTTTGCCAGTCTTCGCCTCCGACCCGACCAGGAGAGGACACAGGGTCAAGCCAAGCCCTTACCCGCCTGAATTGAATTCATATCTCCTTCGTTTGGTCGAGAAGGGAGGGGGAACTGGACTGTGACTCCTCTATTACATTACATTACAAAGAAGTCCATTCTCGTCATGATCGATTCACGTCCTATCGTAGTGCCCGGAGAACTAGGCTTGCTTAGCAACCAAAGCTAGCGTTTTACATAGGTTTTATTTCTTAGAAACAAGAGTGATAAATTTAATAACTTTAAAACTTTTTCAAAAAAAGTTCAAAATGAAAAAGGTTTTTCAATCATAAGTTTAAGAACTAATCATGATAGAGAATTTGAAAATGAAAATTTTATCGCGTTTTGTGAGAAAAAACACAACAAAACATAATTTTTCTACTCCATGGAAAAATGGAGTGATAGAAAGGAAAAATAGAGTTTTACAAGAAATGGCATGAAGTATGCTAAATGAAAGTAATGCACCTAAATATTTATGGGCCAAAGCAATATCTACATCTTGTTATATTTCTAATCGTGTTTATATGAGACCCTTGATGTAGAAAACAGCTTATGAAATGTACAAAGGTATGAAGCCAAATGTGTTAGATTTTCACATATTTGAGACTAAATACTTCATCAAGAAATCCGAACAAAATCTCAATGAATTTGATAAAAGAGCTAATGAAGGAATTTTTCTTAGTTATTCGACAACCAATAAGACTTTTTGTATTTTTAATCAAGTAACTAAATTAGTAGAGGAATCTATTAATGTAAAGTTTATTAATAACCTAATCATGAATGATAGTGAAGATGTAATAAATAAAAAGAGCAGGGATGAATATTCAAACCATTAACAAAGTTTATAGGATACTACTAGAGTACCTATCAAACCTAAAATAAAAGGTAGGTTAGACAGTCAAGTAGACGATCTAACAAACACTTCAATAGAGGATATGTTAGACAATCACTTAAACAGTTTGTCATAAGGTACTACTAAACCTAAACAAACTAGAATTAAGTATTCTAAACCTTGGAGATTTAAGTCATTTCATCCATTAAAACAGGTGCTTAGGAAAATAGATTCTAGAGTCAAAACTATATCAAAGTTACAAGATATAGAATATCAATTTACTTTATTATCTTAAATTGAACCTAACAATGTAAATAAGGCTTTGACAGACAGTAACTAGATTAATGCCATGTCAGAGGAATTAACACAATTCTAAAGAAATTAGGTATGGACACTAGTTCCCAAACCAAAGGACAAATCCATTATTGGAACAAAAATGGGTGTTCAAAAATAAGCTTGATGAGCAAGTAAGATAGTTGGAAATAAAGCAAGGCTTATAGTGAAAGGATATTCACAAGAAGAAGTTATTGATTCTAATAAAACTTATGCCCCTATTGCTAGATTAGAACCTATTAGATTATTATTAGCTTATGCTTGTTATAAAGAATTCAAATTTTTTTCAATGGATATAATAAAGAAGTATTTGTAGAATAAAGCCCAAGATTTGAAGATCCATTAAAAGAAGACCGTTAAGTTCTCTTGATGATAAACTTAATGATAACAAAAAGTTAAGAGTTTACTAACTATGTTATTAAGCGTACAGATGAATAATAAACATGAATTTTAAACTAATCTATATCAAGCTCTCAAGTCATAAGGTAACTCAAAAAGTAACTTAGAGATTGACTTAGAAAGTAGATTTGCTATATAACTTTCAAGCTTTTCGTTAGAAGTTAACTTAAAAAGTAACTTAGAAAGTAGACTTGCTGTATGCATTGTTGTCAAAATCGCGTTTCAACTCATACGATTCAACGATTTTACGAGTTTGTATACATATTCCCAGTTAACTCGCATACAAAATCGGAGAGGAGCAAAATCGTAATAAAATCGCGATTTTGAACAGTAAAATCGTTCAAAATCGCGATTCTATTCGTTTCAACCGATTCTACAAATATTTACAACTACAGGCTTCCACACAAATAACACACGGTCGTGTCTTAGACCATGTACTCAACCATGTGTGTTTCTGTGGATTTTCCAAGCTCAAAACACGGCCGTGTCTTCAACCGTGTGTGCTTCTGTGGACATGTTTCCTTGACATACGACCGTGCAATTTAATTACCCGACCGTGCTCTTCTCCTGTTCCTTCCAAAAAGCATTTTTCTTCGTGTTTTCTTATCCAAGCCCAAACTTTTAATAAATAACTGTGAGCTTAATTGTTAAAAGCCCTCTAGCATCCAGGGGGCGCTGCCCCCTTGAAACCCGAGAGGGACCCACGTGCTTTCCTGTCGTAGTGAAAGTATGAGTCATACCCCAACATGTTCGTTGGTCATCACTCCTCTTTTATCAATGTGTTACGTTGCATTGAAGTCTTTGTGTTTGTGTTCATCGATTGTTAGTCTTCTTGTTTCTATTTGTGATCATGTTCATATTAAAGCACTCGTATTTGATTACTGCAACTTTCCTTATTTTAACTAATATTTTTGTAGTAAATAAAATAAATGGTAGATAACTTTAATTTTATAAGAATTTTTTAGATTTTTAATTTTATAGGAAAGGTATAAATGTATTTATATTTCTATCTTTTCAATATATCATTCTCATAGTTAAGTAAAAGTGAGATATTGTTAAGTAAATATATTTTGAACTAATAATCACGAATAGTGCAAAAATTTACCTAGTAATATATAATTTTGAAGGTTTTCTTGTTATAGTATCTTCTTTATTATGTACTTTTGGTCATTTTTTAATATTACTCATTTCTAATGATATATCTTCATTATCAATTTTTATTTATTAGTAATTTCTTAAAGTTACAATTGATTTTTAAATTTTATCTATTATCTTTTAGCTTTTGTATATAGAACTAGGTGAAACTTGTTTTATACATGATTTATCATTTTAGAAATAAAATATCTATATTATACAACTTATGCTCGATTATCTATATTGTGACTTTTATTGCAAATTTGCAATTTATGGCTAAAATAAATACTTAATTTCCTTATTTCTATTATTAATTATATTTTTTAATGACTATTGTAAGTAAATTTATAATATTTGAAAGTTATTTTATATAGGTTGTAGAAACTTACGTTTCTACGTTCCGATTCTATGGACCCCTTAGCGATTCTATGTAAAATCGCGATTTTGACAACCATGGCTATATGACTTTCAAGCTTTCAATCAGAAAGTAACTTAGATATTAACTCAAATAGTAGACTTATTGCATGACTCTCAATCTTTCAATCAAAAGTCAGAAGGTCATTTAGAGAGTAACATAAAAAAGTGACTTAGAGAATAGACTAATTGCATCAAGAAACAAATAACATGTTACAAGATAAGTTTATATTTGAATGTTTAATCAACTTGAAGGCCCATCTCCAAATTAAATATATTTGAGTAATGTATTCAAAATGTTCCACAAAGTTGGTTAACATATCTCAAGGATTTATATTTATAATAATTTTAATTATTGAAATTATAGTTCATCCTGATTTGACGGAGTAGAGTATGCATAACAAGGAATTATATTTTTTAAATTTTAAATCAATGATTGAGGAGCGGAAACCACTTAAAATGGGTAACAACCAAAATCCACTTCTATTTTCAAGAGATACGAGCTATTGAAACTATTTTGATTATGTAGTAACAACATGAAACCAGTTATTTAATAATTTGAAGCTAAATGATTATCTTCAATAGGCTATCTGAAACAAATTCAATGTCTTAGTTCACCCTTTATACCTGCTATGATAAAAAAAAAATTAAATATACATTTTGAGCATACAATAGAAAAAAAAGAACAAAGAACATAACAGAATTGAGCACAACATGAGAGAACATAACAGAATTCGAAATATCATTAACTCGGAATTTTATTTTCTATATTGAAATTGAGAGGACTACTTTTTCTCTATTCCTCATCATCTCTAACAGTTATTGTATGAGCTAGATTACAAATAGGCTCTAAGTTCATAATTAACTAAGACATAGCTAGGAGTCCAACAAAGTGGATTGTAATCACTATTTGTAATTCTTATTTTGTGATTGGATATAGTAGAATATACTAGTGTGAAATACTAAGACCCTAGCTTGGAGTTGGAAGAGAGGATATATGCTCAAGGCGAAACCTCTATAAATCAATGTATAAACTATTCTTACTCTATTCTTTTATTTTCGTGCATTTAATTATTTATTGTGATTGCAAAATAATTCAAAGCCATAATTTACAAGTAACTAATTAGGGAGGTGAAATATATATATATATATATATATATATTAATTTTAAGTTACTAATTCACCCCCTCTTGGTAACTCTTTAGGACCAACAATTGGTATCAAAGCAAGTCTCTTTTGTTAAATTGAGTGATCCATTTTATCATGGCTGAAAACAATGTTGCAATCAATTAAGCTCCATATTCTAATGGCACGAATTATCTATACTAGAAAATGTGCATGTCCACTTATATTAAGGTTAATGACTATGCTTCATTGTAAGTGATCAACATTGGAGACAAACAAGTGATAAGAATAATGACATAGAGCTCACAAAAGTCGAATCAAAGCTCATCAAGCAAAATAATAAGGCTAAAAATATGCTTCTCACTACTATTTCTCCATCTGAGTTTTACTTAATTTCTTCTTATGTGACAATTGAAGAAATATGGGATACACTATCTAAAACATATGAAGGAACTGATACAATTAAGGAGATGAAAATTAATGCTTTACTACAAAGATATGAATTGTTTAAAATTAAATCTAATGAGAAAATTAAAGATGCTTTTAATCGTTTTACTATGATAACTAATGAACTAACTTCTCTTGGAAAGAAAATAGAAGATTCTTATCTTGTTAAGAAAGTGTTACAGATTCTACCAAAATCATGAGATGCTAAGGAGATTGCTATAGAAGAAGCACAACATCTAAACAAGCTCACACTTAATCAACTAAGGGAGAAGCTAATGGCATATGAGTCTCATCTAAACGTAATAGAGGAATTCAACAATAGCATAAAAGCAATCACATTCAAAGCTAAGAAATGGTTGTTGAAGAATTCAATTTTGATGAGATCAATGATGATGATGAGGACATAAGTATGCTTGCAAAAAGATACAACAGATTGATGAAGAGGAAAGGTAAGAAATTTAAAAACTTTAGTGAATATAATAAATTTAATAAAGGAAGGAACCTTAAGGAGAAAGAAGAAAAACCGAGCAATGATGGCAACTTGGAGTGACCTGAATGAGTTAGAAGCTGACTCAAAAACTAAAGGTGAAGATGAAAAAGAAGCCAACTTGTGTTTAATGGCCACATCTGAGGTGAATCTCGAATCTAAAGCTAATATATCAGATGATGAAATGTATGCTAAAGTGAAAAAGTTATTAAAAGCTTTGAAAAGGGTAGAAGTGAAAATATCTAAGCTAAAATCAGAAAACAAGGTTCTGAAAAATGATGTCATAAAGGATGAGATCAAAGATTTAAATGTTAGAATTAAAGATCTATCACAAACGATAAAAAATACCTTCAATAAATTTTTTGAAAGTGATAAAAAAACTAAACATGATCATAAGTAGTCAAAGACCTACGAGTATTAAACATAGACTTAGATTTGGGCATGGTAACTCATCTAATAATATGAAAAAGACTATGTTTACTAAAGGAAGTGAATTTGTAAATGCTCAAATTATTAATGATAAAGAATTTGTTAAAAAGAACTCGAACAGTAGCAATAGAAGATACTTCAAAAGGTACCCTTAACAACATAAGTATCCACTCAGAGGATATCTCAAAAACTACATGTGTGGATATAATAAATGGTATCCAGGGCAAAACTATTAGGTATATCAAAGGTATAATAGATCTTCTTATGTGTGTTTCTTTTGTAATAAAGTAGGACACATAGAAAAATATTGCTTTTATAAAAGAAACAAGCTTAGTATACATCAAGTTAAGAAATAAGAAAAGATGAGCTTAACTTATTAAAGACCCAAGTTAGTTTGGGTTCCTAAAAGGGTTTGATTACTCTGTATATGACTCCAGAGATAAGGAACTAAAATCAATGGCACTTGTATCTAGACAATGGGTGTTCAAGCCATATGATAGGAGATACATCCTTGTTTACTAGCATCATATGGAAAGTAAAAGGATATGTAAGATTCGAAGATGGCAACAAAGGTAAAATTATAGGAATAGGTACGATTGATCATTCTCCATATTCATTGAAAATGTTTCCTTGGTGAAAGGATTGAAACATAATCTTTTAAGCATAAGTCAATTGTGTGATCATGGCAAAGAGTTTGATAATGCTTTGTTTATAACGTTTTGTGAAAAAAATGAAATAAATCATAATTTTTTAACACCTTATACACCTCAACAAAATAGAGTAGTTGAAAGAAAAAAATAGAACAATTCAAGAAATGACATGTTCTATGTTAAATGAAAGTAAAGTAGCAAAATGCTTTTAAGCAGAAGTTATAGCAACTGCTTGCTATATAATGGATAGAGAGTATGTTCAACCTAGTACTATGAAAACTTCATATAAATTGTTTCGTGGTAGAAAACCATTTGTTTCATACTTTCATGTGTTTAGATATACATGCTTTGTGAAAAAGAATGTGAATAACCTTGGAAATTTTGATGAACAATCAGATGAAGCGATCTTTTTAGGATATTCGCAAAATAGTAAAGCATTTCATGTTTTTAATAAAACTACAAAAGTAGTTAAAGAATCCATTAATGTACGATTTATTGATGAAATGAAAGATGATTCTGGTGATGATGAAGTTTATACCTATAGAGGAAGATAAGAATAATAAATCTAAATTTGATATAAATAAAAATGAAGAATCATCTGATGAAATCTTAAAATCTAATAAATCAGATACTAAAGAAAAAGGTCTTTCAAAAGGAAGCTTAGAAGGTAATCCAGAATGTAATTCCGAAAGTTCAAAATCTTGGAAGTATAGATCACTCATCCCTCCAATTTAATTATTGGTAATGTAGATTAAGGAATAAAAACTAGATCCAAATTGCAAGAACTTGAAAATCATTTTACTTTGTTGTTTGAATTTGAGCCAAATAATATTGATGAAGCATTAAATGATAGTAATCGGATCAATACAATGCAGGAAGAATTAAATCAATTCTAAAGAAATAATGTCTAGAATCTAGTACCTAGACCACAAAAAAAAGAAATCAATAATAGGTACTAAGTAGGTTTTTAAGAATAAATTAGATGAAAATGGAAAGATTGTTAGAAATAAAGCTAAGCTTGTAACTAAATGATAGTCACAAGAGGAAGGCATAGATTATGATGAAACTCATGCTCCTGTTGCTAAACTTGAAGCTATATAACTTTTGCTTGCCTATGCTTGTTTTAAAGATTTTAAATTGTTTCAAATGGATATAAAAAGTGTTTTCTTAAATGGTTATATCAAAGAAGAAGTGTATGTTGAACAACCCCCCAGATTTGAAGACCCTTTTGAACTTGGTTATGTTTTTAAGTTAAGAAAAGCTCTGTATAGACTTAAAGAAGCACTAAGAGCTTAATATAAAAGACTCAATGAGTATCTGATTTTCGTGGTTATTAGAGAGGTATGATTGATACCACTTTATTCTTGAAACACTACGATAATGATATATTAGTTGTACAAATTTATGTAAATGACATAACCTTTAGATCAACTAATGAAAAATATTGTCAAGAGTTTGCAAAGCTTATGCAAGCAGAATTTGAAACGTCAATAATGGGTGATTTAAACTTCTTTTTGGGACTACAAACTAAGCAAACAAAAGAAGGAAGTTTCATTCATCAAGAGAAGTATACTAAGCAGATACTGAAAAAATTTTGGATATAAAAATACAAAGGAAGTAGCTACCCTAATGATTTCATCTACCAGGTTAGATCTTAATTCTCAATAGAAGAAAATCAATGAGAAATTATATCAAAGTTTAATTGGTTCACTTTTGTATTTAACCACATCTAGACCAGATATTCTATTTTCTATTTATATTTCTGCAAGATTTCAAAGTAATCCAAGTGAAACACATTTAAAAACTATTGAAAGAATTTTCAAGTACATTGCATGCACTATAAAATTAGGAATCTAATATCCCAAAAATTAAATTTTTCAATTAATTGGATACTCAGATGCTAATTATGCAAGATGCAAAGTTGATAGGAAAAGTACTTTTGGTACTTGTTAATTCATGGGAGATAAACTGATTTCTTAGACTTTTAAGAAATAGAATTCAATTGCTCTTTCAACAGCAAAAGTTGAATATGTCTCAATTGGAAATTGTTGTGTGCACAAATTCTTTGGATAAAACAGCAATTACAAGATTATGGATTAATTTATAAAAATATTCCTATAAAATGTGATAATACTAGTGCTATAAATTTGATAAAAAATTCTATGCATCATTTAAGATCAAAATATATAGAAATTCGGCATCACTTTATTAGGGATCATGTTGCAAATGGAAATATTAATATTGAATTCATTTCTACTGAAAATCAGTATTCAAAAATTTTTACAAAACCTTTAGATAAAAATATATTCGAATTTTTTAGAAATGATATTAGTATGTGTAATTATTTTTAATGTGTTTATTTTATTGTATGTTGTATTTTCTTTTTTGTAGAAATAATGGTAAAAAAAATTAATAAAGAAATAAAGAAATATATATATGTTATTTCTAGAAAATATGGATGCTAACGAATTTACATAGCCATTGAAGCATGCTTCCTAATTCTTCTAAGTTAGGAACTGATTTAGAAAGTACTCAGTATCTCTCTCACTACTATAAATAGAATTCGTTCAAATTCTAAATGTCATCACGTCTGAACTTCTAAAAAGAAACCTCAAACTCTCTTTAATATCAAATTTCAAAACTCTAGAATGGTGACTAAGGGCATCAAATCTAAGGAAATCAAAGAAACAATCACCATTAGAGACAAATCAACTGATTCAGAGAAAATGGTATCTACAAATGAGAGTGAACAAACAAGGAGAGAAATCAGGTTAAAGAAACTACAAGACCCGATTAGAGAAATATTTGACAATGAAGAAAGCGAAAGTGAGGAAGTATGATAGGAATCAAAATCCGACAAAACCTATCACTAGGGCAAAAACCAAAGGATTTCGATTATGGCGATGAAGGCCCATTTTGAGCAAATCAACCATAGAATTATTCATTTACTAACCTCTTTTATCTTATTCATGTATTTTATATTCCAACAAGAATACTTATCATGCTTTATAGGGCGATGGACAAACTCACTCAGACTCAGCTTGTGGGTTATCCATGAACCGACCTAAACCGGCGATGAGTTGGGCCGACGAATCCTATGGAAGAGCTAGCATGATGAAGACTATTTTTATTTATAATTATTTCTTTGGACTATTTATTTTGTAATATTTCTTTTGGGACACTTTCATTTGCTTGTAATTGTCTTTTAGGATCGGCTACCTTAAAAGTGGCATAGTTATAATTTTGAGCATTTTCTAACCCTAAAGGGAGCAAGTATAAATACTTGCTTAAAGTAGGGTTTGAGGAGGCCAATTTTTCATATTACAATATACACTTTATGTGGGGGAATTAGGGTTTATCTTAGTTCAATTTCTCTTATCAATTTCAATCCTAAGAATTGGAATTGTGGTGAGCGCAACAAAAGGAAATTGTGAGTCATATCAATTTCTTATTGTTGTATTTTCTTTTCATCTCTAGTGAGTTATATCTAGGGTTGGATTGAAGTCTTCTTGGTCAGATTTTTTATTGCATTTGTAATCAAACCATCATTGCATAATTGATTAGTTTTTAGCACTTGTTAATTCCATCAATTTGTAATTATTCTTGTGACGTGGAGCTTCTTTGTTGTAAGGAGGATTACGATTTGATTTGTGTATTGTTGATTGGATTTCTCTTGGAATTAAGTTAGTTAATTGATTCAATTGAGGATTAACATCTTTGTGGATATTTCATTTCCTCGATTTTATCATTTAATTCATCATTCCTCAATTAGGGTTCACGCAATTTTTGACCCCTTTAAACCAGTTTAATCTTGTGAATTGAAGTTGTTCCTTTGGTTTATTTGCATGTGCTTAGACCATGGTTTTAGGCACATCATCTTTTGGTATCAGAGCATCATCATACTTGGATTCATTCTTGGTCACATCCTTATTGTAGGAATTGGTTCATAAATATTGAGGAATTCTGCAATTGTTGAACTAGTTTGATTGAAATTATCGAATTGTCCTTCAAATTGGTTTTTCATGTGCTTAATCTTAGTTTTGAGCACATCATCTTTTGGTATCAGAGCTTGAGTTTTAAGAGGAGGGATTTGCAAATTGAATTTCGGAAATTTAGGGTTCTTGAGTTTACATTTTGATTCCGAAATTAAAAGTGGAAAATTGAATTTTTTATGTGATTGCTTGAAGTGGCGTAATTGTCTTATTTGGGAAGTTGAAGTTGCTGCTTGTTGAGTGATTTTTGAATATTTGTTGAAGCATGTCCATGAAGCTGGAAAGGATTGGAGCAATCATGAAGTTGGAAAGGATTGGAACAATCATGAGAATACCCTTACTCTTGTACAAGTTATAACGGATACGAGTTGAAGAGGGCGTATCTTTACAAGGCACGACCGTGTAGGAGTTTGAAGGTTACACAGAATCATACACAGTCATATACACGGTTCAAAGGCACGGCTGTGTATGGTGTCAAAAATATCCATAGAAAGATACACGTCTAGAAGTACGCGGCTGTGTATAAGTTCTACGCTGGCTCAAAGCCGCCGGCCTTTACGTCCCTGTTTTGTTATTTTTATGCAACTTATTGAAGTTATGTCGTTTTGGGGCTTTATTGTTACAAATTGTAAACCCTAATATAAAGCTCCCAAGGTTTAGAACATTTAGAATATAGAACATACAACATTGAAGTTTGAAAACACTTTTTGAGAGAATTCCTCTCTTAGTTCTTTAAAGAACTAATCTAGAACTTATCAGATTTTTATTCCGTGACGTTCATCCCAACTTATCAATCGGTCTTTCATCCCCGATTGTGGCATCTTCATATTATAACAAGGTTCTTGTCTCACTTATAGGCAACGGGTCGCGGTTTCCACTCGATTGTTTGGCATCTTGGGTAGCAATTCCGAACGTATTGGTATTGGGTTTCGTCACACGTTGGCGTGGTTCGTATCAGTTTGGTATTAGAGCTTAGGTTTGTTAAACATCATTTCGGTTTGAGGAAGGTAACATCAAAACCCTAACACCAATCGTTCATATCAATTGTTCATATTCAATTTCATAGTGTTAATTGTCTATTGAAAGTGTAGTGCCTCCTATCCAATTGTTGTTACAAAAAAAAAAAAAGAAGAATCACAACAAAAAAAAAAAAGAGGAACGTGATCAAGAGCAATAAATAAAGGCCACAAAAAAAAATTCAGAAAGAAAAAGAGGAAAATTACGAGCCCTATAGTTGTTTTGAATTCTACGAAAGGGAATTGGTGTAGTTTGGGATAGTTCCAAGAGAATTGAGAAGAGGAATTGGTGAGTCTATATCATCATTGTTTGTGAGAATACACGAGTGATTGTGTGATATCATCATTTGAGCGAAACACGTAAGGGAGTGTATCGTGAGGTTTAATCATATATATATTTGTGTTAGTACTAATCTTTTCTGCAGGAACTATGTCGAGACAACATTCTCCTGAAAGTGAAAGGGGAAGGTTTGATGCTAGGTTAGTGATTGAAGCGTTGAGGGGTGAGATGAAGAGGATGTTTCAGGAGGGGATGGAACAAATTCATGAGACGGTAGAGCAAAAACTAGAGCAATCTAAAAACCTCTTCCAAAGGCGTAAGAGGGAGAGTTGTTCTAGGAGAGTACAAAAGGGTGGAGATGAAATGTCGGATGATGAGTTTGATGAACCTTCTGTCGGGAGTTATAGAGAATATAGTGGTCAGAATAGAGGAACTAGGGATTGGGAAGATAGAGGAGATAGGAATAGAGAGGATAATCAATTGAGTAGTATAAAGATGAAGATTCCTCCTTTCTAAGGGAAGAATGATCCCGAGGCGTACTTAAAGTGGGAGAAGAAGGTAGAAATGGTGTTTGATTGTCATAACTATAGTGGGAGAAAAAAAGTGAAACTTGCTGCCATGGAATTTTCGGACTATGCCATAGTGTGGTGGGATCAACTAATGTTGAATAGAAGAAGGAATGGCGAACCACCTATTAAGTCGTGGGAAGATAGTGAAGAGGATGATATGCCTCCATTAGAGGACGCTAGTGATGATGAGGAGCCTGCAGTAGGGAGGTTAGTGGCAGTAGTGAAGCGAGCTTTGAATGTGCAGGTGAAGGAAGAAGAGGAGGTGCAAAGAGAGAATATCTTTCATACTAGATGTTATCTAGGTGACCATATTTGCAGTTTGATCATTGATGGAGGAAGTTGCACCAATGTGGTGAGTAATTTTATTGTCGAGAGGCTGAGACTCAAGACTACTAAACACCCTAGTCCATATAAATTGCAATGGCTGAATGATAGTGGCGAGACTAAGGTGAGTAAGCAAGCCTTGATTGCTTTTCACATTGGTAGGTATGAGGATGAGGTGTTATGCGATGTAGTGCCAATGCAAGCGTGTCATGTGTTGTTGGGGAGGCCATGGCAGTTTGATAGGAAGGTTGTTCATGATGGCTTTTCTAATAAGTATACGCTTGTTCACTAGGGGAAAAGCTTTAATCTTAAACCTTTAACACCTAAACAGGTGTATGAGGATCAATTGCAACTACAACAGTCTTTTGCAAAATATAAGGTGAGTGAAAAACAGAGGGAGAGTGAGAGAGCAAAAGACAGTGAGAAAGAAAAGGAATACAAAAGTCGATATCAAAAAGAAAAAGAGAGGAAGGCTGGAAAGAGTGTGAGAGACCAAGTTGAAAGGGAACCAACTTTGGTGGTGAGTGAAAAGGAGAGTGCAACCTTGCAAAAGGAGACTTGTGTGGCAAGAGCGAGTGTAGTGAAGAGAGCATTAGTGATGAAGCAACCTATGTTGTTGCTGGTTTTTAAATAAACTTGTTTGAATACTAACGAACTATTTAACTTTGTGCCTAGTGTGGTTGTGTCTATTGTGCAGGACTTTGAAGATGTCTTCCCTGAAGAGATTCCAAAGGGTTTACCACCTATTCGTGGTATTGAGCACCAGATCAACCTTGTACCTGGAGCATCGATTCCAAACAAACCAGCTTATAGGAGTAATCCAGAGGAGACAAAGGAACTCCAAAGGCAGGTCGATGAATTAATGGAGAAGGGGTACGTGAGAGAAAGCATAAGCCCATGTGCAGTGCCTGTGATTTTGGTGCCTAAGAAGGATGGGTCATGGAGAATGTGTGTTGACTATCACGTCATCAACAACATCACGGTAAAGTATCGTCATCCCATTCCTCACTTAGATGACACGTTAGATGAGTTACATTCTAGTGTCTTTTCCAAAATTGATCTGAAAAGTGGATATCACCAAATTAGAATGAATGAAGATGATGCTTGCAATATTACTAATTTACTCTTTAGAGAAGTTGTGAGATTACATGGTATGCCTAGAACAATCGTATTGGATAGAGATGCTAAGTTCTTGAAATATTTCTGGAAGACCTTATGGGCTAAGTTAGGAACTAAGTTATTGTTCTCTACTACTTGTCATCCATAGACTGATGGTCAAATTGAGGTAATAAATCGAACTTTATCTACTTTGTTAAGGGATGTCATTAAAAAGAACATTAAAAGATGGGAGGATTGTTTGCCGCATGTTGAATTTGCCTATAACCGTACAATGCATTCTGCTACTAAGTTTACTCCTTTTGAAATTGTGTATGGTTTTAATCCACTAACTCCTTTGGATTTATCACCTTTGCCTATTTCTGAGTGTGTTAATCTAGATGGCAAGAAGAAATCAGAATTTGTTAAACAAATCCATGAGAAGGCAAGGCTAAACATTGAGCGAAGAACAAAGCAGTATGTGAAACAAGCTAACAAGGGTCGTCGACAAGCTGTCTTTGAACCTGGAGACTGGGTTTGGGTTCACATGTGTAAAGAGCAGTTTCCTGTGCAGCATCGATCTAAACTACTTCCTAGAAGCGATGGACCATTTCAAATTCTTGAGCGCATCAATGATAATGCATATAAGATAGATTTGCCAGGTAAGTATCAAGTAAGTGCTACATTTAATGTTACTAATCTGAGTCCTTTCGACGTAGGCAATGATTTGAGGATAAATCCTTTTCAAGAGGAGGGGAATGATGAGATCCATGATGGGAGCCAAGCTAGAAGATGGAATGTGGATCCTCTTGAAGTGTCACCTGGACCGATCACAAGAACTCGAGCGAAACGATTCAAGGAAGCACTTAACAGGTTGATAAAGAATGTCCACGAAGCCGGAAAGGATTGGAGCTATCATGAAGTTGGAAAGGATTGGAACAACCATAGGAATACCCTTGCTCTTGTACAAGTCATAACGGATACGGGTTGAACAGGGCGTGTCTTTACAAGGCACGGCCGTGTAGGAGTTTGAAGGTTACACAGAATCATACACGGTCATATACACGGTTCAAAGGCACGGCCGGGTATGGTGTCAAGAATATCCACAGAAAGATACACGTCTAGAAGTATACGGCCGTGTATAGGTTCTACGCCGGCTCAAAGCCGCCGACCTTCATTTCAACGCCGCCGGCCTTTACGTCCCTGTTTTGTTATTTTTATGCAACTTATTGAAGTTATGTCGTTTTGGGGCTTTATTGTTACGAATTGTAAACCCTAATATAAAGCTCCTAGGGTTTAAAACATACAACATTGAAGTTTGAAAACACTTTTTGAGAGAATTCCTCTCTTGGTTCTTTAAAGAACTAATCTAGAACTTATCGGATTTTTATTCCGTGACGTTCATCCCGACTTATCAATCGGTCTTTCATCCCAATTGTGGCGTCTTCATGTTATATCAAGGTTCTTGTCTCACTTATAGGCAACGGGTTGTGGTTTCCACTCGATTGTTTGGCATCTTGGGTAACAATTCTGAACGTATTGGTATTGGGTTTCGTCACACGTTGGCGTGGTTCGTATCAGTTATATGATAGGAAGGTCTTACATGATGGCTTCAAGAATACTTATGTATTCCATAAGGAGGGAAAACTAATTATTTTGAATCCGATGTCGCCTTCAGAAGTTCAAAGGGTTCAACAACAAATCAGTAGACCATCAATGGGCCATGAGCAGTTGAACTAACCCTTAGAGCACAAAATTTTTCAGTCACAGATGTACCAACCTTCAGAAGATCCTATGAACAGAGTTAGATGAGCAGATCATTAGAGGAGGAAACTGTTCAAAGGCAGTTATGTTCACCTTCAGAGATACTAGAGGCTTATGAGCAGTTGAGTAAACCATTAGAGGATTCTGAGGGTCAGAGTCAAATGAATCTATCATCAGAGAGCCAGACTGTTCAGAGACAGTTGTGTTCACCTTCAGCGGTTTCAGAGGGCAATGAGCAATTAGGCCAACCATTAGAAGACCATGAGGATCAGCGACATACAGATAAGTTAGAAAAGGAGAAAATGGTTTAAATGGAACAGGTTGATACAAGGGCGACTTTAGTGGATAATGGAGCATTATTTCTGTTGCAGATAAGATACATCCTAGAAATGAAGGAAAGAAAACAATCACCACCTGTAGTATTTCAGATATTGGAATTCTGTAGAGATACTTCTTCAAATGGATTGCTAGGAGAAAACAAAGTTTCTATTGCATTTAATCTGCTAGATTTGAGGACAAATCTTTTTAAGTCCCGAGGAGATGATAGGAATTAAAATCCGACAAGACCTATCATTAGGGCAAGAACCAAATGATTTCGAATCTTGGAGATGAGGGCCCATTTTGAGCAAATCGACCCTGGAATTATTCGTTTACTAATCTCTTTTATCTTATTCATGTATTTTATATTCCAAAAGGAATACTTATCATGCTTTATAGGGCGATGGACAAACTCACTCAGACTCAGCTTGTGGGTTATCCATAGACCGACTTAAACCAGTGATGAGTTGGGCCAACGAATCCTATGGAAGAGCTAGCATAATGAAGATTATTTTTATTTATAATTATTTCTTTGGACTACTTATGTTGTAATATTTCTTTTGGGATACTTTCATTTGCTTGTAATTGTCTTTTAGAACCAGCCATCTTAAAAATGGCATAGTTGTAATTTTGTGCATTTTCTAACCCTAAAGGGAGAAAGTATAAATACTTGCTTAAAATATGGTTTGAAGAGTTCAATTTTTCATATTAGAATATACACTTTACATGGGGGAATTAGGGTTCATCCTAGTTCAATTTCTATTATCAATTTCAATCCCAAGAATTGGAATTGTGGCGAGTGCAACAAAGGGAAATTGTGAGTCATATCAATTTCTTATTGTTGTGTTTTCTTTTCATCTCTAGTGAGTTATATCTAGGGTTGATTGAAGTCTTCTTGGTCAGATTTTTTATTACATTTATAATCAAACCAGCATTGCATAATTGATTGGTTTTTAGCACTTGTTAATTCCATCAATTTGTAATTATTCTTATAGCGTAGAGCTTTTTTGTTATAAGGAGGATTACGGTTTGATTTATGTATTGTTGATTGGATTTCCCTGGGAATTAAGTTGGTTAATTGATTCAATTGAAGATTAACATCTTTATGGATTTCATTTCCTTGATTTTATCATTTGATTCATCATTCCTCAATTAGGGTTTACGCAATTTTTGACCCCTTTAAACTGGTTTGATCTAGTGAATTGAAGTTGTTCCTTTGGTTTATTTGCATGTGCTTAGACCTTGGTTTTAGGCACATCATCTTTTGGTATCAGAGCATCATCATACTTGGATTCATTCTTGGTCACATCCTTATTGTGGGAATTGGTTCATAAATATTGAGGAATTGTGCAATTGTTGAGCTAGTTTGATTGACATTATTGAATTGTCCTTCAAATTGGTTTTGCATGTGCTTAATCTTGGTTTTGAGCACATCAAAGTAGCTAGTGAAATAGAGTCCATTGGAAACGAAGACTTTGTCATTAAGACAGACTCTAAGAAATCTAAAGAAAAGGAACCAAAGCTGGAAACAAAGGGAAGAACGAAGAAAAGGAAATTATTTATCAAGTTAACTCTGATGGCTCTCAACTAAAAAGAATGAAATGAACCTCAAGTAAGGTACTAGAGTGTTCTTTTTTAGATTTTAAATTTTTTAAAGATAACAGTTTTTACTAAGATCAGTGGTTAAATAGGATAGAGTAATTTGTGTAGACAAACTAATGGAGTTGACAATGATCTAGTTAGAGAATTTTGCAACAATTTGGAGATATTGGAAAATTTAGTCTTAAAATCAAGAATTTTAGAAACAATTGTCAAGATTACTAAGAAAAACCTCATTGAATGTTTTGAGTTGAAGGATGAGAAGGATTATGGAAAGTTGATAAATCCTTCTAGAAATGAGATTTTTAAGGAAATAAATGCAGTAGGAAATTTCATAGAAAAAGATATATTTTTATCAAATTTTAAATTGTTAGCGAGACTTTAGCGTAAACTTGTTACGAATTGCATATTACCTAAGAATGGAAGTAAAACATCAATCTCTAAAGAAGAGGCAATAGTAATCTTAGCAATTAAAAGAAATTTGAAAATTGATATGCCGAGTAGAATTTTAAAGCATATGTGGAGAACAAGAGGATATAAACCATATGGAAATCTTTTGATGAAAATTTTCAAGTTCAAGAAACTTTATCTATCTAAAGAGACTAAGACATAGATCAAACTAAAAAGGATTGATGAAATAAACTTGAAACATATGAACATTTTAATGAAAGAAAAATTTTGGTTCTCAAAAGATGGAGCACGGTATAAAAATCTAAAATTTAATCAAGTTAAGTTTGATCGGAAGAAGGTAATAACAATTTCTAAGGGGGAGTTTGCGTTGAATTCAAAAAGTGGTTTAGAAACTTTTGAACAATCTAAAAAGGAGAAAAAAGTACCCTATAAGAGAGCAAGGAAGGAAGTAATGAAGGAGAAGAAAAAGAAGAAAGAAAAATATGATGTTTGAATTGGTAAGAAATTTGAAATAAATGAAGGAAAGAAAGTTCTTGAAGAAGATGATTAAGAAAGTGACTCAAAAGGTATTCCGAATAGGCAACCTGGAGAATCTTCAAAATTAAACCTCCATGTAAACCTTATTGATCTAATGGAGAAGAATTTTGCTGAAATGAAGAAGGATCATAAAAAATCAATGATTAATGCACTAAAAGGTTTTGAAAAATCTTATTCAAAAGATCCTGAGAATGATCCTTCATCCATTAGATCATCTCCCAAAACTGGTCAAATCATCATCTTCAAAACAGAGTCCCACTACTCCATGAACCAATGTGGAATAAGAACTTCACTTTGCACCTACTTCTCCGACTGCCTCAAATGCTAAATCATCAGAAGCTCCAACCTTCACTCTAGAAAATCCAAATGAACTAGCACCAAATCTGCAGCTCATTCTCTATTAACCTTTAGACTTCAAGAAATTTCAGTCTCAACAACCTAAAGTTTCTCCTTCTTCAAAGAAAACCGGAAGATTTAAAAGATGTGCTAGAAAATCTGTTAAGAAAACAAAGAAAAATTAGTTAAAATATGTACTATTTAGACAGTGCTATTATTTGTTTTATAATGACATTTACTTTAATGATGAATCTATTTTGTATTCTATTGCATTCATGTTATTTGTTCAAGTTCTTATTTGTTGTATTTTTTATTATTCTCTCTTTCTGCTCATAACAAAAAGGGGAAGAATTATATGTGACAAAATTGTGTAAAAAAGGGATATGGAATTATGATATCTGTAAAAAGAAAAAAACTAAAAAAATAACATGCATAGAAAAGGAATGTGTTGAAAATGAAATAAAAAGTTTTTTAATCAAGGGGTTTTTGTTATCATCAAAAAGGGGGAGAATGTTAAGTTCTCTTGATGATAATTTTGAATATAACAAAAAGCTAAGAGTTTAATAACTATGTTATTAAGTGTGTAGATGAATAATAAACATGAATTTTAAACTAATTTGTCTCAAGCTCTCAAGTTAGAAGGTAACTCAAAAAGCAACTCAAGTATTGACTTAGAAAGTAGATTTGTTGTATGACTTTCAAGCTTTCAATCAGAAAGTAACTCAAAAAGTAATTTAGAGACTAACTCAAAATGTACTTAGAGACTGACTAAATTTATGACTTTCAAGCTTTCAATCAAAAGATAACTCAGAAAGTAACTTAGAGACTAACTTAGAAAGTAGACTTGTTGTATGACTCTCAAGCTTTCAATCAAAAGTCTGAAGGTAACTCAGAGAGTAACGTAGAAAGTGAATCTGAGAGTAAACCTGTTGCATTAAGAAATGAACAACATGCTACAAGATAAGCTAATGTTTGAGTGTTTAATCAACTTGAAGGCCTAACTCCAAAGTGAATGTATTTAGGTAATGCATTCAAAATGTTTCACAAAGTTGGTTAACATATATCGAGGATTGATATTTATAATAATTTTAATTATTGAAATTATTGTTGGTTATCTAACGAAGCAGAGTATGCATGGTGAGGAATTATATTTTTCAAATTTTAAATCAGCGACTGAGGAGTAGAAACTACTTAAAATGGATAACAACTAAATTTCACTTCTATTTTCAAGGGATACAAACTGTTGAAACTATTATGATTATGCTGTAACAACACAGAACTGGTTATTTTTTAATTTCAAGCTAAGTGATTCTCTTCAAAAGGATATCCGGAACAAATTCAACATCTCAGTTCATCCTTTGTAGCCATTGTGATAAAAATTTAAATATATATTTTAAGCATACAGTAGAAAAAAGAGAACTTAGAATAGAATAGAATTGATCACAACACAAGAGAACAGAACAAGATTCAAAATATCATTAACTCAAAATTTTATTTTCTATACCAAAATTATGAGGACTACTTTTTCTTTATTCCTCATCATCTCTAATATTCTATGAACTATATTATAAATAAGCTCTTAGTTCAAAATTAGCCAAGAGATAGCTAAGAGTTTAACAGAGTAAATTGTGATCACTATCTGTAATTCTTATCTTATGATTGGATATAATGGAACATATCAGTCTGGAATACTGGGACCCTAGCTTAAAGCTGGAAGAAAGGACATACTGATACGAACCACGCCCACGTGTGACGAAACCCAATACCAATACGTTCGGAATTGCAACCTAAGATGCTAAACAATCAAAGTGGCACCGCGACCCGTTACCTATAAACAAGGCAAGAACCTTAGTATGTTTTATTGATGCCACAATCAGGATGAAAGACCGATTGATAAGTCTGGTTGAACACCACGGAAGAAATCCGATAAGTTCAAGAGAAGTTCTTTAGAGAACCAAGAGAGGAATTCCCTCAAATTATGTTATTCAATGTTGTATGAATGTTCTATCTGTGTTTTTCCAACCCTAGCAGCTTTTATTAGGGTTTATAGCTCGTAAAAACAAAAGCCCAAAACGACATAACATAATAAAGTTGCGGAAAAATAACAAACAGGCATTGTATGCCGGCGACGTAGTAGGCGGCGTAGTAGCCAATGTAGGATGTACGCCAAGTACATAGGTCGGCGGTGTAGTAGCCGGCGTAGTCCCTCTGTCACACTCTAATTGCAACACCGAGTCAAAGCCGACAGTGTTTAATCCAGTGTTGTCAAGGCCGGCAGCTTGGATCTCCTATGCTTTGATCTCCTTGAATGACTTGTACAAATGCAAGGTCATCCTCATGATTGCCCCACTCTTTTTCGACTTCTTAAATATCCTTTATCAGCTCGTTAAATGCTTCCTTGAATCGTTTCGCTCGAGTTCTTGTGATCAGTCTAGGTGGCACTTCAAGAGGATCCACATTTCATCTTCTAGCTTGACTCCCATCATGGCTTTCATCATTCCCCTCCTCTTGAAAAGGATTTGTCCTCAAATCATCGCTTACATCAAAAGGACTCAGATCAGTAACGTTAAAAGTAGCACTTACTTGATACTCACCTAGCAAATCTAACTTATAGGCATTATCATTGATGCGCTCAAGAATTTGAAATGGTCCATCGCCTCTAGGAAGTAATTTAAATCGACGCTGCACAAGAAACCGCTCTTTGCGTATGTGAACCCAAACCCAGTCTCTAGGTTCAAAGACAGCTTGTCGATGACCCTTGTTGGCTTGTTTCACATACTGCTCTGTTCTTCGCTCAATGTTTAGCCTTACCTTCTCATGGATCTGTTTAACAAATTCTGCTTTCTTCTTACCATCTAGATTAACATACTTAGAAATAGGCAGAGGTGATAAATCTAAAGGAGTTAGTGGATTAAAACCATACACAATTTCAAAAGGAGTAAACTTAGTAGCAGAATGCATTGTGCGGTCATAGGCAAATTCAACATGCAGCAAACAATACTCCTAACTTTTAATGTTTTTTTAATGACAACCCTTAACAAAGTAGATAAAGTTTGATTTACTACCTCAGTTTAACCATCAGTCTGTGGATGATAAGTAGTAGAAAACAATAGCTTAGTTCCTAACTTAGCCCACAGGGTCTTCCAGAAGTAACTCAAGAACATAGCATCTCAATCCGATACGATTGTTCTAGGCATACCATGCAATCTCACAACTTCCCTAAAGAACAAATTAGCAATATTACAAGCATTATCTGTTTTGTGGCAAGAAATGAAATGTGCCATCTTAGAAAACCTATCCACGACTACAAAAATAGAGTCTCGACCATGCCTAGACCTGGGTAATCCTAACAAAAAATCCATGAAAATATCTACCCAAGGCTCATGAGGAATGGGAAGTGGTGTATAAAGTCCATGAGGTTGGACTCTAGATTTTGCTTGCTGACAAGTGACACATTGCTCACAAATCCTCTCAACATCTCGTTTCATGTGAGGCCAATAGAAGTGTTCTTGCAAAACCCCTAAGGTTTTAGCTACTCCAAAATGCCCCATTAATCCTCCTCCATGAGACTCCCTCACTAATAATTCTCTTAAAGAACAATTGGGAATGCAAAGTTTATTCTCCCTAAACAAGAATCCCTCATGCTTATAAAATTTACCATGACCACTCTTCTCACAGCGTACATACTCTTCACAAAAATCTCGATCAGCAACATACAATTCTTTAATATGCTCAAAACCAAGCAATCTAGAACTAAGAGTAGAAATAAGAGCATACCTTCCAGAAAGTGCATCAGCAACAACATGCTCTTTACCTTGCTTGTAGTGGATGACATAGGGAAATGTTTCGATGAACTCCACCCAACGAGAATGGCTTTTGTTTAGCTTATGTTGTCCCTTCAAGTACTTCAAAGATTCATGATTAGTATGGATCACAAACTCTTAGCCAAAGATAGTGTTGCCAAGTCTCTAGTGCTCGAACCAATGCATATAGCTCCTTGTCATAAGTAGGGTAGTTCAAGGTTGCCCCACTTAGCTTCTCACTAAAGAATGCAATTGGTCTCCTCTCCTGCATGAGAACTGCTCCAATACCTATTCCCGAAGCATCACACTCAACTTCAAAAGTCTTCGAGAAATCAGGTAAAGCAAGTAGTTGCGCATGAGTCAACTTATTTTTAAGCGTCTGAAAGGCCTTCTATTGTCGCTCTCCCCATCTGAACCCTACATTCTTCTTGATTACTTCCGTAAGTGGTGCTACAATGGTGCTGAAATCCTTCACAAACCTCCTAAAAGCTCGTTAGTCCATGGAAACTCCAAACATTACTCACATTAGTTGGACTAGGCTATTATTGGATCGCACGAATCTTCTCTTCATCAACATGTATTCCCTATGCACTAACAATAAAACCAAGAAACACAAGTTTGTCTGTGCAAAAAGTGCACTTTTTGATGTTAGCATATAATTGCTCCTTTCGAAGCACTTCCAAAACATCCCTCAAGTGAGATATATGGTCTTCCAAACTCTTGCTGTAAATGAGGATATCATCAAAATAGACGACCATAAATTTGCCAATAAAAGTCCTCAAAACATGGTTCATAAGTCTCATGAAAGTATTAGGTGCGTTAGTTAAACCGAAAGGCATTACTAACCACTCATATAATCTATATTTTGTCTTAAATGCGGTTTTCCATTCATCACCTTCTTTCATTCTAATTTGGTGATATCCACTTTACAAATCAATTTTGGAAAAGACACTAGACGCATTTAACTCATCTAACATGTCATCTAAGCGAGGAATAGGATGACAATACTTTACCGTGATGTTGTTGATGGCGCGGCAATCAACACACATTCTCCATGACCCATCCTTCTTAGGCACCAAAATCACAGGCACTGCACATGGGCTCATGCTTTCTCTCACGTACCCCTTCTCCATTAATTCATTGACCTGCCTTTGGAGTTCCTTTGTCTCCTCTAGATTGCTCCTATAAGCTAGTTTGTTTGGAATAGATGCTCTGGGTACAAGGTCAGTCTGGTGCTCAATACCACGAATAGGTGGTAACCCTTTTGGAACCTCTTTAGGGAAGACATCTTCAAAGTCCTGCACAATAGACACAACCACACTAAGCAAAGAGTTAAAAGTTCGTTAGTATTCAAACAAGTTTCCTTAAAGACCATCAACAACATGGGTTGCTTTATCACTAACACTCTCCCCACTACACTCGCTCTCGCCACACAACTGTCCTTTTGCAAGGCTGCACTCTCCTTTTTACTCACCACCAAAGTTGATCCCCCCTCAACTTGGCCTCTTACACTCTTTCCAGCCTTCCTCTCTTTTTCCTTTTGATATAGACTTTTGTATTCCTTTTCTTTTTCTGTCTTTTGCTCTCTCACTCTCCCTCTGTTTTTCACTCACCTTATATTTTGCAAAAGATTGTTGTAGCTGCAACCGATCCTCATACACCTGTTTAGGTGTTAAGGGTTTAAGATTATAGCTTTTGCCATGGTGAACAAGTGTATACTTGTTAGAAAAGCCATCATGAACAACCTTCCTGTCAAACTGCCATAGCCTCCCCAACAACACATGACACGCCTGCATCGGCACTACATCGCATAACACCTCATCCTCATACCTACCGATGTGAAAAGCAATCAAGGCTTACTTACTCACCTTAATCTCGCCACTATCATTCAGCTACTGCAATTTATATGGGCTAAGGTGTTTAGTAGTCTTGAGCCCCAACCTCTCAACAATGAAAGTACTCACTACGTTAGTGCAACTCGCCCCATCAAAGATCAAACTGCAAATATGATCACCTAGATAACATCTAGTATGAAGATATTCTCTCGTTGCACCTCCTCTTCTTCCTTCACCTGCCACTAACTTCCCTGCTATAGGCTCCTCATCATCACTAGCATCCTCCAATGGAGACATATCATCATCTTCACTATCCCCCTCAATCTCATACTCACCATCATCACGCAGAATCATAATACGTCTATTCGGACATTGACTAGCAATATGGCCTCTGCCTTGGCATTTAAAACATTTAATGTCACGATTTCTAGGAGTAAAAGAATCAGGTTTATCTTGATTACCAGGAGTAGAACCCACTTGCTTCTACTGTCTTTTTAGCTTGGTAGGTAAAGGCTTTTCTTCCTTCCTCCAATGGTTAGTCTTCCAAGTAGATGAACCAGCACCCTATTGAAACCGTGCAGTACTACTACCTTTCCTCCTGTGTTGGTTCTCAACCTTTATAGCCATGTGAACCATATCTTCCAATTCCACATAATGCTGCAATTCTACAACATTTTGAATCTCTCTATTCAACCCAGCAAGAAACCTAGCCATGGTAGCCTCTCTATCCTCCTCAACATTCACTCTAATCATAGTAACCTCCATCTCCTTGAAATACTCATCCACACTTCGGCTTCCCTACTTAAGAGTTTGAAATTTGTTGTGCAATTCCCGATAGTAATAAGCAGGAACAAACCGCTTCTTCATCACCCTCTTCATCTCTTCCCAAGACTCAATAGGTGGTTCGCCATTGCTTCTTCTATTCAACATCAGCTGATCCCACTACACTATAGCATAATCTGAAAACTCAATGGTAGCAAGCTTTACTTTCTTTCTCCTACTATAATTGTGACAATCAAACACCATCTCTACCTTCTTCTCCCATTCTAAGTATGCCTCGGGATCGTTCTTCCCTTAGAAAGGAGGAATCTTCATCTTTATACTACTCAATTGATTATCTTCTCTATTCCTATCTCCTCTATCTTCCCAATCCCTAGTTCCTCTATTCCTACCACCATAACATCTATAACTCTCGATAGAAGGATCATCATAAATTTCATCTCCACCCCTTTGTCCTCTCTTAGAACAACTCTCCCTCTTATGCCCTTGAAAGACGTTTTTAGATTGATCTAGTTTCTACTCCACCATCTCATGAATTTGTTCCATTCCCTCCTGAAACATCCTCTTCATCTCACTCCTCAATGCCTCAATCACTAACTTAGCATCAAACACCCCCCCCCCCCCTCTCACCTTCAGGAGAATTGTGCCATGACATAGTTCCTGCAATAAAAGGTTAGTACTAACACAAATATATAGAATTAAGCCTCACGATTCATTCCCTCACGTGTTTCAATCAAGGATGATATCCCACAATCACTCGTGTATTCTCAAAAGCAAAGATGATATCAACTCACCAATCCCTCTTCTCAATTCTCTTGGAATTAACCCAAATTATACCAATCCCTTCTATAGAATTGAAGAACAACTCTGGGGGCTTGAATTTTCCTTTTTGTTGTCTTTGTTTTTCGTCATTTTTGTTTTTTGTTCTTCTTCTTTTTTTGTTTTTGTTTTCGCTCCTTTTTTTTGTGACAAGATTGCAAGAATGAAATTACACTACTCAAGAGACAATTAACACTATAGACTTGAGTACAAAGCAATAGTAATACGAAACTTGATATGAACGATTAAAGTTAGGGTTTTGATGTTATCTTTCTCAAATTAAACTGATGTTTAACAAACCTAGGCTCTGATACCAAACTGATATAAACCACGCCTACGTGTGACGAAACCCAATACCAATACGTTCGGAATTACAACCTATGATGCCAAACAATCAAAGTGGCACTGCGACCCGTTGCCTATAAATGAGGCAAGAACCTTGGTATGTTCTGTTAACACCACAATTGGGATAAAAAACCGATTGATAAGTCTGGTTGAACGCCACGGAAGAAATCTGATAAGTTCAAGAGAAGTTCTTTAGAGAACCAAGAGAGGAATTCCCTCAAATTGTGTTATTCAATGTTGTATAAATGTTCTATCTATGTTTTTCCAACCCTAGCAGCTTTTATTAAGGTTTACAGCTCGTAAAAACAAAAGCCCAAAACGACATAACATAATAAAGTTGCGAAAAAATAACAAACAGGTATTGTATGTCGGCGACGTAGTAGGCGGCATAGTAGCCGATGTAGGATGTACGCCGGGTACATAGGTCGGTGGCATAGTAGCCGGCGTAGTCCCTCTGTCGCACTCTAATTGCAATGCTGGGTCAAAGCCGGCAGCGTTTAAGCCAGTGTTGTCAAGGCCGACAGCTTAGATCTCCTATGCTTTGATCTCCTTAAATGACTTGTACAAATGCAGGGTCATCCTCATGATTGCCCCACTCTTTTCCGGCTTCTTGGATATCCTTTATCAGCCCGTTAAGTGCTTCCTTGAATCGTTTCGCTCGAGTTTTCGTGATTAGTCTAGGTGGCACTTCAAGAGGATCCACATTCCATCTTCTAGCTTGACTCCCATCATGGCTTTCATCACATACGTTCCATGTGAAACCTCTATAGATCATTGTGTAGACTATTCTTTCTCTATTCTTTTATTTTTGTGCATTTAATTTAACGACTCTTTATAATTTGAAGCAAGCTCCTAGAGCTAGGTATGAAAGGTTATGTGATTTTCTAATAAAAAAACAACTTTTCAAGAGGAAAAGTTGACACGATTCTTTTTATAAAACATTTTAACAAAGATATTTTAGTGGTACAAATTTATGTAAATGATGTTATTTTTTGTTCTACTAATGAAGTATATTGAAAGGAATTTTCAAAGTTGATGCAAGCTAAATTTGAGATGTCCTTAATGGGAGAACTAAACTTCTTTCTTAGAGTGTAAATCAAGCAAACCTCTCAAGGAATATTTATTCACCAAGAAAAGTATTCTAAGAAAATGCTCAAAAAAATTGGATTTGAAAATATTAAGAGAACTGCTACTCTTATGCCAACATCAATAAGGTTAGATCCTAACATCACTTGCAAAAAGGTACATGAAAAACTTTATAGAAGTTTAATTGGATCTTTGTTATACTTAACTACTTTTAGACCAGACATATTGTTTGTTGTGTATATGTGCTAGATTTCAAACAAATCTAATTGAAATACATTTAATAGTTGTCAAAAGAATTTTCAAATATATGTCTTGCATTATAAAATTAGGAATTTAGTATCCTAAAAATCAAAATATTGATTTAATAGAATATTCAGATGTGATTATGCACGCTGCAAAATTGACAGAAAAAGTACTTTAGGAACTTGTCAATTTTTAGGGGATAAGCTTGTATCTTGGTTATCTAAGAAACAAAATTTTGTTACCCTATCAACAACTAAAGCAGGATATGTTTCAATGGGGAATTGTTGTGCTTAAGTTTTATGGATTAAACAATAATTGTGTAACTATGGTTTTATGTGTAAAAATATTCCAATAAAATGTGATAATACAAGTGTTATTATCCTTACAAAAAAAAAATCAAGTTTATCATTTTAGATCTAAACATATTGAAGTAAGACATCATTTTATAAGAGATCATGTTAATAATGGAGATATTAATCTTGATTTTGTTAATAATGAATTTCAATTTACTAATGTATTTATAAAACCATTAGATAAGAATAGATTTGAATTTATTAGAAATGAAATAAGTGTGTGTTTTCCTTTATAAAAATAAAAAAAAAATCTGTTTTTTCAAATAAACTTCAATGGAAGAAAGTAAAACCATATTTTCTTAATTGTTAGATTAATCTATGGATGCAGAAACTCCTTTCCTAAAAAATAAAAAATAAAAAAAAAAACTCTTTTTCAAAAATTAAAGATTCCAAAACTCCCAC
This sequence comes from Laguncularia racemosa, assembly GCA_037954665.1. NCBI lineage: Eukaryota > Viridiplantae > Streptophyta > Magnoliopsida > Myrtales > Combretaceae > Laguncularia > Laguncularia racemosa. Next base: position 1,833,375 of record JBBMOL010000130.1, read on the forward strand.
TTATCTCCCTCCGAATACTCCGAACACTCTCACTCACTCTCAACCCTAAACACTCTTTCTCTCTCTTACTTTCTCTTGAACCCTAACATCTGGTCACAATAATGGCACCAAGAAAATCTATCCAATCTACCACAATGCTTTCTAAATGCAAAAAGAAAGACAAAAACACTATTGAGATTCAAGATGAGGAATCATCCTTATCGAAACACCCTAGCCAAGAAAAATCTCAAGAAACTGTCCATAGCATGGAACAAAGGAAATCTGACAAAAATAGCAGCTCAGAGGAGGGTGTTGCAGATAGTGATATAGAAATTGAACAAGTTGTTCCTCTAAACATTCTGAAACTAAAGAAAAAGGTACATCCTAAACATCAATTTGATTAGAAATTTGTTCGATTGAAAGGGGAAATAATGGATTTTATGTCTTTAGACTCTGATTATTTTATCATGAATAGTTTATACATAGAGGAATTGTTAGATAAAATAGGTTGTAGGAAACTATGTAATTTAAGATATATGGTATTTGGAGAAATAGTTGCAAAATTTTATGAAAATCTAGATTTAAGGAGAAAGGATAGGTTGAAATCAAATGTTTGTGGTCAAGATATTAAAACTACTAAGAATGTTCTAATTTAGTGTTTAGAACTCAAAAATGAAAGTGATGATGATGACCTACTAAACATGAATAGATTAGAGTCATTTTAATATTTGAATGATGGCTTCAAAATTGAATCTATAAACCCCATAAATTTTCAAATCAAGAATTAGTATGAAGGAGTCAACTGTGGAATAGGAGTCGCTTGACGATACATTAACCAACTAGTATATCTAAAGGCTAAGGCATTTGAAAGTTAACCAAACCTTGATGTTAGAACATCACCTTAGGAAAGCTAAACTTGAATTTGGATGTTCAGAAAGCCCAAATTCAATTGCCAAAAATCTTATAACCAACCATCGACATTAAGATTTCCTTCTAACTTAAAAAAAAAACTAACCTCGAACTCAAAAAAACCCGAGATTCAATCCAAACAAAACCAAAACTTAAACAACAATAAACTACCCTATAATTAGTCTAAAGAAACCTAAAAATTCAATCAAATCCAACTCTACAAACCATCAAATTGAGTGAAACAAAAATTAGAAAACATGCCCCTTAACCAATTCCTATATGTAAAAGGGGAAGGGAAGAAGTAAGGCCTTATTTAAACCATCAAATGATCAAATTCTAAGCCCAAAATTGACTTGAAATTTCCACCATTTAAGCCCTAATTAAAGTCCATTTAACTACAAAAAGATAAAGGAAATGAATAGCTCTAATCAAGCTCCAAATCTGCCCTTATCCATATGAGCTTCCAGCTAGGTAACTAAAGGGAGTAACTAGAGAATAACTAAATTAAGCTTAACTTAATGAAAGGGGAACTAAAAGCTAACTAATTGGCAACCAAAAGGGGGTGAATCTGATGCCCAACCACTCCCTAGTTGCAGGTATAATTTCCTAGGACTTAACCTTCTACACATTGGATAAAACATTACCCTATTAACCCATGTTAATAACCAATGGATAATTCCCTAAGCTAACTACCCCCCAACATGAACACACTCTCTTTTAGAGCAACTCCATACTAAAAGCCCTCAAGGAGATCAACTAAATACCTTTAAGAAAAACTCCAAAAGTCTCACCAAGACTCTCTCTCAAAACAGCAATGTTCCAGCCACCTTCCTCTAAGTTTTCCTTCTAATTTCATCACCCTTAGACCTCCACAAGAAGCCCTTACCCTTCTAGAACATCAACACAACGAAAGGACTCCTAAGAACCTCCCAAAAATCCCCAAAAATTAGCCGAAAAATCGGATCACAAGAAGAACTCCTAAATTGTCCCCTATTTCCCCTGCTGCGCACTCCAAATGTTCACCTATTGATCACACTCCAAAAGACCTCCAATCAAGTCCATTTTTTTATATTATCTACACCACTTAAGGGTATATTAAGAGAGCTAAAGAACCTAGGAAAATTAGAGCCTAAAGCCACTCCAAGAAGCAAGAAAATAAGGGAGAACTCTAGCGCTTAGACTATGTAGGATCCTCCACCTTATGCTGATGTTGTTTTAATTTCTTTTCTTTTCCTTGTAATAATTCTATTCCATAGCTCAAAATAGGATTATATTGCCTTAGTTTTGTAACTTTACATGAATATTAGAGTATTTTTAGCTTAGGAAAAGATTGGAAATGCAATCCTCATTCTTTTAATGTGAAAAGTAGAGCATCACCCTTTAAGTTGAAGCCTTAGAAAAATTAATTGAGATAAAAAATTGGAGAAGTTTGAGGATACTAGACGTCAAGACGAAAGGGAAAATTAAGGAAATTTTTAATGTAATTCATGCCCATGTTAGTTTGATGCTACTGGATGTCAAGATGAAAGGGCAAATTAAGGACATTTTAAATGTAATTCATGCCTATGTTAATGGTGAAGAGTTAGGATGACCAAATGGACCATCTAAGAGTAGAAAAAAAATTGGAAAGATGTGCAAGGGGTATCCAAGAACCTCAAAGCCATGACCAAGTCAATAAAACATGAGGATTTCCTTTATTTCCATAACATAAACATGCCAAAATATCATTAGAAGAGTTATGAAATTAAAAATCCAAAAAGGGAAACACAAAATTAACACCAACTAAGGAAGAAAGGTGTGATTGAAGCATTAGGAAAACACATAAAACCTTTGCGCTAAAATTTGGAAATTCTAGAAAGAAATTAGAAGAAGCACATGCCATTTGAGATTCCCAAACATGCTCCAAATGGTTAGGGTTTATTCCTTTAAGTTAGTAAATCAAATTAGATTAAAAAGAGCCTTAAACCAAAAAGATACTAGACATAACTATACTGTTTAAGCTCTAACACCATGTTCTAAAGTTTAAATGTCATGTCCCAAAGGGGAGCCTGGAAGTTCCTACTAAAAGCTACCATGGCACGTGATAGGAATCAAAATCCGACAAGACCTATTATTAGAGCAAGAACTAAAGGAATTCGAATTTTGGCGATGAGGGCCCATTTTGAGCAGATCGACCCCGAAATTATTTATAAATTAACCTCTTTTCTATTATTCTTGTATTGTGTTTTCCAACAGGCACACTTATCATATTTTATAGGGCAATGGACAAACTCCCTTAAACTCAGCTTGTGGGTTATCCATGGATCGACCTGAATCGGCGATGAGCTGGGCCGATGAATCCTATAGAAGACCGGCATCTTGAAGACCAATTTCTTTTATATATTTTTCATTTGCATGGACTATTTATGTTGTAATCATTTTGGAACACTTTTATTTCCTTGTAATTTTCATTTAGGACTAGCCACCTTAAACTTATAATTTTGACCACTTTCTAACCTTAGGAGTAGCAAGTATAAATACTTGCTTAAGAGAGGGCTTAAGGAGGCAAATTTTGTAGAATAGAGAGGTCATATTCACATGAGAATTAGGGTTCCTAATTGTCATTAGAATCTTATCAATTTCATCCTAAGAGTTGAAATTGTGGCGAATGTAACACCTTGAAATTGTGAGTAGTATCAATTTCATTTTTGTTGTGATTTCTTTTCTTCTCTAGTGTGTCATATCTAGGGGTGAATTGAGATAGTTCTTGGATAGAATTTCTTCTAATTGTTGTCGAATTCTTGTGTTTAATTAAGATCCCTTGCAATTGAATTCGAATCATCTTTGAAGAATTCCTCTTGAAAACGTGATTATCACTTGTAGAAAGGAGTTCTAAGAATTGAAGTTTTCTTTTGAATTTGTGGATTATTTTCGTGGGTTTATATGTGATTAGGGTGTTTTTTGAAGAGATTAACATTGAGGTTTCACAATTGCAACATTGAACATTTGGATTTCCTTGCATTTTCATTAGGGTTCACGTGAATTTTTGCCCTTTTGGAGCCGGTTTGTTGTTGATTTGAGTTAGCTTTTTCTTGAGTCTTTTAAATGTGCTTCTAAGTGCATTTAGGCACATCATCTTTTGGTATCAGAGCTTGTGGTTGTGAGAAGGGATCATGTGATTTTGAATTTCGGAAATTTAGGGTTCATGTTCTTACATCTTCAATTCCAAAATTGGGGGTAAATTGAAATTGTTGTTGTAGTTGTTTGAAGTAGAGTGAATTGTCTTGAGTAAGAGTTGAATTTGCTGTATGTTGGAGTGATTTTGAATACTTGTTGAAGCTTCTATGTTGTGGGCTTCACCGTGAAGGAAGAGGAAAGCTAGTGCTTTTAAATGTAAATTCGAAAGTGTGAAATATCTCCAATTGTGTAGAAAGAAGAAGTGTGAACTTTACTTGTTTGTTTTTCAAAAATGGTAGGTACAATTGAGAAATTTCCATATTTGAGTTGTGTAGAAGATTTGGAAATTATTTGATTTTCAAAACAAACATTAAGTTGAAGAAGTTAATGTGTGGTTGTTTGAATTTGAAAATTACTTCTTACCAATTGTGGAAGGGTTGCAATTAGTGAAGTAGTTTGATTTTCAAATTTGAATTGTTGTTTCCTTGTATAAGTTGCAGTTTCTTTTATGTTTTATAGTGGCAAGGAAGTGTATATTTTGAAGTATTGTGTGTAGAGTTATGCTTAAAAAAAATATTGTGGAGGTTGTTGCACTGTGGTTGTATGTGTATGAATTGTGGTGTAAAAAGGAGTATTAAATTGTTGGTGTTGTGTTTATGTGTTAAGTGAGGGAATTGTCATTTGTGAATTTGTGGAAGTTGTGTGGAGTAAGGTGCTGCACATTGAGGCTAAAGTGTGAGAGTGTAGTGCAAGGATAGCAAACCGTGAAGGGGAAGAGTGGTGTTTCAATTATGAAGTAAAATTGTGTAGTGTGTGCATTTTTGGAAATTAGAGGAATCATAATTATTATTTTCATATTTGAAATCAGAATTGAAAGTGTACATTAAGAGATCAATTTGAAATCTCAAATACACATTAAGTCATAATTAATTGTGTATCATTTGAATTTGAAAAGCCTTTTACCATTTGTGGAGTTGTGCACTTATTGAACAAGCTGCCTTATCTTGTGTTGGAGTTGCGGTTTTAGTTGTATTTTGTGGAAGTGAATTATGCCATAGCTAGAGGAGTGTAGTTGGAGTTAAATTCTTGTTAATTTAGTAGAGGTTGTGTACATATTGGTTATTGTATGTGTTGTCAAGGACATTGTTAGTAGTGGCGTAAAGCATCTTGAATCGTAAGCATAAGGGGACTTTTGTGGCGGTGGATGGTGTGTTGTGTGAGTATTTTCCTTGCTGCCCATTGTGTATTTAAGTGGTGAGAAGTCAAGGCAAGAATAAGGAAAGTGAGTAGTAAAATTTAAAATTTAAACTAGTCATTAAAGTGTGAAAGTAATTAAACTAGTTACTTAAACACTTGTAGTTGAATTTAATTTTATCTACTTGAAAGTAGTTGAGTGTACTTCACTTGTAGCTTAGTTGTGTGCTTGAACCGTGGAAGTGTGAAGATAATTATTGTGTTGTTAGGTTTGAACACAATCATGTCTAGTGAAATGTTTCATTATGCCAATGTATTGCACCGGAAATTGACTACATTTACTACTAAGGATGACAAACAAAGGGAAAACTTGTTTCATACTTCTTATAGGGTACAAGGAAATTTATGTGTCATTATAGTTGATGGTGGTAGCAGTACCAATGTGGTAGCAGCATCGATGGTATCGAAACTAAAACTTGCTATTACTCTACATCCTGAACCGTATATATTGCATTGGCTTAGTGATCAGGGGAGTTTACATGTAACCCACAGAGCTAGGGTACCATTCAGTGTAAGGGATAAATAGTTTGATGAGATTGACTGTGATATTATGCCTATGTGTACATCCCATATATTGCTTGGCAAGCCTTGGTTATATGACAGGAGGGTTTTACATGATGGCTTCAAGAATACTTATGTATTCCAGAAGGAGGGAAAATGAATTATTCTGAATCCGATGTCGCCTTCAGAGGTTCAAAGGGTTCAGCAAGAAATCAGTAGACCATCAGTGGGCCACAAGCAGTCGAACCAACCTTTAGAGCACAAAATTCGTCAAACCCAGAAGTGCCAACCTTTAGAGGATCCTGATGATCATAGTCAGATGAGCAGAGTACCAGAGGACCAAACTATTCAGGGTCAGTTCTGTTCTCCTTCAGAGATACTGGAGGGTCACGAGCAATTGAGTAAATCATTGGAGGATTCTGAAGGTCAAAGTCAGATGCGTCTATCATCAGAGAGACAGATTGTTCAAAGACAGTTGTGTTCACCTTCAGAGGTTTTAGAGGGCAATGAGCAATTGGGCCAACCATTAGAAAACCATGAGGATCAGTGACATACAGATGAATTAGAAAAAGAGGAAACAATATCAGTGAAATGGGTTGAGATAAGGGACACCTCAGTGGATAATGGGTCATTATTTGTGTTACAGATGAGATACATCCTAGAAATGGAGGAGAGAAAACAATCACCACCTGTAGTATTTCAGATATTAGGATTCTGTAGAGATATTTCTTCAGGTGGCTTGCTAGGAGGAAACAAAGTCTCTACTGCATTTGAACTACCAGATTTGAGGACAAATCTTTTTGAGGCCCGAGGAGATGATAGGAATCAAAATCCGACAAGACCAATCATTAGGGCAAGAACTAAAGGAATTTGAATTTTGGCGATGAGGGCCCATTTTGAGCAGATCAACCCCGAAATTATTTATAAATTAACCTCTTTTCCATTATTCTTGTATTGTGTTTTCCAATAGGCACACTTATCATATTTTATAGGGCAATGGACAAACTCCCTTAGACTCAACTTATGGGTTATCCATGGATCGACCTGAACCGGCGATGAGCTGGGCCGATGAATCCTATAGAAGACCGGCATCTTGAAGACCAATTTCTTTTATATAATTTTCATTTGCATGGACTATTTATGTTGTAATCATTTTGGAACACTTTTATTTCCTTGTAATTTTCATTTAGGACTAGCCACCTTAAAAGTGGCAAACTTATAATTTTGACCACTTTCTAACCCTAAGAGTAGCAAGTATAAATACTTGCTTAAGAGAGGGTTTGAGGAGGCCATTTTTGCATATTAGAATCATACACTTTCATGTGTGGAATTAGGGTTCATCCTTCATTCAAAACTCTCATCAATTTCAACCCAAGAATTGGAATTGTAGCGAGTGCGATGAAGGGAAATTGTGAGTCATATCAATTCCATCTTTGTTGTATGTTCATTTCTTCTCTAGCGAGTCATATCTAGGGTAGATTTGAATCTTTCTTGGACATATTTGTGGTTGTATTTTGTGGACAACAATCTTGTAAGATTGATTGCTCTTTGAGTACTTGAATTATATATATCATTTTAGTGATTGGCATGAATTTGGGATTGAAGGGGGGAAGTGGACTTCACAGTTTTATTGCTTCCTTTTGATCTGATTTCCACTTGGATTTCAATCTTTTTTGTGGTTACTTGGTGAATGTTACAAATAGGGATTGTAATTACATCATTTAATCAATATTTTCCATCTAAATCTCCAAGGTGTTCACGTGAATTGTCTCCTTAGTGGGCCGGTTCGTGATTAAATTGAGACTTGTTTTATTTGAGTCGATTGATTGTGTTTCAAAGTGGTTTTGAGCACATTAGGACGTGTGCACCCGTTACATGATATCTGTCTTATGAGTTAAAGATCATAAGACTCTAAATAGTTAATTACATTTATGACTAATCATATTACAATAAAAATATAACTATAGATTCCATACCCCATGGTTAACCATGATCGCAGAGAGTCGGTATCCCCTACCAACTAGTAAAATGGAATAAAACCTTACACCAGGGCCCTAAGATAACATTTTATTTAGAAAGCCTATCAATCAATTTCTTACTTTATCGTTCTGGGCTTCCAAAAACACTTAACATTTCACTCCTCATCCAATCCCAAGCTTTTATGACTTTTACTTACAAAACAATCTATGGAGGGGTAAGCACACTATGGCTCAGTGAATGGGAGTGCAATACTCTCAACTCTACACATGCACAAGCAATTTCAATCAAGTTACCAACCATATGCTATGCATGAGTAATCACATGAAAGCAACAGTTCACGTAGTCTTCTAGTAACCAACGTAAAGTCTAGGATTTATACCCCCCTTAACCTTGGGTTAAGGATTCTAAAGTCACCATCAGTACCCAAGTCTCACAACCCGGTTTAATTTCTCATCACTTTGGTAATTATAATATATTCATTTTAACACCGAACACTCCTATACATTTGCATCGATTGAAGCAATACCCTCAAAGACACTTCGGATTAAAAACCGGCAAGGTGCAGATAACCCCCTAATCCAATAGTTCACTCAAGATAGTTCAATAATATCACAATTACTTCCGGATGCCCTGTGATAGTAATGGCCTTCAAATTTATGCAATGTCTCGTGTAATGCGTGTCTCATTTTATTTAAAGCTCATCCTTTAATTATTCGATTCAAGGTGATCAATCAATATATAATAACAACCAATCCACATAAGGGAAATAAAGCAATTCCATTAACCATTCCACAACAAACATAAAAAAAAAATATCAATCCAAATCTCACAATCAAACCCATTATGTTTCCACTACACTTAAATCTTTTCCCATTTACGTATACATACATCTCATATATGAATCCAATACCCACATCTTTCACATTTCCAACACATACTCCTTTCCATCAACACACACACACACACACACACACATATATATATATATCGATACACATGCATACATATGCAGGAATGCGCACATGCATATACAAAGTATACCCCCATATGCGAACACACATATATACACTTATACATATCTACACCTTTAATATATAAGTACACATATACAAACATAACAATCTCTATACATATGATAAGTATCAGAAAATCCTTAATTCTAGTACTTATTAGTTATGATTTTATGTGATTTGTTGAAGAAAAAGGTACTTATATAATTAAATTCTAATTTCAGGTTTCAATGGAGACAAAAGAAAGGTTTACGAATGATATGAGCAAAAGACAAGGTGAAATTTGGTGAAAAATGAAGAAAGTTGAAATTTCAGTTTAGTACAACCTTCAACACAGCCTATGTTGAAGCCAGTGTTGAGTAAAAATTGAACAAGAGGGTACTTATATAATTAAATTCTAATTCTAAGTTTCAATTGAGACAAAAGAAAGGTTTAAGGATGATATGAGCAAAAGACGAGGTGAAATTTAGTGAAAATTGAAGAAAGATGAAATTTCAGTTCAACACAACCTTCAGCACAGCTTATTTTGAAGCCAGTGCTGAGGAAAAAAAATGATTAGAAGCAAGAAAAATTTCAGCCTTGCCCCGAGCACAGCCGTGCTGGAGCCCATGCTGAACTGGGCATTGAGAATAGCATGTTTTGAAGTCAGCATGGCCTCAAGCATGGCCATGCTGACACCCATGCTGAACCCTGTTTTCGTAGAACTATAAATAGACGCTTACTCTCACGCACTTTTATACATACTTGTACCTCATATGTGTACATGCATATACACATGTATGTAAGAACACACACACACATACAACACGTACTTCCACACCCGAAAAGCATACATGTTCATGCACATATTCATACATACACTTATACACATCCATACCTTCAATATACAAATACACTTATACAAACATATCCATATCGAACACGACATATCAAGCACAACATTGTAGCACATCATGGAGTTTCTCACTCACCTGGGTCTTGTTTTCATGGTTATTTGTAGTAGTCTGTGAGTATATTTACAAGATAATTTTTCTTCACCTAAGAATTTAAGAAAATGCATCATTACACTTTATTCATAATCTAAATCATCATATCTATCATGTTTCTACTTATTTCATCGATTTTCTAGGCTAAATATTATTTTTAATGATTATTCCTAAAATAAGAAAAAAATCTCATTTTCGCGTAAAACTGGTCTCATGAGTTGCACTCACCTTAAGGAACACGTTAGTGGTCACGGATCATGAATCAAAGGTCGTATGTGTAAGATACAAATTTTTTTGTTCAAAATTCCACTTTTCTTCCTTGCTTCCTTTTCCTCCTCTGTTTCCATTTTTTCCTTGTCATCTTCACGTTGGATCTCCGATCATTCATCCTCCTCTCCTTCCTCGCTTTTCCCCTCCACTGGAGCCAACCTACTTCCCCCTCTCACATTTTCTCTCCTCTCACCTACTCTCTCTCTCTCTCGTTGTCCTCCTCTGTTTCTCTTTTTCTTTCTAGTTCCTTCTAGCGTCTTCTTTCATCCCTTTATAGCGTTTTTTTGTCACTATTCACACCATCATATATATATATATATTATAATTATTTATATTTTAATATTTCGTGCGCATACAATGTTATTTTTAAATTTTGTATTTTTAATATTTCATTATGAAACTTTACGTTTAGGCTAACTTGATTATTCTGAACATAATTTTTTACTCTAAATTTTCATTTAAAATTCCTAAATCTATAATTACAATTAATTTCATTATTTAACTTCATATTGTTCATGATTTATGTTTCGATGAATTTATTCTTTTAATTTAAATTGCATGAACTAAAATTATGACTTACAATTATTTTTATTTATTTTTTTATTTATTTTTTTATATACCTATATATAGATATTTTTTTATTACTTCGTTTCCTAAATTTATTTAGTAATATATTTCATAAAATTTGAAATTTTACACTTGTTATCCTTTTTCCTTTACATACAATTATTCTTTTTTATTGTTTTAAATATTTATTTCTTATTATTTGTTATACTTATCAAACAAATCTCATGTTTTCCTTAAAGGATAGATGCAAAATTAGAAAATAGTTGAAAACTTAAGATGAGAAATCAAAAGATTTGTAAACTTATTTATTTTAAAACTTTATTATTTTCAATGCTTATTAAAACCAATGTTCTTTAAATGTTTTAATCACCTAATTTTACTATTTGATGAGGAAGTATCAATTCTCTACAATTCTAACAGACTGTAGAAAGTCGAATCCCATAAAGTATTTTTTGTATAATTAATTATATATGAATAAATGTAAGAAAAGATTATGTAAATAGAGTCTTAAACTCTAACTTATAAGACAGTTTTCATATTATGGGTTCAATCGTAATATGGTAACTTTTAGGCATTTCTACTAGGCCCCCTAAAAGGTCATTACAACTATTGTACTAGTTCTTTTTAGCTCACTTTTACTTTTTTAGGTGAAGACTTAATGATAGACCCTTTGTACGATTCCATAGGGTATTTCTTTGATGAGGAGTACTAGGGTTTCAAGGAAGACTTAACGGACATCGACTTCTAGACTTTTATTTCTTTTATTAAATAGACTTATTCTTATCATACTATATTTGGACTTGCTTAGGAGTCACCCATGACTTCATGGCCTATCTATAAACTTTTATGAACCCCTTAGGCCACAAGGACTTAGCTATCCTATTTTGTATCCACTGCTATGTTTTCCAACTCAAATGAGTCATCAATTTTCAAAATTTAATTAATAATTTCAAAGTCCTAAAATTAGTTTAGAAACTTATTTAGTGATTTCACGCTTTACATATTCTACTTAAGTAGACATTTTCCATAAAGAATTTAGGGTGTGATACCTACAATCTAGGGCATCTTTACTTAACTACCCTGCATATAAAATGAACCCTAAAAAAGGGTAAAAGAACTAAAGAGGCAAGTTGATAAACTTATAAATTTTGAAGATATGTGAGGGATAACATGAGTCCCTGTGCAATTCCTACCTCACTTGTGCCCAAGAAAGATAAATCATAGTATATGTGTATAAACAATTGAGTAATCAATAAAATCACCATCAAGTATTGGTACCCCATCCCAAGACTCAATGACATGACACTCCATGGTGCTTATCTTTTCAAATTTTCAACCTAAAGAGTAGGTACCATCAAAGTAGAATGTAGCTCAAAGATGAGTGAAAACCCACATTCAGGACCCTTTATGACTTTATGAGTTAGCTATGCCATTTAGCTTAACCAATGCCCCTAACACTTTATGTGTCTCATGCACTATGTCTTGAGAAACTTCCTAGGTAAGTTTGTTGTTGTATATTTCAATGACATATTAGTATACAATAGAGACTTACATGAACGCATTGCTTATTTAAGAGCCATGTGTTTGTACTAAAGGCTAAGAAAATACATGAAAACTTGAAGAAGTGTGCATTTGTCAAAAGGAAGTAGTATTCCCAGGGTTTGTAGTTTTAGGTAGAGGTACATGGGTAGACAATGAGAAGTTTAAACCAATTGTTGAGAGAACCCATACCACAAAACCAAAGTGAGGAGTTTCCATAGACTTTCCTCCTTTTATAAGAGGTTCATGAGAAACTTCAATAGTATCATCACTCTACTTACTGAACTTACAAAGAAAAATATCAACCTTAAGTAGACCAAAAGAGCTTAGAAGAGTTTTAACAAGATTTGAGCTAAACTTACATCAACACTTGTATTAGCCCTACCTAATTTTGAGAAAGTGTTTGAGTTGGGATATGGCACTTCAAGAGTTAGATTACGGCTCTAATGCAAGAGAAGCAACTTATCACATATTTTAGTAAGAAGTTAAGGGGTACAATGCTCAACCACTCAATTTATAATTAGGAGTTTTACTCCTTGATTTGAGCCCTGACTATGTGACAACATTACCTCCTACCATATAAATTCATAATCTATGTCAACCATGAGTCTCATAAGTACCATAAGGGATAATAAAAACACTTATGAAAGCAAGCTAAGTGGTTTGAATTTCTTAAGGGGTTCACATGGTAGTAGACGTGTTATCCTGTAGGTACACATTCATTTTTGTTTTGTAATCTAAGTTGTTAGGTTTCTAGTTGGTTACTAAGTTGTATCTAGATGATGCTCACTTTAGGCCCATTGTGGCTAAGTGTGCTGAAGCAATATTTATAGATGGGTTTTTTTCTTTTTAGAAGGGCATTATATGCATTACCAAATATTCTATAAGAGATTTTCTAGTTAAGGAGGCGCATTTAGGTGGTTTATCTCCCTAAAGTTGATTAAAAAAAATTACTTTTGGCTTTGTAAAATTAAGGATGTACATGGGGTGTTAGAGGGGTATGAAACTTGTAAATGGGCTAAGGGCAAGTGAAAGTCTTTTGGGGAGTATATGCCTCTGCCTACACAATCATAACCATGGAGAGATGTGAGTATAGACTTTGTCATAGGTTTATCGAGGATTAAGAGTGGAAAAACTCAATAATGGTTTTAATGGATCATTTTAGCAAAATGTGTCATTTCATCCTCTACCACAAAATAAACAATGCCTTGTTTATTGGTAACTTTTTTTATGCAAGAAGTTATGTGGTCACTCAACATCTCCTTTACCATTATGTCCAACAAGGATACTAAGTTTCTTTGTTTCTTTTGGAAGGTGCTATAGAGGAGGTTAAGCACTAGGCTCATGTTTAGCATAGTGTGTAATCTGTAGATGAACGACCAAACTAAGATTATCAAATAAACTCTAGGCACCTTGCTTAAAGCTACCATTGGCAAGAACCTTATTGATTGAAACTTGTGCCTTCTCACTATGGATTTTATTAATAATAGGACACATACTTTTATTGATAATTCCCCCTTTTGAAGTTGTGTGCAGGTACAATTCGACCATCCCTTTTGATTTGTTACCCATTATAGCCTCAAAGAAAGGGAGCCTTAGCAAGTTTGACATTCGATAAGGCAAAGAAAGTACTAAAAATCCACCAAAAAGTCATTAAGCAGCTAATGAAGACAGCTACAGACCAAAAGAAATGAGAAAACAAAAGTAGAAGACCCATAAACTCCAACCTAGGTGATATGGTTGAAGTCATTTGAGGTAGGAGCGATTTCCCAAGCAATAATCTTAGAAGCTATCTCCTTAAGTCAATAAACCCTTCAAGGTTTTGCAAAAAATCAACAATGTTAGAAATATTGCTTAAATAAGTTTGATGTTAACAAAGTTATGCATAAATAAAATTTTTGATTTTTTTTTTTAAGAAGCAAAGAAGTGATCGGAATTCTAAATAATGAAATTATAAAACATAAGGTCAAGAAAAAAGGTATATTATGTTATGAAACTAATATTTTTACTCTAGTGTGTAGAATTAAATATCAAAACATGTAAATTGTTTAGAAACCAGTTAACAAGTTAGTTTTAAAATATCACTTGAAAGTTTGGAATTGTACTTTGAAGGATTTATTGAATTACAAAAAAGTTCAAAATCATGCATTCTAAATGAAGAAATAACCAAACAAGCTATTTTCAAAGAAGAAAACATCTCAAGAAATATGAAGAAACAAATTCAAGACCCAGCTCCACTAGTTAACTATATTTGGGTAATATATTTGACCCATTCTACTAAGTTTATTATTATATTATGGAGATGATAATTTTATCAAGCTAGAAGCATATTAAAGGAAAGAGAATTGTTTGCTCGATGACTAGTAAAGAAAGATTTTGAAATATTAAGGCGAGATTGTCAACATTGACTATACCTAATTGCTATGACCAAATGTTGCAAATCCAAATTGACATAAGAGAATTAAAGGAGAGATATTTTTCACAAGATTGAAGAGATAAAAATGGACTATTAAGAGTTATGACCAAGGGAGAGAAGATTACTAATTGTGATAATTCTAAGTTTTGGATTATGAATTAAAGCTCCATAAAGTATATTTTCCTTTCGAAATGAAGGGTAAGGAATAGTTAGTTCCATTGGGAATGTAATTGGCAACCTTGTCTTAATTATGGGAAAACCGGAATATTGAGTTATAATGTACATGTGTGTGTGTAAATAGACATGTGTGTGCGAAATCTTAGAAATGCATCAGTCAACACAGCAGTTAATAATTACAAACGAGCATGAAAGCCATAAAATATAGTTTTCGGCATGAGTTTACATCATCACAAGAGTGGTTATGTATCTATGTTACACATTTATGTATGGAAACGGTAGTAAACTAGTAATTAAATAAAATAATGTAATAAATAAAATAACTAATTAACCAATAAAGGAGCAAACATGACAGCTAGTCTTCTGGTGGGAATTTACAGAAAGAAAGGATCAAAATATTTTGGTAAAAATAAGAATGGGAGAGAGATAAACATATATGAACTCACGGGATACATCAATTAGCTAAATCCATCTCTAAACTCTCTTAAACCATCGAGCCTTCAATACAAAAAACTCAACACATGCAATAGCATTCTACCAACTCCAGGATGAATCAACGGATACCAAAACCAGAATTTTTTCAAACATTTAAAGAAAATTGGAAAATAGGAGGAAAAATGGGTTTAGATATTGGTCAAACGAGTTGATAAGGTAGGAGGTGAGCTACTGCTATGCCCCTTAGGTGGTTGAAAGTCGGGCTAACACCAAGCTTGGTCGACATGGGGACACCGTTGCCGGCATGCGGAAGCTCCGATGAAAGCTAGTCTCCAAATTCACTTTGTTTTGTGAAATTTAGTAAAAATATGAATTATGCATGAAAAAATTATGAAAAATTGTTTCGTAGGCTAATTTTGTCCACAGATTAATGTAATGTTTTTATTTTGATAAATTTTGAATCGTAGATATGGTTTTCTTAAGAACTGCCCTGTTCCCAATGAGTATTGAACAAGATTTTAGAAATAATAAACGCTGTTGTTTGAACGTGATTCTCGGTTTATAAGCTACTAATAGTTATTTTAGAAAAGCGAGCACATGCGGTATTTTTTGTGAATTTTCGAGTGAAAATGGCATTTTTTTTCCCTCCAAACTCTATTTTAAATGCATTAAGGGCTCCTCATATAATTATTTGAGTTTTTTAATTAATTGTGGATATTAGAGTTATAAAATGATGTTAAGAAGCTATAGTTTGATTGTTGGGCATAATTATGGGAATTCGCTTGAGTAACCGTGAGTTTGGTAATAAACACGAAATTCTGAAAACAATATAGAATATGATTAATGGCCATGTATTAGAGATTAATATATATAAATATAATCTTTTAGGAACATAATAATTTTTGTGGAATTAATTGGATTCATTCACTGTTTCACGGGTAATATGGTTCATATTTAATTATATAGTAATAAATGAGTGAAATTATTGACTATCATATAAATTGGATGATAACCAAATTACCATTGGGAGGTTAATAACTTGGTAAATGCTAGTTAACTTGACTTGAAATGGAAGAGGAAGAAAAGTGGATTACTTACTAAACAACTAGAATATTGATTACACAAGTCTAGGAATAAATTGTATCAAAACTTGAGTTCTATTGGGTGTATAGGCTGCTAATTTGTTGCAATGCTAATAGGTGATCCTACATGCACTGAGTGGTTGGTGGAAAAGTCCATTAGCGGTGGCATTTTGATTCTAATCGACAAGTGTACCCCTCTGACTTGATTGGTTGTGATGCATGTGCTAGATTGTAGACCACTCGTTTGTGGACTACTGAACTCTATATACTCGTTTACTATGACTAACTATTATAGGAGGATTCTAAAACTTATTCTTGGTGTTGATCTATTGTATGGTTGATTATTAATGAGACTTGAGTAACGGATTTGCTAAAACGTGTATTGCTAGTATGTGAAGTGGGTGTAAGATTTGATTTTCTTAAGTTGATTGATGATCAAGTTGTGACTATGGTTTGAATATCTATAATGATTTGATGGCTGAAGTGGTAACTCTATTGTGAAACTTTTCTAGCTTAGTCATTAAATTGAAAGTTCTACTATATTACATAACTTAGTGCATGAACATAAGTAATAATAAAGTCATTAGTTGTGTAGAGACTAAACTAGTTGGATGATAACTAACAACTTATGTGCACTAACAAAAAAAAATAAGTGATGCAATTCCTATTCCCATATTAGTAAGTTTATAGTGCAATCTTTAAATTGATATGGTAAGTTTGTAGCATGATTGATGAATCAGCTTGGTATTAGTAACCCATGGAAACTGGTCACCCATTTGTTTGTAGCAGGAGAAAGGCTCACAAAAACTCTCTAGGATGTATTGGAGTTATATAAGGGCAATAAGCTACCAAATGCTTCATTGAGCATTGATTCAAGTGTAAGGGCAAAATATCTCCCAAAAGTCATGTCAACTTATGTTAAACTATTCCAAGACTAGAAGTTCAAAACCTAAGTCGAGTGTAATTGAAAGTTTAATAAGAAATTTTAATGGTCAATTACTTAATCACTTCAAGCCTAATCATATTATTACATTATATTCACATAACAGTTGATTGGTTTGTTATTGTTATGTCTATATTTGTTTCCTTAAAATTTTTGTGTACTCACTTTACCTTCCTATGAAGCTAAGGGGTTATTGTTTTGTTGACCTTAGATATAGGTGCATAAAGGATGGAGTAGCAGATTGGGTTTTAGGAAATATTTTATGATGGGAAATTTTCTAGCACCGCCTATGCTCTCAGAACTAGATTTGGCTGATGATCCAAATCGCTCATATTTTACTTTACATCTTTTTATCTAATAAATATTTGAGAAATAATCTTACAGGTACAATAATAATTCTCCATGGGATGCCAATATGTCCTACAATAGTTGATGGCCACAGGACATCGTCAGATTTGCAATCAAAGGCCTGTTGCGATTGTTTCCATTTCGAAGTATTGGCTCATGAAAATTTATGATATTTTGTACTTTGTAATTGTTCTATGGACTATTTTATGTTGTATTTTCTTTTGGGACACTTTCATTTTGATTATAATTTCCATTTAGGACTGGCCACCTTAAAAGTGGCATAGTTGTAATTTTGTGCATTTTCTAACCCTAAAGGGAGCAAGTATATAAATACTTGCTTAAAGTAGGGTTTGAGGAGGCCATGCTTTAGAATAGAACTTCACTTTTACGTGAGAGGGTTCAAGCTTATTCCTAATTCAATTGCTCTTGTCAATTTCAAATCCCAATTTGAGGTTCTGGCTAGTGGCTTCAAGGTTACTTTGTTGCAATTTCCTTTTCCTCCCTAGTGAGTAGTATCTAGGGTTGAATTGGATGTTTTATTGACCGAATTTGATTGCATTTGTAATCAAATTCTTGTTGCTTAATTGATTGTTTTTAGCCTTAGTTTTAACCTTCAATTTAGCATCATTTTGAACCATAGATCATTTTGTTGGGAAAGTGAATCGTGGAATTGGATCTTGTTGTTCTTGTGTGTAATTCACGTGGAATTACTTGTGATTATTGTTATATTGGAGAAGATTATCATTGTTGGATTGTTAATTGCAACTTTGAGCATTCGAATTTCATTACATCCCCATTAGGGTTGACGTAATTTTTTACTCCATTGAACCGGTTTAATCTTGTGAATTGAAGTTGTTTCTTTGATTCATTTGCATGTGCTTAGACCATGGTTTTAGGCACATCATTTTGAGTGTGCCATTTTGTTTAACAAGAGTTTCCAACTTTTAGTTTCTTTTTTATAAATAGACCATTGTGTTTCATTGTAGATAAAATTTGGTGATCACATACAATTTGAAGATAAATATAATATCTTAATTATGGTTTGTAAATCTTAACATAGGTAATGTAGTTAGTATGGGAACTTAGAGGATCAAGTAAGGTAGGTAGTCAATGATTTAGGTTTCTCTTAAGCACCAATAGCATATGTATTATGATAGGCATTAATCTGCCAAATAGGCATGAACTTACGAAATTTATATCACAGGTTGTTCACACCATATGTGCTTTCTATTACAAGTGACTTAAGTGATTTTGTTATAATGTTGAATGAGACAATAGGTATAGGTTTAAAGTGAATTGCTTTGTCTCTATGTGAGAGATGCCATAACGGTATCACCTTTAGGTACCAAGTCTGATAGAAATCTAACCATTGGTCCTATTACCCAAGCCAAGGTACAGGGACTTGAAAACTTGATAAGGAAGCTACTCGCCAATCAACCACCTGAGGACGAAGCCATCTTCCTTCATAAGTTATATTTCCACCATCCGCATAGCTATTATCAATCTCTCATCGTTGTTCGAGCTAAGGAAAGGCTACATTATTCACCCTATGACTCCGAGATGACTTAACCCTAAAGCTTAGACAATTCAAACCAAGCTACCTCATTGTCCTCTAACCTAACTGAAGCCTCAACACACTACTCTTTGACCATTTTACCTTAAACCACCCTATTGTTTATTCAGTAGGAATCATAATCCAACCTAATATAATTTTGTCCCCTTTCGTTAGGAGCATAACCAGTGTTAAATGACATGTGTCCTTGACATCCGATAGATGCACACCTCCTAAATATTCATTTTTGTCTCTTTACAATTTTACCCCTTTGTAATACTTTGCAGAAAATATTTTATATGTACTATTTTGGGATTTTCCACTTTTAGTTAATGTAACTTTAGGGACTTACTATAAATAGTCCCACTTGTGTAAGCCGTAAGACATTATCATCTAAATATTATTGAACTTTCTTTCATGTTTATGAGATCTTGAGCTCTTAAATTACCTACTCTTATCAATCCCTTTAATAAAGATTGTGGTGAGTAGCCTAGAATTACTACTTGTGCATCATATCAAGTGGTGATTCCTAGCCGTGTTGTGCTCATTAGTGAGTCATATCTAGTGAATATCTCATGAAACTCAACTAAAACCTCTTTAAAGCCCACATTCTCTATTATCCTACAGTACCTTAGTAACCACTTAACACCTAAGCATATCAAGGTTGATATATTCTGAGTGATTGAACAGTTGATACCTATAAGGTAAGTCATTACAGGATGGTATTAGAGTTATGTTTAGGTATTATGATAAAAAAAATTATGTGAGTTTTTGTTGGTGATTAGGTTGTAAGAAACTTTATGGTGTTTATATATATATATATATACATTGGAGTTTGAGATGGTTGTTTGTGAAGTTTAGATACTTGATCAAACTAATAAAAATAGCAGATGAATATCAATTATTATGTGATACAAGTCGAGGACCAATCTAGAATAAAATTTCAAATTTGTATCTAAGGTCTTAAATTAATAAAGATAATAAAAGAATACATTTATATGGGTATTATGTCTAATTATGAACTAAAAGTAATGGAATATGGATGAATCAAAATTGGATATGGGGCTATAATCTCAAATTGAACTAGGTTGATTAAAACATAGATTAATATGTTGCATAGTCTATGAGTTAATCTTGTTAAAAGAGTGTTAGATATGAAAAACGTAACTCAATCAGCAATTGCTAAATGGATATGATATAGCACATGCAATCTTAGTAATAGAATTATTTACTACAATCTTAACTAAGATTGATAAGAACTGAAATAGTAGAAAACTCAATAAATCCATTATCAGAGAAAATATTAAGTCTTCTTCTTCTAGTCTATTACATATCAAACCTATTTATAAGCAAAATAAAACAACTTAACTTACTAGAAAAGAAGTAATCAAATAGGAAGCTAAATATGGAAACTAAAATATGAAAGCTAGAAAAATCCTCAACAAGTTGCCATATGATCTAATCGACCACTTGGTCAATCAAAAATCCCTCTTGACATTTTGAGCAACCTTGAAATCTCTTGGGCATGTCCATAACCACTTCGGTTATAGTAGAGTATTACATTCTCTAATAGAGTACTAATATGTCACAAGATTTTTGCAAATCTTAGTAAAAAAATGTGTAATGAGGTATATCTATTTGAAATTGGTGAATGAGGAAAAATAAATGGTAACAACTTCTCGTTGATGGTAACAAAATGCATTGAATTTTGTAATGTTACTTCATCACGATAAATCTTCAAAATTACTTTCTATTACTACCTATCGAGTCTAATTTTTGAATTCGCATTCCTAATCCGATCTAGACTAGACCCTATGCTCATCTAATTTAGATCCTCGACTTGAGTTAGGAATTTCGTTTGATTTTTGGAGTCGCCACCCAACTGTTGTTGGGAAATATTGAATTAAGACTAAAGGAGCGGATTAGTCTTAATTTGGTCCACTAGTCGTCGTTATTTCCTCTTCTCGTTTTTGTGAAAAGAGGAAAAGGGAAAACCAGAGTTTCTAAGTCCGGAGGCTAACCTATTAAAACCTTTACGGTTACCACCTAATCTCCTGAAATTGTTCCTATCTAGAAATGTCTCTTGTTGTGTTTCTGTTACTTTTTATTATGTTTTTGAGATAATTCAAGAAAAATGATTTTTCATTCATTTTTATGGGTTGACCCAAATGAGTGCCTACGTACCTGCTACTCAAGATCAAACAAGCCATAGTTCGCTTTTCCTGAAAATCTTAAGTGTGTTTGTGAGTTTTAATTTTGAAATCTCTTTTGATTTATGTTTTTATCATTTTTGGGATTTTTCTTCTAAAAATCTAAACCTAAGCTTTAATTTGATTTTGAAAATGATTTTTTAGGGAAAACATCAATTTTGAATTTATTTGAAGAAAATGGTTTTTCTAAGTGCTAAACTCATTTTGATGATTTTTGAATTTTTATGATTTTTATGATTTTTTGTGATTTTTATTATTTTTATTATTCTTCTACAATTTTTTATAATTTTTCTAAGTTTTCATGATTTTTGTAGTTTTTCATTATTTTTTTTCTAATATATCTATTTTTTAATTTTTTTTCTTTTTATTTATTTTTTTTCTACATTATTAAATCCTAAGAACCTAATTTCTACATTTTCCTACTCATGGAAAGAAAACATGAAACATAAATGAATAACTAAATAAATAACCAACAAATTAATAAATAATCAAATACTAAATCAAATAAAATAAATAAACAAAATTCGAAAAAAATAAAAAAAATCCGAAAAATTCGACTTACCTGGATCCGGGTCGGTGTGCAGGTCGGGTCGGGTTGAATCGGATCGGTCGGACACGGCGGCAGGGGGTACTCGATCACGGCGTTCCGGCGGCCTTTTGCAACGGGTGAGATGTCGAATCCTAGCTTCTCGAGGGTGCTGAATCCAACGGTGGCGGTGGTTCGCTCCCAGATCGTCTCCCGGTGGTGGCTCAGCTCCGGTCGGTGGTTGCGGTTTTGGGTTTCCTCCGATGCTCTCCGATTTGCTCTCTTTTCTCACTTTCTCTCAATTGTGATCCGTCCTTTGGCTTCCCCCACTCCTCCTCTATTTATAATCGGATTTTCGATTAAAAAAAAACAACTCCGATTTGTGTAAATCCATCGATTTGTTGCGATTTGATTCCAATTAAATGATGTTTATCTTATTTCTGTTGAAGATCTATTGGATTTGTGCAAAAAATCAAATCAAAATGTCTGAAATTCGAATTTTTCTTCCACCGGCGATCTTGGACCCGAGGTAGAAGATGATCACGCGCCCGACGCATGCGTTCCCTCCAGCCAATCGAATGCTGCCACGTGTCCTGGATAAGTAAGAAAAAACTCAAAACGCGGAAACTACTTCCCCCACTTTTCGAACCTGCGACCGAGCCCTCCTGCGCGCGCCTTAGCCCGTGGTCCGGACCAGCTAGGCTAGCCTATTTTTCTTATTTTCTTTTATTCGCAAATTGCATATATGCAATGCGATTTTTTTATTTTTTTGTATTTTTTGAAATTTCAAAAATTTGTAAAAATTATTTATTATTTATTATTGCCATTTCTGAAATCATTTTTTCAAAATTGACGTGTTTTCCTATTTATTTTTATTTTTTTGAATATTTTTATTATTTATGCTAAATTAGGGAAAAATTGGAAAAAATTGGAAAAAATTGAAAATTGATTATTATTGATTCTTATTCATTCCTAGGGCAAAAATGGGGCATTTACAACTGCCCCTCTTTGTGGTAAAGTTTGAAAAACTTGACTACAAAGACCAAAAAAAAAAACGCCATTTTTAGCCTCTTGGTTAAATAGATAACGCCTTGGTTTGGCTGGTTATCTAGGAAAAAACTTTTTGGTAGGAAAATGCTCCAAGAGCTAATAATCTCACGATTTAAGATGGTCCTAACAATTTAGAGTAATGTTCCTTCCCCAACAAGTGCTTTATGGGCTGACTAATTGGCGACAGGAAACATCTCAAGCATTGTTTAGAAGAAATGATGATAGGAAGCGTCTTATCAGACTAGCAACCTTAGAAAGAAGATTTACTTAGGAAGCGCCCTTATGAGCTAGCTACCTGTCAACAGAAGCATCTGGTTAGACTAGCAACTGTTTGAAAGAATATTTCCGGAAAGTGCCCCATGAGCTGACTAATAGAGAGAGTCTAGGAAAGTGCCCCTCATGAGCTGACTAACCTTAAGATAGATTTTTAGGAAAGTGCCCATCTTGGGCTGACTAACCTATGATAGAGTGTCTCAAAAAGTGCTCTTATGAGCTGACCTTGAGAACGGATTTTTTAGGAAAGTGCCCATCTTGGGCTGACTAACCTATGATAGAGTTGTCTCAAAAAGTGCCCTTATGAGCTGACCTTAAGAACAACTTTTTAGGAAAGTGCCCATATTGGGTTGACTAACCTATGATAGTATCTCAAAAAGTGCCCTTATGAGCTGACCTTGAGAACAGATGTTTAGGAAAGTGCCCATCTTGGGCTAACTAACCTATGATAGAGTTGTTTCAAAAAGTGCCCTTATGAGCTGACCTTGAGAACAACTTTTTAGGAAAGTGCCCATATTGGGCTGACTAACCTATGATAGAACTGTCTCAAAAAGTGCCCTTATGAGCTGACCTTGAGAACAGATGTTTAGGAAAGTGCCCATCTTGGGCTAACTAACCTATGATAGAGTTGTCTTAAAAAGTGCCCTTATGAGCTGACCTTGAGAACAACTTTTTAGGAAAGTGCCCATATTGGGCTGACTAACCTATGATAGAACTGTCTCAAAAAGTGCCCTTATGAGCTAACCTTGAGAACAGATGTTTAGAAAAGTGTCCATCTTAGGTTAACTAACCTATGATAGAGTTGTCTCAAAAAGTGCCCTTATGAGCTGACCTTGAGAACAACT
This sequence comes from Laguncularia racemosa, assembly GCA_037954665.1. Taxonomy (NCBI): domain Eukaryota; kingdom Viridiplantae; phylum Streptophyta; class Magnoliopsida; order Myrtales; family Combretaceae; genus Laguncularia; species Laguncularia racemosa. Next base: position 1,857,383 of record JBBMOL010000130.1, read on the forward strand.
TTTTAGGAAAGTGCCCATATTGGGCTGACTAACCTATGATAGAACTGTCTCAAAAAGTGCCCTTATGAGCTGACCTTGAGAACAGATGTTTAGGAAAGTGCCCATCTTGGGCTGACTAACCTATGATAGAGTTGTCTCAAAAAGTGCCCTTATGAGCTGACCTTGAGAACAACTTTTTAGGAAAGTGCCCATATTGGGCTGACTAACCTATGATAGAACTGTCTCAAAAAGTGCCCTTATGAGCTGACCTTGAGAACAGATGTTTAGGAAAGTACCCATCTTGGGCTGACTAACCTATGATAGAGTTGTCTCAAAAAGTGCCCTTATGAGTTGACCTTGAGAACAACTTTTTAGGAAAGTGCCCATATTGGGCTGACTAACCTATGATAGAACTGTCTCAAAAAGTGCCCTTATGAGCTAACCTTAAGAGAGAATGTTTAGGAAAGTGCCCATCTTGGGCTGACTAACCTAAGATAAAAATGATGTCTCAAAAAGGTGCCCCCTATGGGCTAACCTTAAGAGATCTAGGGAAGTACCCCTTTTTGGGTTAACTACCTTATTAAAAGGGAATGTTTAGACAAATGCCCCACTATGGGCTGACTCATCTTATGCTTTTGAATATGCTTTCTACGGACTGAGCTAAATGATGTGATGCCTTTCATGATATGATAATAGTTATTTTTTTCCAATATGCTTGCCAGTTTATCGTGGATAGCAACCAAGCAACCGAACCTTCGGGCTGGTTTGCTTCTGCTTCATTTCTTCTTATCTTGACACGGGGTTGAAAATTTTGATGTGCTCCCTTTCTTTATGCACATGGCTCTTTTGATGGTAACGTTATCCTACTAACGCACTAAATTCTAATGCTCCAAAGTAGATAAAATTACATCACAAACTATATTAAAATTCATTATCATTTTAGTGTTTATCTTTTATTGGTGAAATGGTGGGTAATGTGTTTTAGGAATATTTGTTGTGATGAGAATTGATTTGGATTATTGACCATTCAGGGATATTAACTTTGCTTGTAAAAAGTAAAAACTCGACTCAACGAAATTTATATCGAACATTGGCTTTCATAAATATTGGCAAAATTTCAATTCCCTTGCCTAAGGATGGTACATCTTTACAGCATCTGTGTTAATGGGGTCTCTCAATTTCGGACCATCCATCTAAGTCAATATCAGAGCACCTCCTAACAGAACCTTTTTCACCACATAGGGGCCTTCATAGTTTGGGGTGAATTTTCCTCTAGAGTCTTGGGTATTTGGGAGAACCTTCCTTAGTACCAGATCCCCCTCTTTGAAGTATCGAGGTCTCATCTTCTTGTTAAATGCTCGAGCCATTCTTTGTTGGTAACACTGGCTATGACATAGTGTGGTAAGTCTTCTTTCATCAATCAGATTCAGCTGATCAAGCCTTTTCTTTACCCAGTCCGATTCGGTTAACTGAGTTTCTGACAAGATTCTAAATGATGGTATTTCAACTTCAACTGGTAGCACTGCTTCTGTACCATATACCAATGAGTATGGGTAGCTCCCGTAGATGTTCTTATTGAAGTCCTATAAGCCATGAGAGCAAACGGTAACATTTTGTGCCAGTCTTTGTAAGTTATTGTCATTTTCTCGATGATCTTCTTGATATTTTTGTTAGCTGCTTCTACTGCCCCGTTCATTTGAGGTCGGTAGGGGGTTGAATTTCTGTGGTTTATGTGAAATTGTTGACATAAACCTGTCATCGATTTGTTGTTGAGATTGGTACCGTTGTCCATGATGATAGACTCAGGAACTCCATATCGGGCTATTATGTCCTATTTTAGGAAGCGGACTATTACCCCTTTTGTGACATTGGTATATGACAAGGCTTCTACCCATTTGGTGAAGTAATCAATCGCTACCAGTATGAATCTGTGGCCATTGGACGTTGTTGGAGTGATAGGGCCTATTATGTCGATTCCCCACATGGAGAAAGGCCATGGTGCTGATAACAAATGTAGCTCGTTGGGTAGAGCATTTATCCGGTTCGCATAAACTTGACACAAATGACAGTGCTTGACATATTTTATGCAATCCGATTCCATGGTCAACCAATAATATCCTAACCTCATGATTTTTCGGGCCAACATGTAGCCGTTCATATGAGGTCCACATACTCCTTCATGTACTTCCTTCATCAGTTCGCATGCTTCATCTTTGTCCACACATCTCAACAAGGTGGTATCAGATGATCTCTTGTAAAGTATAGACCCACTTAATAGGAAATGGCTTGCTAACCTCCTGAGTGTTCTTTGGTCATTCTTGCTAGCCATTTCGGGGTATTTACTTTCTTGGAGGAAAGTCTTGATGTCGTGATACCATGGCTTGTTGTCTTGTGCCTTTTCAATTGTTAAACAGTAGGCGGGCTGACTTTCGATGTCTATTTTCATTGGTTGAACTTCGGCTCCCCCTGTTATCTGGATCATAAATGCTAGTGTGGCTAGTGCATCTGCGAACTGATTCTGAGTTCTCGGGATGTATGTGAAAGTGATTGCCTTGAATTCTTCAATTAACTCTATCAAGTGTTGATGATACGGTACCAGTTTGGGGTCTTTAGTCTTGTATTCCCCTCTTGTCTGTAGTATGATGAGCGACGAATCCCTGTAGACTTCTAACTCGCGGATTCCCATTTGGCAGGCCATCTTGAGGCCAAGAATACATGCTTCATATTATGCGATATTATTGGTATAGGGAAATGTAAATCTTATTGTTGTAGAGAATTGAGTGCCATCTGGGGATATCAATACTGCCCCAACCCCACAACCGAATACGTTAGCGGCTCCATCGAAAAACAGTTTCCATTTCGGGTTCTACTCTATCCCAAAGTCTTCTACCGGCGTATCTTCCATTGTTAATATATTCTCGTCTGGAAATTGGGCCTGTAGTTCTTGGGAATCTGTCTCGACAAAGTGTTCTGCCAATTGGTCGACCAAGGCTTGCCCTTTCATCGAGTTATGATTTATGTATGTGATGTCGAACTCGGATAGGAGCATTTGCCACTTAAAGATTCTCCCTATCAAAGTTGGCTTCTCTGCTAAATATTTCAAAGGATCATGTCTTGTTAGCAGCTCAATATGATAGTAAAGGGTGTATTGCCTTAGTCGATGCATGACCCAAATTAGAGCACAATAAGTCTTCTCCACCTCTAAGTACCTCTGTTCCCCATCTGTGAACTTCTTGCTCAGATAATATATGGAACGCTCTCTTCCCTCGTCATCTTTCTACCCCAGCACACATCCCATAGATTCAAGGAGTATAGTGAGGTATAAGAATAAGGGCTTTCCTTGTTTTGGGACTATCAAGACCAGAGGTTTTATAAGGTAGCCTTTGATTGTCCTGAATGCTTCTTCACATTCGTCGTCCCATTCTATTGTGGCATTCTTCTTCAACAGAGGAATAGTAACCGGCATTTGTCGATGAACTGTGAGATAAAACAAGCTATATAATTTAATCTTCCCAATAAGCTTCTTACTTCTTTAACGGAACGTGGGGAAGGTAATTCTAATATAGACTTTACTTTGTCAAGGTCAATTTTAATGCCTTCCTGGCTTATGACGAACCCTAACAATTTCCCCGTTGTGACCCCGAAAGTACATTTTTCTGGATTTAACTTGAGCTGGAATTTTCTCAACCGTTTAAAAAATTTCTTCAGGATATCTATATGGCTTTCTCCTTCTTTAGATTTGGCTATCATGTCGTCGACGTATACTTCAACCTCTCGATGCATCATGTCATGAAGTATTGCGACTATGGCTCTCTGATATGTTGCCCCGGCGTTTTTCAAACCAAAGGGCATGACTTTGTAACAGAAAGTTCCCCATGTTGTGATGAAAGTCATTTTGGTTTTATCTTCTTCAGCCATTTTTATTTGATTATATCCTGAGAAACCATCCATGAATGAGAAGAGATGGTTTCCCACAGTGTTGTCTACTAAAACATCAATGTGAGGTAGGGGGAAGTTATCATTTGGCGTAGCTTGGTTTAAGTCCTGAAAGTCTACGCATACACGTACTTTTCCATTCTTTTTCATAACGGGGACTATATTTGCTACCCATTCTGGGTAGTCGGATACTTCAATGAACCCTACTTCTAGCAGTTTCTTGACTTCTTTCTTAATCTTTAGCAAGATGTCAGGCCTAAATCTTCTCAGTTTTTGTTTTTTAGGTTTAACATCTTCCCTTGTGGGAAGCCTATGAACCACTATTGATTGGTCTAGCCCTAGCATATCACCATATGACCAGGCAAACACATCCGCATATTTTGTTAATAGCTCGGTTATCTCACATTTTTGCTTGGCACTCAAACTGGTCCCGATTTTGAGGTTCTTAGGGTTTTCCATGCTTCCTAAATTTACTGTCTCCACAGTCTCGTCGATCGAAATTCCGCTTTGTTCATATTTTTGCCAATTTTCTTGTATTATTTCGTGGTCTAGGATATCACCTTCAACAACTGACCCAGCAGCGTTGGAAATGATATCAGCGTTGGAAACGATATCAGTGTTTGTACTTTCTACCTGCGCGAAATATCCCTAATGTTCGATAGTAGGAGATCTAGGTAAAGTATAAATGAAAGCATATATATAAGAAGAAAAACGGACTATAATTGAATTGATAAAGAGTCTCAATAAATTTGTTCAATAATTATTCTCTACTTTTGAGCTAACCTAGAGCTATTGATAGGATAACAAAACCAATTGTTCAGAGTCGGATGCTGATTGGACGTGCGGGGGGCTGGTTTCCCATTGCTGACATCACCTTCGTTTATCCGAGGCTCTTGAATGATATTTGCTTTTCGAAAAGATTGTTGGAGAGGTGGAATGCACATCTGGGTGTTGCTCGGCTTCTCCTTCATTCTACCTTTGACACCTCTTGCTTGTGCTTCTTCTCTAGTTGTAGGAATGTAGTCAATGCTAGTGTTGTTGCCGCTGTTTGCCATTTTGGTCTTAAACGTATGCAAATTGGGCTTCTTGGAGGGTTCGGTTGCTTGGGAGCTATTTTGATACCTGGCGCGCATTTTTCTTTTTTTAGTATAATGTATGCAAATGTTATGTATGTGTCACATGGATGCTAAAAATAAAAAGGGTTGATAATTGATTGACGATGTAATATTGAAACTTTACTTTTATTAATATTAAATAATTTTTTGGAGTTTGATACTTGCAGAAAACAAATAAAAGATTACAATGATAATCTATTTCTTAGCTCTCTTGGTCTTCTGTTGTGGAGACTCAGGCTTCCCATTGATGACGACTTCTGATTCTTCGACCCTAGCTTTGGTCTTGAGTGGGAGTGATCTCGCGTGGCCCAATGAAGAAAGCCGCGGGCTCTATTTCCCATAAATGGAGTATGGCCCGTACTAAAGGCAAGTTCACCTCCATCTTTGTTAGTGAGAGGATGGGCCCTATCTTCTATTGGATGAAGGCCTGCTCCTTAGGATTGTACAAGGTAAACCAGTAGTCTAGTACCAACTTTAGGTCCAAAGGTTTATACACTCGAATCTCTTTGCGGAGGAGGCAGTCGACTACAGTACTAGCCATCTATTACAACAAGAAATCTCCTAATTACAACCAGAACTATGAAAACATTACAGGGAAACAGACTTGAACTCCATGAACAAAACAACAAACTATTACATCGTCATTACTTGTCAACCCCTTATGATGTTATGTATGCAAGTAGGTTGGTTCTAACTGGTCCCCAAGCTCTATGGCCTCCTGCATTCTCGGAGAAATGGATCTTAGGCCATATCGAAGCATTGGGTGGGGTAGCCTAATCGGTCCCGAACGGTGATCAACTCACTTCGCCCGAAACCTACACAATGGCTCCCCGTCTTAGGTTTCTAGGACGGTTCGGGTTCGACCGCATCTATTCACACAAACTTATGCATGCAAACCCCACAGTAAAGAAAACTAGAATCTAACTACTCCCTGAAAAGTTAGTAACAGAATAATAATTGAAACACATTTCTTAAAGAGAACAATTCGAAGAGATTCAGGTGGCTAGCCTACTGGCATGGGTCCCTAGTGGAGTCGCCATCCTGTTGAGTCTAATTTTTGAATTCCCATTCCTAATCCAATCTAGACTAGACCCTATGCTCATCTAATTTAGATCATCAACTTGAGTTAGGAATTTCGCTTGATTTTTGGAGTCGCCACCCAACTGTTGTTGGCAAATATTGAATTAAGACTAAAGGAGCGGATTGGTCTTAATTTGGTCCACTAATCGTCATTATTTCCTCTTCTCGTTTTTATGAAAAGAGGAAAAGGGAAAACCAAAGCTTCTAAGTCTGGAGGCTAACCTATTAAAACCTTTACGGTTACCACCTAATCTCCTGAAATTGTTCCTATCTAAAAATGTCTCTTGTTGTGTTTCTGTTACTTTTTATTATGTTTTTAAGATATTTCAAGAAAAATGATTTTTCATTCATTTTTATGGGTTGACCCAAATGGGTGTCTACGTACCTGCTACTCAGGATCAAACAAACCGTAGTTCGCTTTTCCTGAAAATCTTAAGTGTGTTTGTGAGTTTTAATTTTGAAATCTCTTTTGATTTATGTTTTTATCATTTTTTGGATTTTTCTTCTAAAAATCTAAGCCTAAGCTTTAAATTGATTTTGAAAATAATTTTTTAAGGAAAACATCAATTTTGACTTTATTTGAAGAAAATGGTTTTTCTAAGTGCTAAAACTCATTTTGATGATTTTTTATTTTTTATGATTTTTATGATTTTTTATGATTTTTGTGATTTTTATTATTTTTATTATTCTTCTAAAATTTTTTATAATTTCTCTAAGTTTTCATGATTTTTATAGTTTTTCATTATTTTTTTTCTAATATTTCTATTTTTTTCTTTTTATTTATTTTTTTCTACATTATTAAATCCTAAAAACCTAATTTCTACATTTTCCTACTCATGGAAAGAAAACATGAAACATAAATGAATAACTAAATAAATAACCAACAAATTAATAAATAATCAAATACTAAAACAAATAAAAACAAATAAAATAAATAAACAAAATTCGAAAAAAAAATCCAGAAAATTCGACTTACCTAGATCCGGGTCGGTGCGCGGGTCGGGTCGGTCGGGTCGAATCGGGTCGGGTCGGACGCGGCGACGGGGGGTGCTCGATCACGGCATTCCGACGGCCTTTTGCAACGGGTGAGATGTCGAATCCTAGCTTCTCGAGGGTGCTGAATCCAACGGTAGCGGTGGCTCACTCCCAGATCGTCTCTCGGTGGTGGTTCAGCTCCGGTCGGTGGTCGCGGTTTTGGGTTTCCTCCGATGCTCTCTGATTTGCTCTCTTTTCTCACTTTCTCTCAATTGTGATCCGTCCTTTGGCTTCCCCCACTCCTCCTCTATTTATAATCGGATTTTCGGTTAAAAAAAAAACAACTCCAATTTGTGTAAATCCATCGATTTGTTGCAATTTGATTCCAATTAGATGATGTTTATCTTATTTCTGTTGAAGATCTATTGGATTTGTGCAAAAAAATCGAATCGAAACGGCTGAAATTCGAATTTTTCTTCCGCCGGCGATCTCGGACCCGAGGTAGAAGACGATCACACGCCCGGCGCGTGCGTTCCCTCCAACCAATCGGATGTTGCCACGTGTCCTGGATAAGTAAGAAAAAACTCAAAACGCGGAAACTGCTTCCCCCGTGTTTCAAACCTGCGATCGAGCCCTCCTGCGCGCGCCTTAGCTTGTGGTCCGGACCAGTTGGGCTAGCCCATTTTCCTTATTTTCTTTTATTCACAAATTGCATATATGCAATGCGATTTTTTTATTTTTTTTTATTTTTTGAAATTTCAAAAATTTGTAAAAATTATTTATTATTTATTATTGTCATTTCTGAAATCATTTTTCAAAATTGATGTGTTTTCCTATTTATTTTTATTTTTTTGAATATTTTTATTATTTATGCTAAATTAGGGAAAAATTGGAAAAAATTTGAAAAAATTGAAAATTGATTATTATTGATTCTTATTCATTCCTAGGGAAAAAATGGGGTGTTTACACTACCTTTTTGGTGTTATAAATATCATTAACATGTATGATTATGGTAAATCATCACATTATTATAGATTATTTATTAACTTCTCATTTAATTTGGTAAAAGTGTAACAAATCCCATAAACATTTTGTATTATGGTAAACTATCAAATTGATTATCTATCACCAACTTTTCAAATAATTTATTACAACTATCCAAGTCTAGTAAAATTGTTTGATTTTAATAAATTGTCAAACTATAATATATTTCCAAATTGTCATATCTACTTTGGTAACAATGTTCTATATCCCGTAAACATGTTTAATTGTGGTAAACTATCAAATTTATTATCTACCACCAACTTTTCATGTAACTTAGTAAAAGTGTCATAAATATCGCAAACATGTTTGATTGTATTAAAATATCCAATATGTCATGTATTACTAATTTTTCTTCTTGATAAAAGTGTCATAAAACTAGTAACCTCCCATGATTATAGTAAATCTCAAATCTATTAACTATTACCAACTTTTCATCCAATTTAGTGAAATTGATGTAAATCCGATTAACTGGCTTAGTTGTAATAAATCGTCAAATTCATTATATGTTACCAACTTTTAGATTAATTAGATAAAAGTCTACAAGAAATGATAAACTTGCACCATTGTTAATTAATTATCAAATTTCTTTCCAATTGCTAACCTTTCGTCTAATTTGGTGAAAGTATACATTATCTATTAAACTTCATTAATTGCAATAAACTATAAAATTTATTATTTATTAACAAATTTCTACCTAATTTTGTGAAAAAGTGCAATTTCTAGTACACTCATTTAATTATTGTAAATTGTCACATTTATTATCTATTACCAACTTTTGATCGAATTAGTAAAATTGTACCCTATCTGGTAAACTCATTTCATTATGGTAGATATTAAGTTTATTATCTATCATCAACTTTACGTTTTATTTAGTAAAAACTTCTATATGGTGAAATTGCTTGATTTAGGTAACCTTTATATTTATTTTGTATTACCAACTTTTCTTCTAAATTGGTTGTGTTAGTGTTGAATTTCTCCTATGTGGAAATCACCTATGAAAGAGAATGAATAAGGCTAAAAGGGACACTAAGGGTGATTCCAGCATGGCCACTTCAATGCGTAAGTCCATACAAACGTGCGTTTATGAAACTAGTAAGCTAAAGAGAGTATAGGACTTAAGATTTCAAACTCAGGTCTAAGTGGTGTCAACCCCTCTTAGTAAGTGGATTTATTCCGTATCTCGTGTTTACGCCATTTCCCCATGCAAGTTGTGTCTTCTTGGATCCTCTCATCTATGAAGTGAGCACAACCAACCTAAGCTCACACTCAATCTAAGCTATACTCTCAAGCTCGAACCAATCCGTAATTCTTGAAATGGTACTTAAGAGCGTAGATTCTGGTCTTTTGAACTCGATCAAGGGCCTAGGTAGGTCAGATTATGCTTAGGAAGCCAAGTCCAAAATATACTATCAACGGGTTATATATCTAGTAAAATTAGATGATTGTTGTAAATATCAAATTTTATGATATATTACCAACTTTTCATCTAATTTAGTAAAAATTTTCTATAATTGGTAAAATTGTATAATTGTGATAAACTTTCAAATTTGTCATCTATTATGAATTTTTCATCCAATTTGGCAAAATGGTTCTATGTCTAAGACACTTCTTTGATTGTAGTAAATGTCAAATTTATTATCTACTAGCAACCTTTTTCCTAATTCTATAAAAATTATCTAGACATGATAAAATTATTTATGATGGTAAACTTTAAAATTTATCATCTATAACCAACTTTTTGTCAATTTGCAGTTTTTCTTCTAATCCGATGAGAGTCCTCTATTACAAACTTCATCTATTACCAACTTTTTTTTTTCTAATTTACTAAAAGCCTCATGGTACAATTGTTTTATTATAGTAAATTTTCAAATTTATCATTTTTTACCAACTTTCCATCTAATATGGTAAAACAATTTTATATCTAGTTGTGATAAATATCAATTTTATGATCTATTACCTACTTTACATCTAATTTGATAAAAGTACTTAATATCTGCTAAAGATAAGCTGCCTTCTTGCAACTTATTCTAGTACTTTCCCTTAAATACCCACTCAGACCTAATTGGCACATACACAATGGGCTTAATGTTCAACTAAAATATAAAGGGTTTGATTAACTTTTTAAACAAATATGTAACCTACTTCTCCCAACACTAACCTAAGTCCTAAACATGGACGTAAATGAGAAAACATCAAAATTAGATGGATTTTGATATTAAAGTGATTATTGTACATCTTACGACCCTTCTAGAATGGAGGGTTAGAGAGTTACGACGTAACCTTTTATCCTATATAAGGAAAGAGATTAACTTTGTTCAGTCAATCCCTGGCAAACGGAGAATGTAAGTCCCCTCCTAGAAATTGTCAGACAATCGTACAAGGGAATGAAATATTCCCACAATGTGAATCATGGGAAATCACTCCACTAGCTAAGGTATCCCTAGCTAATTATATACCCTGCATTAGACACTACATAAAACTTTGAATCTTCTCAAAATAATTCAAACGGTTTAATGGTTTTGCAATTAAGATTTCACGCAGCTGATCTTTTAAATTTGCGCACACATTACTCATGCGTCCTTTTGCTAATAAACAAAGAAAATTTTCGAAATTTAAAGTAATTTATACATTTTAATGCAAAGTTTTGAAAAAATAGCAAAATGAAGAGAAATCCATTAATGTGATGAAGGTACAATTTTTTGGGGGGAAATGAATCGTGAGACAAAAAGACTAACTAGGAAACATTAAATAGAGCTATGCATTGTGGGGAATTTTTAAATTTTAAGAGAATGTTATAGGTAAACAAAATTACTAATTTTGAAAATGTTGTGAAAGTTTGTTTTCTTTTTTTTTTCTCCCAACAAACAATGTGGAATTTTAAACTGAAGTTATGGGTGTTGTGAGAAAAAAGAAAAAGAAAAAAGGTGAAGTTATGGATTTTGTACAACCATCCACCTTGAGTTGTAGTATGAAGAGAGGGAAATTTAGTGCATAGCGAATAGCGATCTACTTTGAGATGAGATGGTTGTCTGATCCGCCACTTGATGTTAACCATCAACGCCACCCATTGAGTGATGGTCATAACCTACAGAAAGTGGTGGACTGCAACTTGCAATTGAAAAAAAAATAAAATAAAATAAAATTCACAAAAATGGGTCAAAATTGGGTCTAGAATCACCGGATAACTCTTTTTTTTTTTTTTCCTTTATCATTTAGATGCCACTGTAGCAATGCGCAACCTCAAGGCATTCTATGATATGTTACTAAAAGGTGACTATATGATTATTTCACTATTTATAGTAAAACCATCTCTAATTACATAAAATAAAACTTATTAACAATAAAAGAAGCTATTAACAATATTAAAAAAAATTATTAACAACTTCAAGAAAGCTATTAATAATTTTTTTTTACAATAAATCATACCTTTTATTATAGTAAAACAAGTTAAATAGTAAAAATAATTATACTATATAATTATTTTTAAATAATTGTATCGTAAAATTTTTCAAACTTTTTATGGATAATTTATTTTTATTTTTTTAACAACCATGATGGACCAAACAACCAAAAAAGTTAGCCACAGGCTACTTTGATCTTTCTGTTTTTTTTTTTTTTTTTTTTGAACTTTCAATTATGAATACTTTGTATAAATATTTAACATAAATTACCTTATAATTTGTTAGCTAAAAGAAGGACCGGGTAATTTGGACGATGTTTTCATCAAATATAATTGAAACAAACACCATGTTCACATAAATACGTATCAAGCGAATTGGGCAAATTAGCTCAATTAAGCACTCGTTTAATTGAATATGGTTTTAATTCATCAGTCTTAGGTCTTGAGAAAGAAGCAGCATCTGATATCTGTCACCGCCCAACGGGAAAACAAAAAGAAAAACATCATTGTTGTTCATCCGCATATGAAACAGAAACTGAAACTGACGAGCCGGCCGTCAATTACGTTTGAAGTCGTAATTTTCCAAGGATCCGGCGATTTCTTGACTCATTATTTCAAGAAAAATACATATTACACATGTGCCAAACCGAGTAAATACATTGACCTGTTGACTTAGCTCGGGAATGTTAACGACTGGATGATACGTACGCTTTCCTACAGCATATGCCATTTAGAATATTTACCCGCCATTGCCATGATGTCGAAATGAGAACGTATTGAAGAGGTTATTACTTCAAAGAATGGCTAAGCCAAAATTCATTGATATATATAGATTAAGGATGCGTTTGATTACGCATAAAAAGTGATACAGGACAGGATAAAAATATTTGTTCCTCGTTTGGTTTGCAAAATTGCTTTAGGTACTAGACAAAATCTCTCTTGAAGTACTAGACAAACTGATTAAAAATTATACCATGATAAATAAGAGACAAATTTTGAAAGACAGCACAAAATGACAATTATTGCTAACATTCCAAAAATACCCAAATCAGATACCCTAGTTCACAAGTACTAGATGAAATCAATAGCTGATCCACTCCAACCACACGCAACTCGTCTTCCACCGTGATCTGCACGCACGTCGTCTTCACATTCACTGAGCCCATTGTCAATTTTTGTTCGACGCTCCACTCTAGCAACTACGGCAGGTATGTTTTCTTGTCGCCACCCTTCTTCCTCTATTGCTTGGTGTTCGTCCATGGCGAATCTACAAGCGTCCGATGGTAGGTATGTGTGCTTGTCATCGTTCCTATTGCTATCGTTCCTCTTGTTGTTGTTGTCGTTACTGTTGCATCTTGCTTTTACCCATATAACGTAGCTTCATAGATTAACTAACCATTAGTTTTTTAATACACTAGGGTTATTGCTTGTAGCTATCCGGTGTTGGAGGTCTCAAGGTTGTTCTATGGTGATCAAAATTATCAATTCAATTGGAATTGAATTATTAAATATAACACAAATTATTGTAATTTGTAATAAGAATTATTAATCTTTTCAATCAATTAATTTACATTTATTAACCCATATAATTCATTCAATTATAAGAATATAATAATCTCTTCAAATTGTCAAAAATTACGTAACTAAAAACCTTCATATTCTACAAAAAGGTATAATTGTCAAAATTACAATACTCGGTTTTGCAATTCCAAATAATAGACAACACAAAAATCATTGTCCAGTACTAAAGTACCCAAACGTGGTATAAAAATCATTTTTGTCCTGTTCTCCTTATTTTGTACTATCTAGTACTTTTTGTACTGTTTAGTATTCTGAACCAAACGCTACATAAAAGGTTATGAACTTATTAATTCCAACCTATAAGATGAATAAATATAAGTTATTAGGACGCTGAAAGTACTTCTAGTACTTAGATTCCAATATTAAAGTTAGAGAAGCAGTAGCAAGGTAAAGCAATCAAAGTTGGTGAGTGGTATTAGATATCCTACTTGGTTGGAAGGACTTCCTATTTATGGTGTTGATGTGGTGTTATATTTTAGGTAAATAAATCATCCCTTAAGACACCCTGTTTAATTCAAAAAAGATTCAATAAGGTGTATTCTTTAAGGAAGTTAAATTATTTTCCTAATCTATGTTGATTAGCTTAAGGACTTTCCTACTTTGTGATCTTACTCAAATGAGGTGGGCTCTTGGGCCCCAAGCTGATTTGGGCCTATAACACTTGGCCCCCATTCCCATCGGTGATGATGTATTGATGAGAGGAGAAGCTATGGTGAATTTTCCTCTTGAAACAATGCCCAAATTTATTAGACAAGTCATGCTTTGTCCAAGAGGCAGTAATTCGACCTAGAGAGTATTTCAACCAACCTTAGCATTTAAAGCACTTGCACTCAAGCCTTTTGGCAAGCTATCCCTCAAATTATACCACCTTACCTAGACTAGCCTAAACTAAGGAGCAACTCATTCAAGCTAAAAGGTACCTTCTCGAGCTATTTGGAGGGATACAACCCAAGTTTTGCTTGAACAAGTTGCATCCATGTCAGTGAGCCATGGTGAGCAAGTAGGTTAGCCCTTGAGCTTAATAAAGGAGAAGCTTGTTGGATACAATTCTATATTTTCAACTTTCAAATTTAATTCACGCATATGCGTAAATGAATCTAAGCATCTAATGTGTGAAGACATGTAGCACGATAGGGTATGGGCTCACCATAGAGACTAGAAAATTGTGGCTTTTTATGTTAATAGTGAGACACGTGGAAAAATCCAAAGTATCCTCAAAAATTACATGCACGTTCTATAATTGCCTATATAAAGGGATCAAACAACTTCCTTTACACTCTTTCCACATACTAACTCCTCAAAATCATCTCAAACCTCTTTAGCATCCTTTATAATCTTGCACACCCTACCACTCTTCTACACTTTTTTCCTTTTTCTCTGATCAATGATTTTAAGTATGGTGAATTCTTCTTCTCATACCATGTTGGACCCCATCCGAAGGTTTTGCAACAATAGACGTGGTAGGAACTTCAAGTCAACCCCCGATGTAGATAATGTAGGTTAACAAGGTAGACAAGGTGGTGCTAAGATTGTTTGGGGGAGAGGATAGTGGAGAAGTCTATAGAGACTTAGCCTTAGGCATAAATGCTAATGATGGAGAATATTGGAAGTCGATCAAGCTTATTTATGACAAACCTCCTACATTTGAGTTGAAGCCTAATGGAGTTAAAAGTATACCTTACAAAGCTAATGCAAACGTAGTAGCATTGTACTATATACCCCTTCCAGTTGGCTAGATCGTTCGACCTACATACAAGAATGAGCATATTGCCTTGATGGAAGGGAACTGCTTCTATGTTTACTAAAGATTCTTAAAGTTCAAGTTGCAATTGCACTTTAGCATGTTTTAAAAGGAATTTTTTAACCATCACCATGTCGACCCTTGCTGACTCGTCTCAAACGTGTATACACAATTGGTAGTGTTCGAGAGCCTATGCCAATCATATGAGATGAGGCTAACCCCTCAACTATTTCGATTCTTCTATGAGGTGAAGCAATCTAAGCCATCATAAGGCTAGTTTTATCTATCAAGTCGTCCTAAGGTAAAATTGATGGACAACCTAATGTCCTCAATGTATGACTGAAAGGAAAATTCATGGTGGTCGAGACTCTCACAGTGCTTAATTTCTAAGTTTGTTGGGTGAACTCGATAAGGATGAAACTGATCAAGTTGATACCTAAAGATAAGCACTAGGCCGAGATACCTGCTTCAAGCCCTCGAAGAGAAAGGAGAGTACAAGACACCCTAAACTTGACGAGGGTATTCATAGGAATCAAGACAAGGACACTAAAAAGGTCAGAAGATGAGGCTAAGCAACAAGTAAATGCCTTAAAGGGTATGGATGAGGCTAGAGAAGAGCAAGGTAAAGGTATGAGTTAATGCTTGAGATGGGGTTAGCTTTGAGAGAGTGCTCTTCTATTGCAATTTGGAGGTAGGGTCCCCCTGGTGAGGTTTTCTCTATCAAGTCTTGTTGTTTTTAATGAACTCTCTTCTTTATGTTGCAGATATACCTCTAATCGGATCCATACCTTACAACACGTTAGGCTAGGCAAGGCAAGAAAGAGTCCTAGGGGGGCAAGAAGGTTAGATTAGGAGCCCCCTTAGTTTTAGGTCTAATCGGTTAATTTGTGGGTCAAGGTTTAATTCCCTAAGCGAAGTATCTTCATCACTTAAGCTTACGCTTGATCTATGAGGAGTGTTTGTGCTCTAGCTTCGAAGTACAAGTCCAACCAATTAGTCCACTTGGGGGTGGGTGCTCGTTCCTTGTATGTCTAGCGAAGTTCCTTAGTGTGTCCTATTACCTAAATGAGGTATAGGACTTAATCTTTGCAAATAATAAATCACATCATTTTTTTATACTTGTTAATCACATCATTTTTGTGATTGAATTTTAGTTTTGTGTGCTTTTATAAGAAAAATTAAACATAATCTTTGCAAATAATAAATTTAAATCTTAATTCCGTTAAATAATATGAATGTTTACAACATAGATAATGATCTAATCATGTTCTAAAACATATTCTTAAGATTATTCAAAGTAAAAGCGTAAATTATTAGCATTTCATATTCTCAAGATCAAGTGTCCATTGAGTCTTTCTAACTCGTATACCCCATGACCAACCATCCTTCGAACATGGATAAGGTCTTCCTAGTTCAAGGCCAATTTGGCTTGCCCTTCTCTTGAGCCTATGGCCTCAAACTTTCAATAAACCAATCCTCCAAGTCTAAAAACCTTATACTTGACTTTTTGTCGTAATATCTAGCTTCCCATTGTTGATAAGCCACTACTTTATAACTAGCTTGATCTCTTAACTCTTTTAGGAAGTCAAGGTTGGCTTGAAGATTGATCTCGTTTACTTGGGGATTGAAGTCTCAAGTACGAAGGTTCGGTAGCTCAAGCTTGATGGGGAGAATAGCCACAATTTCAAAAGCTAAATTGAATAGGCTTTCCCTAGTTGCTTTATGTGGGGTCATTCGATAGCCCCACAAGATATAGGAAACCGTTTGCTCATTTTTCTTTAGCCTAATCAATCCTTTTCTTGGGGCTCCATAAGAAGACCTTGTTGGTGGTTTTAACTTCCAATTTTGAATGCTTTGTATTTATTTTATTTTTTTTAGAAATTTTAAATTATATTCTTAAGTACGGTAGCCATCTGGTTTAGAAAATTAGCCTCCATCCCATATAAATATTTAACATAAATTACCTTATAATTTGTTAGCTAAAAGAAGGAGCTATTAATTTGGACAATGTTTTCATCAAATATAATTGAAACAAACACCATGTTCACATGAATACGTATCAAGCGAATTGGGCAAATTAGCTCAATTAAGCACTCGTTTAATTGAATTTAGTTTTAATCCATCATTCTTAGGTCTTGAGCAAGAAGCAGCGTCTGACATCTGTCACTGCCCAATGGGAAAACAAAAAAGAAAAACATCGTTGTCGTTTATCCGCATATGAAACAGAAACTGAAACCGACGGGCCGGCCGTCAACTACGTTCGAACCTATCTATTGAAGACGGAATTTTCCAAGGATACGACAATTTCTTGACTATTTATTCCAAGAAAAATACCCATTACATGTGCCAAACGGAGTAAATAAATTGACTTGTTGACTTAGTTTGCGAATGATAACGACTGGATGATAAGTACGTTTTCCTGTAGCATAGACTATACACGCCGTTGCCATAATGTCGAAATAAGAACGTATCGGAGAGTTTACTACTTCGAAGAATGATTAAGCTAAAATGATTAATTTAAAGTATAAAAGATTTAATCGAATTCCAATATAAATATAAACATAGATGGTTCTTGCTATATAAACATAGATGGTCCGATCTCTCGAAGTCCCGAAAAAACTATGATTATTTTTTTAAAATAAAAATTATATATAAGATATGTATACTTTAAGAATAATTACTAACAAAATATAATGTGTAGTTTAGTAGTAAATATAAAAAATTTTATATTAGAGGTCATGGGTTCAAATTTTATGATAATTATTTTAAGTTTTTCTTAAAGTTGCATTTATTGTTTTAATGGTATTTTCTTTTTTACTTCTTTCTTTTATTTTTTTTTCTTCACAATAACTAATAATATTAAATTTCATTCATTATTAAATTATAATAAACCAACTAAATTATCTTAAATTAGTATTTATTTATTAGTAGTATATCATAAATAATGATTACATTAATACTACAAATATTTTAGCCCTATTCCATAAAATATTAATAAATAATAACAATCATATCATTTGATATATTTTTCTTACAATTAATACTATGAAAATGAATGTGAATTTTTTAATAACTAATTACATAATTAATTATATGAAATTGATAATTTTTGTAGCATTATTAATGATATAATTTTGTAGAGCTATTATTTTAAAAAAAATCAAAGAATACTTATATTTATATCATATTACTCTTTTAGTTTTAGTTATAATTTTTTATTTAAATATTTTTATGTTATATTTCCATTTATTACAATTCTTATTAAATATTAGAAAGTGTTGTATCACTTGCAAAATCTATATATATATATATATGACATGCATATTATAATTTTGATTTAAATATAATAAGAATGGCCCATCACTCTCATATTTCTACTTCCACCTCTGAATACTACAATGTTAATTGAATTATAATTTACATGTGCTAGTTACTTCTTACAAAGTAGACATAGATATTTAAATATATCAATTTTTCAAATTATTAGTTAGGAACAAACATAAATCAAACCATGACTAATGTTTATATAACACAAATTTTCACTATTTTTAGGATTGTTAGTACAGATACAAAAGATCATTGAGTCACTGTCTATTGATAAGGATTAGAGTTGGCAAGGGCAGGGGTTTGGTGTTGACTCTAAAACCTAAATGATGATTTGGATAATTGAAAATCCTTTGTATCATACTAAAGTTTGACCAAATCCTTTATATTATGAGTGAATTACTTGAATCTTTTATGTTTATATCAAAATTTAATTAAATTCTTTATATTTTTAAGTGAGTTATCTTAGTTCTAATTTATGTTCAGCTATTACACAATGTAGATCCTAAATTTGCGTAATCATACATCATTAGAAATATTAAAGGATGACTTGTAATAATATATACATAAAAAAAATATAAACCAACAAATTGAATGTTAATATAAATTTAGAGGATTTAGATAATTCAGTTAAAAATATAAAGGACTTGATTAACTTTATATATATATATATATATAAAGAAAAATATTGCATATTTTTTCCGAACAATAATGTAAGCTCTAAGCGAATTTTTTTTTTTATAAAAAAAATGGACCTAAATGAACAAACTCCAAAAATAGGTGGATATTGATCCTAAAGTGAATATTGGGTACGTCCTACACTGAAGCTCATCTAGAATAAGAGGTTACGATCCAACTTTCTTATCTCTTCTTTATATTAAGGTATATACATTATGCAATTATTATTGGGTCCACTTATCGATTGAACCGTCAGCAAATTCATTAATTTTTGTAGGGAAAAAGACTGCCAAGACTTTTCTAAGTTCTTAGGAAAATAACTTGCCTATATATACTGGTTTTACAGGTACCATATATACCAAAAGCATAATTTGTTAACAAGATTTTGGCTTCTTTAATTATATACACTTAGTCTTCCCACACAATGAATCGAGAGATTTATTTTGCTGCTTTCGCGTTGTCTTTTATTCTAATATCAGGATTCGAGATTTCAGGTAGCCTCTTCTTCTCCATTTGGTAGGAAATGCATTATCTATTAAACACAATTACCGCTATATAAACTTTTTCTTGCTTGTTTTATTGAGATATTAATAGAAACCACCTCAAGCTTGTAGATAAGTTGTAATATGTCACATATCATCTTGTTTACCCGAAACTTGACCAAAGATTATTGACTCTTTAAAGAAACTTTTCCATTCCTTTCTATAAAAATGACTATTACCTTTTCTCATATACTATTATTTACATCTAACATCAGGATGTACTAATTATACCTTTTCTCATATAGATTTATCCAAGTTACTTTACAAAATCTTTCTGCACTAATTTTATGCCATGTTTGTTGTGGAAGGTGCACGATCTGTAGGCGTTTGCTATGGACGCAATGGCAACAATTTGCCATCTCAAGCAGATGTAGTAGCACTCTATAAAGCCAACAATATCCGAAAAATGCGAATTTACAATGCAGATCGAGCCACTCTTCAAGCCTTGCGTGGATCCAACATACAACTCGTCCTTGGTGTTCCAAACGACAAACTTCGAGCCCTTGCTTCCAATGCCAAGGATTGGGTCCAAAACAACGTCGTTGCCTATCGTAATGTCAATATCAAGTACATAGCAGTTGGCAATGAAGTGCTTCCTGGTGATGGAAATGCCCAATATGTACTTCCAGCCATGCGAAACGTTCAAAATGCGATCAACTCAGCCAATTTAGGAGGCAAAATCAAAGTTTCAACAGCAATAGACACAAGGCTCATAGGGGTCTCTTATCCACCATCAGCAGGGGCATTCAGTGATAGAGCAAAGTCATACATAAGCCCGATTATAAGATTCCTAGTCAGCAATGGTTCCCCACTTCTTGCCAACATTTACCCGTACTTTAGTTACATAAGAAACCGAGGAAGCATTCGTCTTCCCTATGCATTATTTACTTCACCAGGAACGGTGGTTAACGACGGTCAATACCACTACCAAAACCTGTTTGATGCAATCTTGGATTCGGTATATGCTGCTCTAGAGAAGGCAGGTGGATCGGGTTTGAAAATCGTGGTGTCGGAAAGTGGATGGCCGTCGGCTGGTGGCACGGCAGCTACAGTCGAGAATGCGAGAACCTACTACTGGAATTTGATTAGCCATGTGGGTAAAGGAACTCCTCGGAGGCCTGGTCAGGCCATAGACGCATATCTGTTTGCCATGTTTGATGAGAACCTAAAGGGGCAGGACACTGAGAGACATTTTGGTGTTTTCAGACCTAATAAACAGCAGAAGTACGGACTTACGTTTGGCTAGAAGATTATTACGAAGAAAAGGTGCTATATAATTTTATGTAATAAGGCTTTTGGAATACGTCCTATGACCAAAATAAACGAGCCCATTGAGTCGACTCAAGTGGGATTTCGGCCTAGAAAGTTGAATAGTTGGGTTTCATGGTTAAAAATAAGATATGAACTTCAGATATTATATATATATATATATATATATATATTTGGCTTTTGGTGCTTATGTTTTTAACAAAACATGCAATATTTGCTTCCATTGGGTTGATATAATTAATTGATATCTACAAATTAATATCTCTTAGCCTAAATAAATAGATGTACGCAATAAAGTTTAGAAAACAAAATTTTATATATTTTACTGTGTTGATTCCATAAATAGACTAAAAATAAACTTAATGAAAATCAAGTTTAAGCTTATAAATAATGAGTCCGTTTGGCTAAATGGCAAGATAAAATAATTATCATAATCAACATTTTTTTTCAAATTCCATAACTCGATTTTCCCTTTCATCACTTAATTAAAACACCTTTAATGGTTGCTTCTTCCGATTCATGTTTCAATGAGGCATGCATACTAAGCTTGATCTAACCGTCCTCTAGCATGGCTTGCATCTTATGAAATTTCTTGAGACTCTAAACAAAAAGCTTTCTTCTTCTGTTATATATCCAAAGAATTCATTAGCATGCAGCCTTATCTTTTAAGCTAGAGAAAAGTCCTCTTGATGATTGATTGAATAAAAGCGAGTTTCAATCTAACCATATTGACCAAATTGTAAAAGCAAAGATAATTGACTTAGGAGTTGATACGGATAATGTGTAAAGTTCTAAAAACCTTGAAAATTATATGAAAATTTAAAAAAAATAAATAGAATAATAAATACTTGTAGATCGAGGTAACGAGAGAAATAAATTCACAATATTAAAAACTTTGAGATATGTGCGATAAAAATTCAAATATTACGACGCATAAATATTATCACAATAAATTTGCGATAATAATAGTTTTAAAAAATAAAATAATTAGAAGAATAAATTTTCCGAAACATGAATTTCAAACAATGTTAAGATAAATAATAAAATTAATTTAAATTATAGATCTAAAAATTTTAAATAAAAATTTAGAATAAATATTTATATTCGAAATAATTAGATTAACTTAAACGTAAGCTTTCGTAATAAATTGATAAAAATATAAAATTTAAAGATATTCTTATATGCAAGCGGAATAATAAAATAGGAACATAATATAATATAATATTATTTATATATATATATATTATATATACAGCTGAAAAAAAAAAAAAAAAAAGCAGGTTTTTCAAATCTGCTACAATGTCCTCTCTCCAGACATGACGTGAGGCGACAGTAGCAGCAGGCCGATCTTGTCCTCCCGTCCTTCCCTTTCTTTTCTTTTCTTTCCTTTCTTCTTCTTCTCCCTCCTCTGTCTTCTTCACTCCTTCTTCCTTTTCTTTTCCACCTTCTTCCTCTTCGTTTGTTTTTCTTTCCTCCCACATGGTGTCTTCCCTTCCCGGCCGTCCCTACCCCGCATTCCCTCCTCCTTCCCACTCCCACTCCGACTCAACGATGACAACAACGATGACAACGGCGGTGGCAACGGCAATAGCAATAGTGATAGCAACAACAGAGGCAATAGCTCGGCGTCATGTCTGTATCATCTTCTTCCCCAATGACGGAGGCAACAACGAAGAACTTGGAGAAGACAACGACGACCATGACGGTAGCAACCACAATAGCAGCAACGACGACAACTACAACTGCAACAACAACGGCTGTAATGACAACAACAACAACATGGCGACGACGGCAACGGAAACCATAATGTATAGCAACAGCAATGACACAGCGACGACAGCAAACGGCAACCACGTTGGCAGCTACACCCTACGAGCAACGTTTGAGAGGAATTTATGAGGACTGTTGCTAAGCTTAGTCCCTTGCATGGATGCGGGCACGAAGGTGTGTGTGTGTGCATGAGGGAGGGGGAAGCTGCAGAATATAGTGGTGTGTTTGAGGGAGAACGGCAGCAATGTCGACAACGATCCAACAGCGGCAGCAGGCGGTTGCAGTAGGAAAGGAGAGAAAGGAAAAAGAAAGGGGAAGAAAAGAAGAGGGAAAAGAGGAAAAGGAAAGGCCAGCATGTAAGAGAGGAGAGAAAAAAAGAAGAGAAGAGAAGAGAAGAAACAGAAAGAGGAAAAAGGAGCCGATGGAAGAAGGAAAAGGATCAAAAATTAAATGTAAATGGATGTATGCCAGTATGTGTGTATGTGTATGTGATAGCATATGGAAGGTGTATACGTGACGGTGTGTGGTGTGTGCAAGGATGTATGTATGTGTATGTGATGGTGGGTCGTGTGTGCAAGGATGTGTGAATGTGTATGTGATGGTGTGTGCAAGGATGTGTGTAAGTGTATGTGATAGTGTGTGGTGTGTGAGGATGTGTGCATATGTGTAAGGAAGGAGGAACCGAGTGTGTAGTGTGTGTGAGTATGTGCATATGTATATGAGGTGATGTGGGGTATACAATATGTGTGTAGAATGTGTGGTATGTGTATGTATATGGATGGTGTATGGTGCATGCGATATGTGTGTATGTGTAAGGATGATGTGTGGTATGTGCGAAATGGTTGTATGCATATGGAAGGTATGTGGTATATGCGGTTTGTGTGTGTGTGTATGGATGGTGATGGGGGATCATCTTAAGGTTCGGGTATTGAAGAGAACAAATGCAATCTAAGTGGAATTAAGGAACTATAAATACCCAAAGGGTCAATCACAAGGGCGTGAGCAAAACGGATCAAGCAAGCTATGCAAGGCTTTATGAAGATCATTTTTGAAAATGAAGTCAAGTTTGGAATGAATTTGGAGACATTGAGTTGGGCCGAACCCAAATTCATTAATGTCATACAAGCCCAAGAAAATGGAGCCCAAATCAACCAAGGCAGTAATTAGGGATTCTAAAAGATAATTGAGGTTATTACTTACATCACAAAATAGTTATTAGTGTAGTTAAGAGCACATTTAATTTTCTTGGATAGTGGGTTGTTAATGGGAATGTTGATGGTTTTTTTTCATTAATTAGCCTTGGAACTCTATAAATAGGGCATCAAAAGTTGTGTTGAGGGAATGGATGAATTTTTCAATTGGAGAGTCATTTCTCATATCTGTTTTTTTTGAACAAGCAGCCAGGGTTTTGATCTTGTGAGTTCAAGCTCGGTTTATATTATTGGTTCTTGTCTCTTATAGGCAACAGGTCAATAATTTCTTTTTTTTTTTCTTTTTATTATATATATATTACCGGTTCTTGTCTCCATAGACAACAGGTCAGTAATTTTTTTTTATCCAAAATTGGAAATTTGGGTGGTTCAAGATATTGATTATTTGTTGTTGGGTCTCACAACTCAATTCGTTGGATTTCGCATCATTTTTTGTATCAAAGCCAATTTGATTCTCAATCAGGTTATTATCTTTTATCCTCCATATTCCTTGTTGAAATTTCATTTATTTCTTCAATAATATTGTTCTACTGTTTCTATTAAGTGTCATTTTGGAAAAAAAAAATCAGCAAACAAAAGTTAAAAAAAAAAAAGAAAAAAGAAAAAGAAAAGAAAGAAAAATTATCTTGTGTTATCTTCTATCATCATCAATGCCTGAGTTGATTCCTTACATACTATACTCCACAATGAATTTATTCTTCTATTAAGCATTACTTCAACGGTGTGGTTTCTTCTTACCGTCTTTGTGTTTTCTTAATCACTATCTTCTTAACCCCTTTTTAAGTTAATTATATGAACTGATGTTTGAGTTTTACAAGTGAATACTCAGGTTTTTCGATTGTTGTGTTCTTAAAGAACTTGGTCTAGGAAAACAAGAGTGGTAAAAGGAGAGAGTGGGTGAGCGTAATAAAGGGTAAAAGCCATTAATCTGTGTGCAACACGAGTGTAGATTGACTTTTTGAGTGGAAACACGTGAGGGAGTGTGTGAGGACTTCTTAACTGAATTTCTTTCAGTGTCATCATCATGTCAGAACACGAGAATCATGGGGATGAACCCAATCAATCCTTTCCATTGAGAGCTATGCAGCAACAGTTCGAGCGTGTACATGTGGTGTTCGGAGAAATTCGTGACCGAATGGATAGACAAGATAAGTGGATCAATGAATTGCAAACAAGACCTCCTATGGGAATCCCTCCCGTACGGAGACAAGTATGTCAACCAGTCGCGCCTTGAGACGAATATGCAGGAATGACTATGTCAATGACAGAGTTAGAGATGGAGTTGATAGAAATATCAGAACTATCAAAATGACAATCCTTCCTTTTCAAGGGAGGAATGATCCCGACATCTGCCTTGAATGGGAGAGAAAGGTTGAGTTGGTTTTCGATTGCCACAATTACTTTCAGGAGAAGAAAGTGAAGCTTGCAATAGTGGAATTTACCGATTATGCCATTGTTTGGTGGGATCAGTTGATCTTATCTCGACGGAGGAATGGTGAACTTCCAATTGCCAATTGGGAGGAGATGAAGGTTGCGATGAGAAGACGATTTGTTCCATCACATTATTATCAAAATCAACACCTTAAGTTGCAAAGCCTCAAACAAGGGTCGAAGAGTGTTGAAGACTATTATAAGGAAATGGAAATAGCCTTAATTTGAGCTAATGTGGAGGAGGACCGTGAAGCCACTATGGCTAGATTCCTATGTAGACTGAATCGTGACATTGTCAACGTTGTGGAATTATAACACTATATGGAGTTGGAGGACATAGTGCATATGGCCATGAAAGTTGAGCGACAACTTAAAGAAGCAAAAGTCACTTGAGTTGGGAACCACAACTACTTGAATTCCCACTCTCGTGAAAAGTGGACAAGGGGGAAAAGGGAAGAGAAACCTGGGTTCAAGGCTTATAATGGCGGGAACTTGAAGAAGCACCCATAGGTCGCTAAGGAGATAGGTAACTCATCATCTCAAACTTTAAGAAATCAGGATATTAAATGTTTTAAATGCTTGGGGGCTGGGCATATAGCATCTCAATGTCCAAATCAAATAGTGATGATCATGCACGAAGGTGGGGAGATTGAAACCGATGACGATGGCTCTGATTGTGCTAGTGATACTATGCCACAGTTAGAAGATGCTAGTGATTGTGAATACGCTGTAGAAGGTAGGTCATTGGTCATTATGCATTCCCTGAATGTGCAAGTTGAACAAGAAGAGAATGACAATGTGCAGCGAGACAATATTTTTCACACTCGATGCCATGTACAAGATAAGGTGTGTAGTTTAATCATAGATGGAGGTAGCTGTGTTAATGTAGCAAGTAACATACTTGTTGTTAAATTAGGTTTGTCCACTCTAAAACATCCCAAGCCATACAAGTTGCAATGGCTGAATGAATGTGGAGAAGTGAAGGTGAACAAACAGGTCCACATGATGTTTTCAAATGGGAAATATATGGATAAGGTCCTTTGTGATGTTGTACCTATGCATGCTGGTCATCTTTTACTCAAAAGGCCTTGGCAATTTGATAGGAGAGCCATTCATGATGAGTACAAAAATCAGTACTCATTTGTGAAGGATGGAAGGAAAGTTACATTGATGCCAATGACGCCAAGCTAGGCGTATGAGGATCAACTACGGTTTAAAAAAGCCATTTGTGAGGAAAGTGAGGTAGAAGCCGAGAAACAAAAGAAGAGGGAAAATGAAATTGAAAGAAATATGAGTGGTGAGAAGAGAGAAGGTAAAATCTCTGGGAGAAAAAAGCAAGAGTGCTCGGCTGTAGGTGAGGAAAAAGAGAAAAGAATGAGTTTCTTTGCAAAAGAACGAAAGATCAAGAGTGCACTTAAGGTTAGAAGACCAATGATTCTGTTTGTATATAGGGAGGCTATGTTTGCGAATTCTGACTTTGACACTTCTTTGCCTAGTTGTGTGTTTTCTCTTTTGCAGGATTATAAGGACGCCTTTCCTAATGAAGTACCTAATGGTCTACCACCAAAATGAGGGATTGAGCATCAGATTGACTTTATTCTTGGAGTGGTGATTCCAAATCGACCAGCATATAGGGCGAATCCTGTGGAGACAAGGGAGCTATAACGGCAATTGGAAGAGTTAATGGCCAAGGGAAATATTCGAGAAAGCATGAGCCCGTGCACAGTTCCAGTATTGTTGGTGCCCAACAAAGATGGGACATAGCACATGTGTGTAGATTTCCGAGCCATTAACAAAATCACAGTGAAGTACCAACACCCTATACCTCGTTTGGATGATATGCTTGATGAATTGTATGGATCTGTGATATTTTCAAAAATAAATCTAAAGAGTAGCTATCATCAAAATAGAATGAAAAAGGGTGATGAATGGAAAACAGCTTTCAAAACAAAACATGATTTGTATAAGTGGTTAGTGATGCCATTTAGGTTAACTAATGCACCTAGTACATTCATGAGACTAATGAACCATGTTTTGCGTGCATTCATTGAAAAATTTATCGTTGTATACTTTGAAGATATTCTGGTTTATAGTAAGAGCTTTGATGAGCATATGGAACATCTTAGGACTATTGTTGATGTGCTGAGACAGGAAAAATTATATGCCAATTTGAAAAAGTGCAGTTTTTGTATAGATCGAGTGGTGTTCTTGGGTTTTCTTGTTACAACAGGTGGAATACAAGTGGATGAAGCAAAAGTGCAAGCCATCAAGGATTAGCCATCTCCTAAATCGCTAACAGAGGTAAGAAGTTTGTTTGGGTTAGCTAGTTTTTATAGACGTTTTGTGCGTAATTTTAGTACATTGGCTGCCCCATTGACTGAAGTAATCAAAAAGGATGTTAGGTTTAAATGGGAAGTAGAACAAGAAAACGCCTTTAATGTGATAAAAGAAAAGTTATGTTCTACTCCATTGTTAGTTCTAGCTGATTTTTCCAAAACTTTTGAGATCGAATGTGACGCCTCTAGGATTGGTATAGGAGCCGTTTTGATGAAGGAGAAGCGTCCTATTGCTTACTTTAGTGAGAAGCTAAATGAAGCTGCTTTGAAGTACTTGACGTATGATAAGGAGCTCTATGCATTAGTGCGTGCATTGGAGACGTGGCAGCACTACTTGTGGTCGAAAGAATTTGTTATTCACACGGATCATGAATCTTTGAAGCATTTGAAGGCCCAAGGCAAGTTGAACAAAAGACATGCAAGATGGGTCAAGTTTATAGAGATGTTTCCATTTGTGATCCAATACAAGCAAGGTAAGGAAAATGTGGTAGCAGATGCCCTATCTCGCAGATACGCTCTTATCACTATTCTTGGAGCTAAATTGCTTGGATTTAAACACATAAGGGAATTGTATATACGAGATTCTGATTTTCATGTTGTGTATCATGCTTGTGAAAAGGGTGCATTTGATAAATTCTATAGGCACAATGGATTCCTTTTTAGGGAGAACAAGCTATGCATTCCTAAGTGTTCAATGCGAGAGTTGCTTGTGCTTAAGTCGAATAGTAGATGTCTTATGGGTCATTTTGGTATCACTAAGACATTAGATGTGCTGAAAGAACATTTCTTTTGGCCTCATATGAAAAGAGATGTAGAACATTTCTTTTGGCCTCATATGAAAAGAGATATGGAAAGAGTTTGCTCTAGATGCATCACATGTTAGAAAGCCAAGTCTAGAGTCAAACCACATTGTCTATAAATGCCTTTACCAGTACCTAATGAACCTTAGACTGATGTTTCGATGGATTTTGTTTTGGATTTACCTAGGTCTAAGAGAGGTAGAGATTCCATTTTCGTGGTTATGGATCGTTTTTCGAAAATGGCACATTTTATTCCATGTCACAAGACTAATGATGCTACGAATGTTGCTGAATTGTTCTTTAGAGAAGTTATACGTTTGCATGGAGTGCCTAAGAGCATAGTAAGTGATAGAGATGTTAAATTCCTCAATCATTTCTAGTGTGTTTTGTGGGGGAAAATGGGAACAAAGTTGTTATTTTCTACTACATGTCACCCATAAATCGATGGACAAACTGATGTCATGAATAGGACATTGACTACTCTTTTGCATGTTGTGATAAAGAAGAATTTGAAATCTTGGGAAGAATGCATTCCATTCATTGAGTTACGTACAATCGAGTTATGTATTCTTCTACTAATTTTTCTCCTTTTGAGATTGTATATGGTTTCAATCCTTTGACCCTACTGGATTTGATTCCTTTGCCTATGAATGAGATTACTAGTTTAGATGGCAAAAAGAAGGCTGAGATGGTGAAAAAGATTCATGAAGAAGCAAGACATCACATCATGAAGCAGAATGAGAAGAATGCTACCCAAGCTAACAAAGGCAGAAAGAAAGTAACTTTTGAACGTAGAGATTGGGTATGGGTGCATATGAGGAAAGAAAGGTTTCCAACTCGAAGACGGACTAAATTAG
The DNA here is from genome assembly GCA_037954665.1 of Laguncularia racemosa. NCBI lineage: Eukaryota > Viridiplantae > Streptophyta > Magnoliopsida > Myrtales > Combretaceae > Laguncularia > Laguncularia racemosa. Next base: position 1,886,452 of record JBBMOL010000130.1, read on the forward strand.
ATCCAAGAAGAGATGGACCATTTCAAGTGGTTTCCAAAATCAATGACAACACACATAAGTAGGATTTACCAGGTGAGTATAATGTTAGTGCCACATTTAATGTGTTTGATCTTACTCCCTTTGATACAAGTTTAGATTTGAGGACAAATCCTTTTGAAGAGAGCGAGGATGATGGGGGACCATCTCAAGGTTCGGGTATGGAAGAGGACAAATGCAATCTAAGTGGAATTGAGGAACTACAAATACACGAAGGGCCAATCACAAGGGCGCAAGCAAAACAGATCAAGCAAGCTATGCAAGGCTTTGTGAAGATCATTTTTGAAAATGAAGTCAACTTTGGAATGAATTTGGAGACATTGAGCTAGGCCGAACCCAAATTCATTAATGTCATACAAGCCCAAGAAAATGGAGCCCAAATTAGCCAAGGCAGTAATTAGGGATTCTAGAAGATAATCGAGGTCATTGCTTACATCACAAAATAGTTATTAGTGTAGTTAAGAGCACATTTAATTTTCTTTGGTAGTGGGTTATTAATGGGAATGTGGATGGTTTTTTTTCATTAATTAGCCTTAGAACTCTATAAATAGAGCATCAAAAGTTATGTTGAGGGAATGGACGAATTTTTCAATTAGAGAGTCATTTCTCATATCTGTTCTTTTTTAACAAGCAGCCGGGGTTTTGATCTTGTGGGTTCAAGCTCGGTTTATATTATTGGTTCTTGTCTCTTATAGGCAACAAGTCAATAATTTCTTCTTCTTTTTTTCTTCTTATTATATATATATATTACCAGTTCTTATCTCCATAGACAACATGTCAGTAATTTTTTTTAATCAAAAATTGGAAGTTTGGGTGGTTCAAGATATTGATGGTTTGTTGTTGGGTCTTACAACTTAATTCGTTAGATTTCGCAATGAAAGAGGGTGATGAATGGAAAACAGCTTTCAAAACAAAACATGGTTTGTATGAGTGGTTAATGATGCCATTCGGGTTAACTAATGCACCTAGTACATTCATGAGACTAATGAACCATGTTTTGCGTGCATTCATTGAAACATTTGTCGTTGTATACTTTGATGATATTCTGGTTTATAGTAAGAGCTTTGATGAGCATATGAAACATCTTAGGGCTGTTGTTGATGTGCTGAGATAGGAAAAATTATATACCAATTTGAAAAAGTGCAGTTTTTGTATAGATCGAGTGGTGTTCTTGGGTTTTCTTGTTACAGCAGGTGGAATACAAGTGGATGAAGAAAAGGTGCAAGCCATCAAGGATTGGCCATCTCCTAAATTGCTGACTAAGGTAAGAAGTTTTCTTAGGTTAGCTAGTTTTTATAGACATTTTGTACGTAATTTTAGTACATTGGTTGCCCCATTGACTAGAGTAATCAAAAAGGATGTTGGGTTTAAATGGGAAGTAGAAAAAGAAAACTCCTTTAATGTGATAAAAGAAAATTTATGTTCTGCTCCATTGTTAGTTCTGCCTGATTTTTCCAAAACTTTTGAGATCGAATGTGATGCCTCCAGTATTAGTATAGGAGCCGTTTTGCTGTAGGAGAAGCGTCCTATTGCTTACTTTAGTGAGAAGCTAAATGAAGCTGCTTTGAAGTACTCGGTGTATGACAAGGAGCTCTATGCATTGGTGCGTGCATTGGAGACGTGGCAGCACTACTTGTGGTCGAAAGAATTTGTTATTCACATGGATCATGAATCTTTGAAGCATTTGAAGGCCTAAGGCAAGTTGAATAAAAGACATGCAAGATGGGTCAAGTTTATAGAGATGTTTCCATATGTGATCCAATACAAGCAAGGTAAGGAAAATATGGTAGCAGATGCCCTATCTCACAGGTACACTCTTATCACTATTCTTGGAGCTAAATTGCTTGGATTTAAATTGATAGGAATCAGGCTCCTACAAGACCTATCACCAAGGCCCGAGCTAAAGGTCTTCATAATTTAGTTTTGAGAGTCTTGCTAGAGAAACCTAATCTTGAGAAAGCTAATCTACTTCCTACATTTCTACATTATAATTGTAGGGCATTTCAGTAGGCTCACTTATCAATCCTACAGGATATAAAATCACCTATACTTTTGAGCGAATCAGGATTCTCAACGAGGCCTAATTTAAAAGTATCTTGAAGACCGGCATCATGAATGCTCATTTCTTTTATATATTTCTCCTTTCTATAGGCTATTTTATGTTGTATTTTTCTTTTAGGACACTTTCATTTTATTGTAATTTCCATTTAGGATCGGCCACCTTAAAAGTGGTAAACTTATAATTTTTAACTATTTTCTAACCCTAGGAGTAGCAAGTATAAATGCTTGCTTATAGTAGGGTTTGAGGAGGCCAAAATTTACAGAATTGAGATACACTTTACGTAAGGATTAGGTTCTCCTAATTGTCATTAGACTCTTATCAATTTCAATCCCAAGAGTTGAGATTGTGGTGAGTGCAACACTTTGAAATTGTGAGTAATATCAATTTCATTTTGTTGTGATTTCTTTTCTTCTCTAGTGTGTAATATATAGGGGTGAATTGAGATAGTTCTTGGTCAGATTTTTTATTGCACTTGTGATCAATTATCTTGTATAAGATTGATTACTTTAGTACTTGATATTATCACCTCATTGGTGGTGTGAATTGTGCTTGTTAGAAGAGGATAAAATCATGGTTTTAGTTCCTTTCTTCTTTATATATTTCACGTGGAATTCACTTATATTTGTTGTTATTTAGTGAAGTTTATCATTATTGGATTGTGATTGCATCATTGGACCTTTGGATTTCACCAAAATTCCAATAGGGTTCTTGCAATTTTCATTCCAATTGGGCCAGTTTTATATGTGAGTTGGGGTTTGTTTTCTTTGATTCATTTGATTGTGCTTAGACCTTGGTTTTGAGCACATCATAAACACATAAGGGAATTGTATATACAAGATTCTAATTTTCATGTTGTGTATCGTGCTTTGAAAAGGGTGCATTTGATAAATTCTATAGGCACGATGAATTTCTTTTTAGGGAGAACAAGCTATGCATTCCTAGGTGTTCAATGCGATAGTTGCTTGTGCTTGAGTCGCATGGTAGAGGTCTTATGGGTCATTTTGGTATCACTAAGACATTAGATGTGTTGAAAGAACATTTCTTTTGGCCTCATATGAAAAGAGATGTGGAAAGAGTTTGCTCTAGATGCATCACATGTAAGAAAGCCAAGTCTAGAGTCAAACCACATGGTCTATACATGCCTTTACCAGTACCTAATGAACATTGGACTGATGTTTCGATGGATTTTGTTTTGGATTTACCTAGGTCTAAGAGAGGTAGAGATTCCATTTTCGTGGTTGTGGATTGTTTTTCGAAAATGGCACATTTTATTCCATGTCACAAGACTAATGATGCTACGTATGTTGCTGAATTATTCTTTAGAGAAGTTGTACGTTTGCATGGAGTGCCTAGAAGCATAGTAAATGATAGAGATGTTAAATTCCTTAGTCATTTCTGGCGTGTTTTGTGGGGGAAAATGGGAACGAAGTTGTTATTTTCTATTACATGTCACCTACAAACTAATGGACGAATTTTTCAATTGGAGAGTCATTTCTCATATCTGTTCTTTGATAACAAGCTGCCGGGGTTTTGATCTTATGGGTTCAAGCTTGGTTTATATTATTGGTTCTTGTCTCTTATAGGCAACATGTCAATAATTTCTTTCTTTTTTTCTTCTTATTATATATATATTACCAGTTCTTGTCTCCATAGACAATGGGTCAGTAATTTTTTTTATCCAAAATTTGAAGGTTAGGCGGTTCAAGATATTGATTGTTTGTTGTTGGGTCTCATAACTCAATTCGTTGGATTTATTTCGCATCAGATGGCAGGTGGTGTGTGAGGGCATGTGTGTAGAAGATGAGTGGTGTGTGAAGGTATGTGTGTATGTGTATGGATGATGTGTGGTATATGTGGGTATTCGTGTATGTATATGGAAGGTGTGGTGTGTGTGGGTATGTGTATATGCGTACGAAATGGTGTTTGGTGTGGGTATGTGTGTGTGGATATGGAAGGTGAGTGTGATGTGTGTGGGTATGTGTGTATGTGTATGGAAGGTGTGTAATGTGTGCGAAATATATGGGTAAGTATGTATTGGTGGTGTAGGGAGGTGTAAGTAGAGTATGTGTGTATGTGTATGTCGATGGTGTGGGACGTGTGTGGAGTATATGTGTATGTATGCGCTAGTGGTGTGTGTGTGTGTATGTGGACTTGAGGAGAAAAGATGATAAAAAAAGTGCAGTTGTGTGTGCGTGTAATTAGGTGTGTGGTATGATTGTGTATTTGTATGTGTAGGTGCATACATAGTGTCCAAAGTGTGAATGTATACGGATAAGAGTATGTTAGTGTATGTACATGGTGTATGAGAATGGTTGGTAATGGAAGTATGAGTGAGGATGAAAACCAATAAGATGGACGAGAAACCCTGTAGGTGAAGATGTCAACAAAGGAGAGAAGAAAGAAGGTGATACAAAACCTTTAAGGACTACTAAATCCTATGGGTTGTCCTATAAGTAGTTCGTTGGAAGATATTAGAAACAAATTAATAAATGAAAGGTTCAAAGATGCTTCACGTAAAGGAGAAGCGTTTATGTTGGTGTAGATGGTGAAGGGAATGATTCGAGCAACGTCCAAGATGATGGCCTAGGAGATATTTAGAATGAAATGGATTTCACAATGGAATGTTCAATGGATGTTGAGGAAGATCATTCTTGGCTAAATACCTTAATGCAAGACCTTTAGTTGTCTTTCCTAAGGGTATCCTGCATATACGGAAGAAGGAATTCCAAATTTGGCTAGTCGAAGATGTTTCATTACTCAAATTCTACACAAAGAAAGCAGATAGTTGATCATAGCAACTTGGGGTGTTGGAAGCAATGATTCGTAGGAAGGTGATTCCTTCTGGAGCCCTATATCGGAATCACGTTGAAGAAGTGTTGAACATTCAAATCTTGTTCGTCTAAAGTTCCTTAAGGAGGATATTTCATGCCTTGCCATCAAACACAAGATGAGCAGGGTACACATATCAGGTGCTAGGAACTACTAAGGTCAAGTGGAGATGTTGCCTTCTATGGTTTAGTTGAGGAAGCATTGTAGAAGGACACTGATTTCAAGAGGGAAGTAAAGGGGTTACCCGCTGGAATCGCTCGACTCCGGCTAGGACTATGACGACCCTAAACAAGTAAGTGGGAAACTTAATGATATGCTACAATGTTGTGTTGTGTGTTGATATGCTATATATGTGAATTCATTTGCTTTCTTGTAGTTGCAATTGAATGTGATTTGTGTTAAGCTGAGTCATATAGTGGGGTTAATTATGTTTAGGAAAGAAGTCATAAAGAAATTGATAGTTAGATAGGTTAAGAATGAATATTGTTTAAAGAATGTAGAGGATAGAATGGACAAAGGGTTTAGATGTCATTACCTTAACGATAGCACTTTGCACCATATTGCTAGTGCTATTACTTCAGGCCTAACCCATGATTCAAAATTGTTTTCTTCAAATTAAACCAAAATATAGAAACCTAGCTTTTCCTTCTATAGCTACCAAGTAGGTTTGCATAGTTGGAATAGGATATATAGATATCATTATGTATACATATCAAAGTTTACTTTTGAATATGTACATATGTTTAGGCAAACTTACTTTCCTATTATACTTATAGAATACACTCATGAATATAACCATACAAACCATGAGTGTAACCATGATTTTTGAACTTAACCATTTTATATTCTTGCCCTCTTAAGTGAGTGAGGGGAAGTTCCTGGCATATATGTCCTTTAGGTGAAACTACGTTTATAAACCTATGTATGTATATATATATATATTATACATAAGTGTATTGAAGACCTAAAAGAAATATACGAGAAGACCTTGTTAGCTCTCGGATATGTGAATAACAAAGCACTTAAGAAGTGTGATAACACAAAGGTGTCAGGAATAATGATCATAAATCAATCCCAAATGGTTTATTTGACATTTGAGATAAATGGCATAGAGGTGTCAAATTACCTAAAACCTTGTGTATAGCTGGATGGTTCCCATCTGCTGGGTCTAGTCCATTGTTTGTTCTATGATGGGAAATGCATGATCTTTGCATGTTGTGGTAAGTGTGAAATGAAATGTAGTAGATTGCTGATGGGACTCCACTAGGTTCCTATTGATTTTTCTTAGAATGGTAGACTTTAATGCCCGGTAGTTACTTCATTACCTTGAATGAGAATTGGTTGTGATTATATATGTTGTTAATCACTTCGAATCAATTAATTAAAGAAGTAGACTCGATTAAAACTTGACATGCATTTCCACAAGACATTGCATGAGATTGAAGGCCATCACTACTACATGATGCGTCGGAAGTGATCAGCGGATCACTATTCCGCCAAGTGGGAACTATGTGATTAGGGGATTGTCGCGCCTTGACGATTCCGAGTCCGGCCTGTCTCTTGATGGTGTAATGCTTGGTGTATTGAGGCACTTGAGCCTAAAACATTAAAGCTAGGACACAACTTAAATAAGTGATAAGAGTAATGAAGATGTGAGTAAGACTTGAGCACTGATGGTGGCTTTGGAATCCCCAACCCAAGGTCAAGGGGGCGTAAACCCTAGATTTCACATCAATTACTGGAAGACTACGTGAGATGCTGCATTCATATGGTTATACATGCATAGCATATAATTTGATAACTTAATTTGAATTTGCTTATGTGTACGTAGCATTAAAAGTGTTACCATCCCATTCACTGAGCCATAGTGTGCTCACCCCACCACACTCTTTTTGTAGGTAACGATTTCAAAAGCTCGGGATGGGATAAGATATGAAGTATCAAGAGTTTTAAAAGACCAGAATGACAGAGTAAGAATTGTGAATAATAGATTATTTAGATAAGATGTTAGGACCCCTATGTAAATAAGATTTGAAATTGTGAAACCTAGGATTTATCCTATTTTACTAGTTGGTATGGGATACTGATTCTCTACGATCATAATTGATCGTAGGATATGAGATCTATAGTTATATTTTATTATCTAATTATATGTACTAGGATTAGTCATAAATGTAATTATTTACTTAAAGTCTTGTGATCTCTGGCTCATAAGACGATTATCATGTAACGGGTGTGCACATACCATGATAATTTTAGTGAAAACTTCTAGACCCCCTTTCGGGGCATGACATAATGAGTCATTCTTACTTTGCTAGCAATTTTGTTTCAACAAGTCAATAAAGGATAGATTCACTAGACTCTCAATGACGTGCTAAAGAAACTCCATTTTTGCCCCCTTTTAGGTTAATTAAAACAAAGCCAAGTTTACAAATTGAATAAATGAGTAAAGAATAAAACTATAGAAAAAATAAATCTGAACAAAATGGGAAATAAACAGATAAAAGAATAATAATATGATAAATATAAGAACTAGAAAAAATAGGGTCTTTAAGTCTAGCTCAAGCCCACTTCAACAAGATTCAACCCAGGAGGTCAATTCAAATACAATTTAGTTGCAATAAGAAACTAAGAAAATGAATAACCTAGTTGGTCCATGTCTTTACTCAGTGCATGTGATGGGGGGTCTTTAGTCGTGGTATTAGCCTATAGTTTTATCTAAGTTCACTTGGTTCATCAAACTAAGAATTAACTGATTATCCCATCTCTAAGTTACTTTAGTTTAAATAAAACTAATTTTAAATTAATGAAAAATCGAGAAAAAGAAAGAAGGAAATGTTTTAAAAGTATTATAGAGTAACATGGTCATATACATGGCCGTCTAAAAGAACATAGAGAGAAACATAGTCGTATATCTCTTTTTAAAACATGACACTCAACACACTCAAGTACATGGATGTGTGGTTAACCATGTGATTCACCATGCTAAAATAACCTTTCGACACACCTAAGTACACGGCTGTATACATGGCCGTGTACCTCTTGGCACTAAAAAAATTCTTCATGCAAATTCCCATTTCGTTTTTCTACTCTTCCAAGATCTAAAACTATATTGCAACTTCTAATTCTATAATAATTAGGTATATAAAAATACAATTTCGTCATAGATAACCACTTATTTGTTTCAACCTATTCCAAACATCCTCAAATGATTTGAACCCACAAGCATGTTGTCACTTTATACCAATTACCCCTCAAACTGCTAATAATCTCTCGACCTATAACAAAACACTATACTTGATTAATATTCCTTGGATCAAGAAAAGACACAATTAATATGTTGAGATTAAAGCTTACCTTATGGATGTCGCATTGAGCCTAAGGTTGTCAAACTCGTGATTTTACCTAAAATCGCTATAAGGTCCTTAGAATCAGAACATAAAAACGTAAATTTTTACAACTTATATAAAATAGTTTTAAAAAGCTGTTGATATGTTTACTATAATCATAAAAAACATAAAATATAGGATAGAAATAAATAAATTCAGTATAAATTTTAGTTACAACTCACAATAAATATTATATATTTATAGTACAAATAAATTAGCCTAATTTATTATGCTAATGCATAAAACTACAATATGAATAATAGTATTAATAGAAAATGTATTACAATATAAATTATAATAATAAAATACAAAGATAAAAGAATTGTTAACTCCCTTTTTCACCATTAAAAGTAAAAACTATCATCAACTCTCTCTTCAGTATAACCATCATCGCTATCATCTTCATTATCAAAGTCAACATTATTGGTACTATTACCAATTATATTTTTATATTTTAATTCAAAGTCTTTCAAATAACCAATAGTATTCATATCTTATAAAAGTTAAGTTGTATTTTTCAATATTTAGTCCAATTGACTTTAATAAGTAGAATCGATATATTCGGTTAAAAACATAAAATTTTACTAATTTCACATGTAAACTCATGATAGAATCACAAGTTTATATGAAAACGATTCTATGCTCGAGTTAACTCAAAAAGGCGTCTTAAAATCATAAACTTGTAGAATTATATAAGTAAAATAGCGATTTTGACAACTATGGTTGAGCCGAGTGGATTTGTATCATAGGTGTGGGCTTGTTGGTATGAGCCTATAGGTTAGGGTTTCTTTAAAAAAAGAGATGGAGCGTAGGTTGTAAAAAGGAAAAGAAGGGGCAGGGTAGAAAGCAACTTTATATACTACTTATAACGAAAGACTAAAATACCCCCCTCTTTATTGTCTTATTACTTACGTAGCTTGACTTTTAAAATTTTATTTTCTAGTATTTTACACTTGTAACACGCTAGAGCCACATTAAGATTGTGTTATCTTATATTTAAATACCATAATTACATATTGTACATCAATTAATCAAATAATATACAATAATATTTTTGTGTACATGATATCAGAACACAAGGTTTGGTATTGTGGTCACCACTTTCACAAAGTCATTCACTATTAAAATAATAGACCTTTTTAAAATAGTGAAAAGAATATGCAATTACACGATTAGCTTACAAATAAAAGAAAATCTTGTGAAAATGCAATATGCTCAGCAAGCGTACAAGTTGTGTAATAGTATGGAGTGAGCATTAAGGTCATATTTTTTGCAGAGATGGAAAGCACTAAAGACTAAAGTAATTACTAGGTTATGTTGGCACTAGTCTAAGCTAAGCAAATTGAAAACAAGTTTAGAAGGTTTACGATTAAAACTAAAGTAAAGAAAATCAACAATTCATCTAAGTGTAGATTCTAGCCATTTCTAAACTATAGGGTCGGATTACTTAAACATGAAAAGTAATGAGTAGGAGTTACAAAACCAGGCTCCAAAAGTTAGCATTGAGAAAACCCACAAGAGAATACCCATAACCTCCATGAAAATGTAATGGAATCCTTAAGCTAAGCTGTGAAATTGCTAGAATTCACTAAATACTTATGTTACCATAGTCTAAAGCTAAAGAAATTACAAAGAGAATCTAAATCTACACTAAAAACAAGCTAAATGCAATGGAAATAAAGAGAACAAAAAAAATTCTAAAACCTTAGCTTCTAATATTTCCTTCCAATTCTATCTGAGGTTGAAGAAACACAGCTTTTTATAACTAGGCACTACCGTCCAGTCAATCACTACTCTATCAACCAGTTAGTAGACACATGTCCCCTTCTAGTTTAATGCATTTAGTAAATGGAGTGTTTTGGTCTAAAACCCTAGTTAGGGTTTTAGTCTTACCTATCAATCGGTCAGTAGGAGAGAGAATTGATCTATACATTTTTGTGTATCCCCCATCTCCTCTAATGTCTAAATGGCATAGTCGTCAATCATCTTTGTGCTTGTAATTCGATTAATAGACATGCTACTGTCTGATCAATAGCCTCTATAATTGAAGTCCTCCTCTATTCTCTATGGTGACCAAATACTTAAGGCTACCATTTGAACAGTAGCCCTTGGAGCTACAATCATGAGGAAAAATACTAAGTATTTTCTTATGAATCATGAAATATTTGTGCTAAAACCACTCAAAAGCATACATTCATTGGTGTTAAGTGATTGTATGTAATTTTTACACCATATTAGTGCATTAAGTTGCATTTTTCCTCAAATCACTTACAATTAAATAAAGAACAAGGTAGGATAAGTGTATAATTTTACACACTTATCACTTACCCCAAACTTTAAAGTTTTCTTATCCTCAAGCAAGTTAAATAACGAAAAGAACAAAATTTAAAGAGAACAAGTTTAGACTCTCCACTTGTCAATTTAGTAAGTTATTGCCACATTCAACATAATGGAAGTTCAATAAGTTGTGTTCCTATACCTTGAAACACATAGCAAGCAATCATTCTTTCATGATTGTTAAGATGAGTGATTTAATGTTCCCAAATATACATGCAAAAGAATTAATTGACTAATTTATGATTCGCGTAGTTATATGCCTCTCATTAATATCATGGTTAGATAACTTGGGATCAAGCAAGCTGCCATCCAATGGGAGAAAGATCTCCACACTTTCTAGATTACTAGCATGTATATAGTCCTAATCTATCTCTTAAGTGAGATATAGTCTGGTAAAAGAGACAAAATCAAGTTGTCCTCTACTTTTATTTAACAAAAAAATTTCATATATTTGTTTTTCTTTTCAATTTTGTGGTCATGCATCCTCCAATTATTTTGGGAGGAGTTTTTTTATTCATTATTTTTTCATAGTATGGAGATTAGAGGCTTATAAACCCATTTACAAATTTATAGCTCATAAAAAGTAGGTGTCTTGCACTTGTTGGGCACCCTACATCTCTACTTGTACTATCTTTTATACGAATTCTATTTTTGAGTTAGGTTTGCCCCTAACTTTAAAATTTTGCCATTTTTTTTCTCTCTTTTTCTTTACTTGGAAAATCCATCAAGGCTAACTCAACTTTACAACCTTTACATGATTATACCTAGATACATGGGATTTCAAAGAAAGCGATATATATTAGTCAACTTCTAAAATGTACAAGTCTAGCTCCACATCAATGGCATCATCTTAATTTCAAATCATGAATCATAAACTAAATAAAAGGTGAACTATCTAAATCAAAGATTTCATCAATGAACTCTTAGGTAGTGTAAATGGTTCGCAATACTATTATCTTAATTCATGCTAAAATTTGAAAATTTTTCTCAAAATTACTTGCTTTGTTGACATTTAACTAACAAAATTTTGAAAAATTTTAAGGTGAAATTGGCAAAAACTACTAATGATCAACACAAAAAAATGCACATGTTATGCCATAGTAACAAAACACATTGTGGATACATATACTTCCATCACAAAATCATGAAATCCACAATTCAACACATCCCACATTAACCAACTTATATCACTTTCAACTCAATCCAACTCATAAAATCACGAATGCAACAACTTAGCACATCCCACAACAACCACTTTAGATCATTTTTAGCTTAACCTAACTTCACTAATATATCCACCCTCAACTTTAGAAACTAACAATGCTTCAAAACAAAATTAAAAAAAAGAAAAGGATAGAGCATGGCTACCTTGAGGTTTAAGCTATAATGCCTTCTTCTTAGAAATTATTACCTGCAAGTCCAGCGTTTATTCTTATTTGCCAACCTTTGAATATCTGCAAAAGTAAAGGACAAATCTTACAATGCCAAGTTGTTACTAAAACCAAACTAAACATAAGTAGAAATAGAACTATTAACTAAGAAATGGAAGAGAAAGAAAATATGCATGAAAAGTATTTAAAAAAAAAAGGTAGTTTGTGTCCACCTAGCACTTGGGTTAGAGTGTTGGACTTTTCTCCAACTCTCCAAACCTCCTCAAGAAGCCCTAAATCTATGGGGTTCCTTCACTCTTCCCTTGTCCTACTCATTCCCAACTCTAAAATTCCTTTTTCCTATCTCCTCCACTCTCATAATCAAATACCTACACTAGGATATCAAATGCCCTTTCTTTTTCGTCTTCTTGCCAACCCTTTACCTTCACCTTTCAAGTAAACAATTAGATCTCCTCATCTCCAACTCTAAGTGTCAATTTTTTACCCATAATGTCCATTAGGGCTTCATTTGTTGCTAAAAAAGGTTAACCTAGAATCAAAGAGTCATCCATGTCTTACATCTCAATCACATAAAAGTCTGTAGGAAATCAATATCTAACCACATCAGTGTATATACCTGCAGATTTCTTCCTTAAATAATCTACAAATCTCAAGTGAAGATCAGTTTACTCCTTCACCTCATCAAGTCATATTCCTTTTACCATTATCATAGAAATCATATTAATTAATGATCCCATATCATAAAGTGTGTTAGTGAAGTAATGTCTAGTTATGGTGCATGGGATCATAATTCGTTCTGAATCATCCAACTTGATGGGTAATGGTTTTTCCTTAGAAGTGCATTCTTCTCCACTCCCTTAACTTTATTCTTCTTCCTTCTCTTCACTTGCTTTATGCTCATGTTCTTTCTTTCGATTAAACACTTCATCCTCATTTGGATCTCCCCCTTCTCCTTTTTTACATTCACTTGGATCCTCTTTGTAACTCTTTTATTTCTCATTTTTAATTTCTCATCATTCTTGATATGCACAGCTGCATGCGTAAGAATGGCAAGGGAAAAATAACTAATAAAGTAAAGGTATGAATGTGAATGTGATTGGATGTGACTTACCAACAACAAACACAAGCTAGGTTTACAATTAGAATGGGATTTGATATTACTCACAAACACTAAACTAATTTGCAGGTTTTAATAGAAGATAGATATAACACACTTATCTTCTAAAAGTGGTTCACCACAATTAAGAAATGACTTATAAGAACTCAGGGATTAAAGAGGAATGGGGGTTACACTCAATAGTCTAAGCAAGCAATAAGCAAAAAGGACACTTTCCTTCATTAATGGGCTACCATTTGCATTTTACACAAGTGTTACTATTTATACTAAGTTTAAAGCCTTAATGGTAGTTTAGTAAATATGTACAAATGTGTTAAAACCTTAAATGAAGGCCCACAAGGGTAAATAGGTAAAGTAATAAGATAAGTAAATGAAACTGTACACTTTGGGCATATATCAGAGCTGGTGATTGAGATCTATTTGGATTGGTTATGGGCAGGTTAGATTATAGTAGGTTAGGTGTGCTACTAAAAGAGTTATATTAGCCTTTTAGTTAGGTTGATTTAGAGATGAATTGAGGGGAGGGATTGACCCGGGCAGAAGGTAGCTTTGATGGCATCTTAGTTGATCTCAGAATATGGGCTTCGAGCTAATCAATGGCTTAGGTAAGGCTAGTAACCTCCTATTGGTGGCTAACCTAAGCAACTTATTCTTCCTTATGAGATAGATCTTGATAAAACCTTAACCTAATAGGTTAAAGTACCTCAATAGTAGTCATAAGGTCTTACTAAAGCTTCACCAGGTTAAATAAACGCGAGCTTGTTCTTCTTCCTCCTCCTTGGTAAACTTAATTTCTTCCTTAACCTCAATGTCTCATCATCAGCTCGGTGCTTGCAGTGAGAGTTCGAATTGATGAGCTCATCAATTTTTACCTTTGCACTTTTTCAAAACTTGATTTTCTTTCTTTTTACCATACAAGATCATTACTACATCACGGTTCAACCAATTTTCTTCCAATACTAAACTCTTAACTATATTTCCTTCCTTATTAATAGTTAGGATGCTAATCTCGCATTTTGGCTCCTTTTAAATTTGCTTAAAATTATTGAGGTTACACTTATCAACACTTTCTTATTTTCCTCTTTCTCAAATTCTTTCTTAAACCACTCATTCTCTAAAGGATCTTCTTTAATCATGTGGGGGGGAGGGGGTGGGTGGGGGGCGTTGGATTCTTATTATTGCTAGGTAGTGTTCCTAGTAATTTGGTACTTTACATTTCAACAATTTGACTTAACGACTTCTGAACATCTTAGAGGGCAGTCTCTTAAGTAGATGTCCTCCTCAACAAATTATTGTTTCCTTTTTCCCTTGACTATTGGTATTTCTACTAATTGTTTTACTATGGTGGTGGGAGTGTAAGGGAAGTCTTATCATTTTGCTTATTGTTTCCGTACCTCAGATTTGGATACTGACTCCACCCAAGGTTGTAAGTATTTGAGTAAGGATTCCAATTACCTTCACCTTTTTAGAAATTGTTCATATAATTCATCTGTTCAACATTAGATGTTAGGAAAAAGGGCTCTTTAGTTGGCATACTTGGCTCTCAAGGCTACCTCTGCAATTCATGCAAGTAACTGTTGGCTCACAACTCATTTAGGTATTGAAAACTCAATTAATCTTATTAAAAGAAGTAGCTACCTATGAAGTTAATAAATCAAATTTCTCAGGCTCCTTAATACTAGCTACTTTTCTAGTAGTGATCTTTCCATTTGCCATGCAAATGAGTTAAATGCCATCTCTTCAATTAGATCAAAAGCTTCTTCTGCACTTTTTCTCATTAAATTTTCCCTTACAGCAGCAACAACATCAATCATTGATTACAATTGTCCTATCAATCCATTATGAAAAGTTTACATCTAAATCTAAACTGGTAAATGATGATGTGGGCATCATTTAACCCACCATCATCCCCTCCATTCAAGTTCACGTTTATTCTCTCCATTTTTGTTATTCTGCTAGCTCTTAACCATTTATGTAAAGTCTTCTCAATTTCCACATCCAACAATTGCTCAAAGTTGGCAATTCCTCTTCTTTGTATACATCAATATAGGATTCAAGCCTATTTAAAGGGTTTATAGACACCTAGCCTTTCTAACAACCTAATTTGGCTATATACAAAGATTTAACTTTCCTAACACCGATGTGAGGTTTACACTTCTTCCAAAAATCAACCTAACAATTCCTTCACTGAACCTTACTACAAACCTATAGAAGATAAATTTGAGCATAAGTAACAATATCCAACCAAATCCAGCAGAAAAGAGGCCAAAATTTTCTTAATTAATCAACTCTAATAGTATGCAAGCACATAAAGATTAAATCTTTTTTGACAAAATGATATAAAGTTTTGATACTTTTGAAAAAAGAATTCGAACAACTAAAGATGCACAAATTAGAACAAAATTATGCAAAGATTAGCAAAATTATCAAACTACTCTAAACTGCACTGCACTGCACTAAACTTAGACTCAATTAGAATTGAATATTAGTTTACAAGTCTTCCTTTCCGTTAGTAAGTGGGATTTGGTTGTGCTTAGATTTATGAAAGCATTAGGTTGAAATCTTGTTTAGTTCCAATGTTAGTGTTGTTTTGGTGACGCTAGTGGAGAAGATGATGGAGGGTTTATGATAATCTTGATATGCTCTCTTACATCTTTGATCTATGGGTTCTAATGACAACTTGTGAGCAAAGATGATTAGAATGCGATCGAGATCTAATAATGTGAGATGCTCTTGGTCTGCTTTAATAACAAGTAGAGAAGTCACATATGGCAAAACCGATGTTGGATACAAGATAGAAATAGAGTAATTGGTGATGTTGTGATAACTAAGTTAGAGGATGATAGGTTGATACTCATTCTTAAAAGGTACATGAGTTTCGTGTGTATTGCTATGAGATTAAATTCAAACTTATGAGCTCATGTAAATTTTTTGTGCATATGGCCAATAATGAAAAGTTGGAAATTATTAGTGCAAGTGAATTTCAGGTTAGATTGCATGTTAGGTGGACATGCATTGCATTAGATGTGAGATACATATCAAGATTGTCCTACATTTCTTTATCTCTTGATTTGATTAGATTATGGTGTCTACCAGAGTTAGCGAGATCCGGTGTCCTATGGAAATCTAACAATTATGAGAGCAGTGTATGGATTCTAACTTACACATATAGTAAGCAACCAGTGATTCATGGTAATTCTATGGTGGATGCCAATTCTGTGGTGGGAAATTGGTTATAAGAAGAAAACAAATTGTTTGCCTCTATAATGAAAGGTTCCGTTTTTAATTAGCTTTGGCCTTGCATGGAGTTAGCATGCAAGTAAATGAATATAAAGAAACTAGAGCTTAAGAGGTCCAAGAAGTATTGAAAGACCTAGTTCAGTGTTATAAAGAAGGTGAAGCTTAGAGGTTTAAGAAGTATTTGATGACTGTACATTTATGCCAACCAACAATTAGTGAATAACTAATATTAATCTTAAGGTTCATAGCTACATACATGTGCTTTGAGTAAATGGAAGATGTCATCTAGGTAAAGGATGAGAGGAGGTTCATGGATGAGTGCAATGCACCATTAGCTTATAGTGAATTGGTAGATTGGAGCAGAGGATCTAACTATAGTAGAAGCTCAAGTATTTGGGTGTATGTTGATATATGCATATTTGAGCCAAGGTAGAGATTTGTTAAATTTATATATTAAATTAACATGAGACTTTTGTTTTAGAGCAATAATTGAAGAAATGAGCAAGAAGCAAAGTTGATAGTTGATCACTAATAGCTAATATTTAACTATAAGCAACATTTAATTGATCGCTAATCGATAGTAGTTAAGCTTTAATAAGTAATAGCTAATTGCTAGATGTTATTTGGCATGTGGTGGTATCTTAATTTATGTTTTCTTGTTACTATATTGTTTATTTTATTGAATCATGGTATTAGCATTTCTTGTAGCTCCTCTTTATATTATTACGTGTAATGAGTAAAGTTAAGTCCAAGAGAGTCATGTAATTTCTAGTGGACTTAATTTTAAGAATATTGCTTTGTAAAGTTTGTGAGAATCTTGTATGATGTTAATATTTCTAGAGTTGAAACCATATGAGTTTAGCCGAGCCAAGCTTTTGAAGGCTTGGGCTTGAATTGTTAGAAAAACTATTGAGCTTAAATAGAGATGAGCTTGAACTAAGCTTGGAAATTTTAGGCTTAAGTTTAAGCTCGTTCTCATTAAGGAATTTGAAACTCGAGCTTAACTTGTTTAAATTAACAAGCTCGAGCTCATTTACATAAATGAGTTTAAGCTTGAGATAGTTTAGATAAATGTAGTAGTGTTCTTTGTATATCATATGAAGAATCAAAATATGAGCCTAAATGAGTTTGAGCTTAAATCCCTTCAGCCTTTCTTTTAGTTATATTAATGATTTATATTCTTTATCTCATATTTTAGTGATATTTAATCAAACTTTTAAGGATTTTTTTTAATTATATTAGTCTTATTCTTATATTATATTTCCTTAATATAATATGAATTATAATATAAAATGTCAAGTTTCAAGCTTACTCGTAAGCTAGCTCATTAATAGTATAAATGAACTTGCTAGCGAGGTAGCTCGTGAGCCTAAATAAGGTCTTGAGCCCTGCTTGTTTAAATAAATGAAATTTATTTTAAGCTTAGGCTTAGCTTGTTATAAATCAAGTTAAGTTTAAAGTGAGCTAAGCTTAAGTAGCTTGTAAGCAGCTCAACTTATTTACAATCTTAGCTATATTGGTGGATTCTTTTGTGTCACTTATATTATTTTAACTTGATCTTTTGTGGTATTCCATGTTAAATTTTTAATGTTACATTCTCTATTATTTACTTGCTTATTTCATGTATATGTTATGTGATCTATAATGATAAATTGGATTAGATCCTCATGACTGGATGTGTCCTAATATGGTCGTGCTTATAACTTCCTCAACCATTCCTTGTGGGTTAGTGGTCTCAATTAGGTATCTCAAAGATCATTTTTTCTCAATCTTCATTACAAATTTACGCCTTTTACCATCATGACCTCTTAAACTTTGCTTAGGTTCCTTTCCCTCTCGTTTGCATCTTGCTAATTTTCTAGACTTGTTGGGTTATCTTTCTTACATCCATTTCATCCTACACTAAAATATTCCCATCTCGGTCTTCTTTTCTTTTTCTTTTGTTAATTATTTTGGCCAAATAGCAAAATATTTTATTTAATTACCCATTGTCGTGATGCATACATAAAAAACAAATATCAATAGAAAAATCTAATAAAAGCTTTCAAAGGGAGAATGGGAGGTTTAACTATCAATCATATGAAAACATTCTCTTCTTACATTAGAAGCTATCCGATTTGCAACACGATTAGCAAATTTATCAACGAAATAAAAATCAAATGACACTTCTTCCAATTGGCTTAATAGCTTTTGGGCTTTACTAAATAAAGGACTTGTGGTCTAATATAGGTTGTAGCTTGTTTTAGTTTACACGCTTGATTTTTTTATAGAAATATGTTGAAAAGACTTTTGCTTCATTTTATGTAGCTTGTAGACATACTTTAATAAATCTCCTAACACATGCTACCATAAAAACATTATGTCAAAACTTTTTATGTGGATATAAAAATATTAAATAATTAGTTTTTATGGTTTATGATTAGAACACTATTAGCATATTTTTCCATAATTTTTTAACAAGTACCTTATTTTTTATCCACTAAAAGATATTCTTATTTATAAGAGTATTTAAAGGTTAATTATAATAAAAATTAATCTTCCATGGTTAAAGAGGATTTATGGAGACTAATTCCAAAATTAATTTTCCACTTTCAAAATTCTAATTCCATAAGGCAATGGATGTTTTTGAGTTTGAGTAAAACACCAGGGCTTTCATTCCGGGGCCCAATTCGTGCGCCCAAACAGGACTAAAGGCATCAATAGAAACGCGGGAAAATTGAAGCTCCACTTTCTCACACCGCTCTTCCTTCTTGGAACCCTTCAGTTGGAAAACTGTAAGCAGCTCATTACTTGCTGCAATGGACAGATACCTAGTTCCTCTCAAACCCTCTGATGAAACTCCTCCTAAATCCATTAAAAGGTTTTTCTCTAACCTCGGTTTTCTTTATCTGCTTTATTCCTTAATTTCATTTTCTTACATAAATTTTGATTAATATGTTTCCCTTGATTTAGGCATCAATGGGAAAGAAGCCAAATTGAACTAAATGGTAGGTTGGATCCAAAATACCGCCACAAATTGTTCGGTTTATTAATGCAGTCCTACTCACAGGTGTGAAAATACATTGCATGTTTTCATCAAGTTTGATTTTGTTGAGGTTAGTTTGATGCAAATAATTTCATTTATTTTATTTTTATCTTGACTGATATTTGTTTGCTTGTTTGCTATGTTGATAGATTGGGATGTTTCCCCATTTGTACCACATCGATGGAGTGCCGTGTGATACCCATGTAATGGTAAATTATCGCGGGCAGTGTCCTATGTACTCATGCATTGATGGGAATGTCTTCAAAATTCATTTTTGGCTATGCAGATAAATCGGGCGGCAACTACAGCGTTTTCAGATCCGTTATTGGTTAGAAAGTAATTTGTATTTCAATCACCTTTGACCTTGTGTATTTTCCATTACTTTTCTTGTTTATGTTATATCTTTTACAGTTTATCCTTTCACTGCATAGCTTACTTTAGGTCATTGCATCGCTTGAAATAACAACCTACTGTAGGATCCACAGGATGCAAGATTACGTTTTGGAGTGTGAATTGTTTCCTATTGTCACTATCCGTTTTAGGTCATATGAATTTGTTAAGAACTTAATGAGACCAGGATCATCATTTTCTATTGAAAAGAGTTGGATCCTTACTTAGATTCTAGGATCTCAGGATGTTAGAACCTAAAATTTGTCAGGATTCTGGTGACTATGATGGCTTCCATACAGTATTTCTCATAACGGTTGTTGCAATATGTTTGGAATTCGGCCTTGTGTTGCCTGCCAGTCCCTGAAGGAAAGTAGCTGAGGTGCAGTTAGGAGTAAGATGATAGAGATTTACTGGGATGTGGACATTTGAAACACTTATATTTATGTCTGCTTGGAAATTATAAATTATACTACAAAATCTAGTTAGGAGGATGAAGCAACTTAGAAATATATGTGTTGAAACTATTGTAAAGAACTTTAGAACTCACACAATGGATATCATTATTAATCAGATTGGCTCCAAGATTTGTCTAGTTAACTCCATATACCATCACATGGCAATCTAAATGTGTTGTTTTTGTTGATCTTGGATGTTTTCAGTTCTACAGATGGAAGATACCATACATACCTCCTCAAACTTGGCACTTTTTGGTTGTGTGTCTACAATTATTCTAAATAAAAATTCTTTCAACATGGAATGGGAATTATGCCTATGCATACATGCCATGTGGATATGCGGAAATTTTGGCTGTCTTTCATTTTTTGGTATGTCAAACAGTCTGCATGTATATAGTGATTCAGTTGTGTTGAGAATTATTTTGCTTTTGGAGTGGATAGTTAAGGAATGAATTATTTTTTAAATTGAAACACATGCGTACTGGAAATTGGAAGCTGCTCAAACTTGGGTAACAAGGGAAAGTTACAATCATCCTTTTGTATTTGTTCCACATATATCTCTGTAGACAATTGTTTATACAATTTCCCCATGCTTTCAAGGACTTCAACCATTGGAGAGTTATGTATATATAAGCAGCTGGCTTTACAAAATTCAAATGTCCATGTCATTAAATTTTTTCTAGCATGGGTTGTGCAAGTAGTATTCTGATGATATAACTAACCTTGTTACTGGGTACTTTTGCTTCAGCTGATTTATTAGTTGTGACCAATATGTAACTATATCTGCATTCTTTCATGCTTAATGTCCTAAGAAGCACATTGTTGTTCATCCTTGGTTAGAGGCATTAGTTCTCTCTCTGTCTCTTAGAACATAACAAGGATAAAATTTCTCTATCCCCAAATGATGTTTGCATCCGTGTCCTTATCAATCACATGCTACTTCATGTTAATATTGATACAAGTACCACTTTACATTTCTTTTTTCACACATGGCAACATATAGTTGGTAGAGACATAGATATGACACCATTTGTAGGAATGGAACTTTCATCCCTATAATAGCATCCTTATTGTTCCTTCACAGTGAGGTTTTTTGGGTAGAAATTATGTTCCTTGGAAGAT
Organism: Laguncularia racemosa; assembly: GCA_037954665.1. Classification (NCBI taxonomy): domain Eukaryota; kingdom Viridiplantae; phylum Streptophyta; class Magnoliopsida; order Myrtales; family Combretaceae; genus Laguncularia; species Laguncularia racemosa. Next base: position 1,907,845 of record JBBMOL010000130.1, read on the forward strand.
ACCCTTTTATTCAATTGCAACGAAACCTGCATTCTCTAGAATAGTGGGGTTATATTTGACTTGTCATTTAGATTTCCAAGCTTGTTCTTCTATTGAGGATTGTTGATGATGTTAATTAGTATTCTTTTTCAGGAAAGGCATCTCCTCATTGGACTTCGACAATAAGGTAAATATTTAGCAATTTACTTTTTAATCAATGCATGGTTAAGTGAGTTGGGTTTCTTGTTGGTTTCTCCAAGCTCCATTTAAGCTGTCCATGGTGATGAAAGATGAAAGAGAGGTCATTCTCAAACAAAGATAATGATAATTGTAGATACATGTCCATATGAGCTGCAGGCTTAGCTTATATAGCAATGTAGGCTTTTACAATGTAATAATTTTAACAGTAGGCTTTGACTTTGCTTTTGGCCCTTGGAAATAAAATTCCGAACTTACCCAAAAAATAGAACTTCAGTGCTTTTAATTTCAGTGAACTTTATGTTGTAAGGTTTAGTCTTTTAACTATTTATTGGAGTGACACAGACAATAGTGGTAATGCTTTTCTCAGGTTTTGGTACATCCTCTTTCATTTAATAAAATTCTGAAATTATCCAAAAAGCTACAGTGCTTTTAATTTCAGTAAACTTTATGTTGTAAAGTTTTGTCTTTTAACTATCTATTGGAGTAAGACAGCCAATAGTGTTAATGCTTTTCTTAGGTTTTGGCATCTGAGGCAATGCAATGGGGTGATAGATGCTTGATGATAATTAATGGATCCCAAAGCTTCGATATAGACTTTTTAGACTCACTAAACCCTCCAATAGTCACAACAAATACACCCTTATATTGCATTCTCACGTGTATATGATAATCCACCATTGAAGAAGATCGGCAGCATCACCTTTTTCTTGTAATTCTTCCTCTACTCCTTAGAAACTTCCATATATTATTTATTTTTGCTTTGTATAACTCATATTTGTTTGGTACTTAAGCATGTATTCCTAAATTTTCTCTTTTCACTTGTTCAAGGGATATTACTTGGCATCTGTGACAAAATCAGGCTGCCTAGGGATACATGATTTTGAGGCCCTTTATAGTCATTGTAATCAATCATCACCATGTAAGTTGTTCTGCTTTCTCTTTACATCTACATTTGATAAGTGAAGCATAGTGATAATAGGCCCTGAAAGGATGAGCTAATGAACATACAAATAGTTAGGACTTACAATGGCTGTCTAACTCTTACACAAGAAATGCATGTGCTTTATGGTGGTAGCCTGGTGGTGCTTGTTGTTTCTGCTTGTTGTGCAAAGCCCTATGTTCATAATTAGAACTTCCAGTCTATATCCCATTCCATTGCATGCCTGCAAACTCCAAAGACCCGAGGGTTAGGCATTGTTGCCTGTTTTAGTACTATGTTTGTCAATAGGCTAGTACTAGCCATTACATAGGCCATAAGCTAGCTTGTCTGGCACAAATATAACAAAATTAAACTCTGGAATTATCGATCCATACAATGCCAAACTGCTCTCTGTGGACACTATTAATTTTTGTATAGTTGCCGGTGTCATGGATCCTCAAACTTTCTTGATCTCCTTGTGACTGCTCACGTTTTGGCATTCCAGACACTAGCTGCTTACTGCCTATGCTGTACAGGCATTGATCTGAAATACATTACTAAATATTTAGAAGTACTAGTGCATACTTCCTACTCATGATTTGGTTTTCTTGATACATTGGCTGCTTACTGCATATGTTGTACAGCACAATTTGAGATACATTACTAAATTTTTAGAAGTACTAATAGTGCATACATGCTTCTAGGGTAATTGAATCATTTTATAGCTATCGCATTGTGATGCGTGAACCCTAGGTATGTCAAACCTAGAACCCAATGTATGCTATTTGAATCAATACCCCGAGGACTGTCTCGAGCAAGTATCACGTAACTAGACCCCAATCACACCTGTTGACTGAAACCTAAGTTATCAATTAAGGGTTTTCCTATAGTAATTCGGTTAAGGAATTCCTAAGGAAGAGTTCTTTTGCAAAGAACAAAAAAAAGGGCTTTCGTGTTTCACAAAAATTGTATGTAAAATTCTATTCAATGATAAGATATCTTGTGCCGGCCTCCTTACACTTTTATATAGCATATACATGTGTCAATATGAAAACCTAACTTTCCTATTCTAATTCACTTCCTAATCCTCACGTGGACCGAGTAAGTAACTAAATATTTCAATTTACAAACCAAAAACAAATAATAACAAAAACTGCAAGTCTTCTTTCCTTGTTTCGATTCAACATTTAACATTTGTGCTAGGACTTCAATTCCGTGTATTCTTCCATGGAAATGTGAATTACATTAATAGGTGTTGGTTCTCCTTTCATTTAATTTGATTCATTGGCTTGTAGGTCCATGACTAGTTCTTGTAGAGCATCATTCATCCTCTTTGCTCTAGCTCGGGTCATTGGTCCTCCAATTCCTTGTAAAGGATCTTGAGTCTTTAGTTCTGTCTTCTTAAGTGCTAGATGATCCTCATCACATTGTGTCACACTTTTCCTTAGATGAACTGATTTGGAAAACATTTTATTACTTTATTTCAATATCAAAATGTTATTCTCTTTAAGCATGTGTATGCTTGAATGAAGAAAAGTCAGTTAATGTAGTTTCTGTATTGATAGTTTGTTGTTTCTGTGTCTGTAATGTCCAAATAACATGCATACGTGTTTGTAGTGTCTAGGTAGCATGCGTGTGTGGTGTAAATCTGTGCATTTGGTGTGTATGTGTCAATGTTTTGTGGTTTGTCAATAAGAAGGGCAGTTAGAGGTAGTTACTCAACTGCCATGGTTATGAATTATTACATAAGGAATAAGAAACATGAGCGTATGGATATGCTCAAGATATTTCTAAACTTTCCTTATTTTCCCTAAGAGATCGGGGGTTCTCTCAAAGTAGCCCTAGTCACATTCAAACATAGGTTGGTTTGGAAGAAAAAGAAATAAGGATAAACAGATCCACAAGGAAGAATCTGTTAAGATTAGAAAGATATGTTTCCTAATTTAGGTTGTCTATTTTTTAGTAAAGCTTGTATAGCCTAAATTAGTACTTTCCTAGTTTGTATATTTCCTAGTTTGTAGCTTGTACAATCAGTATAAATACCCAGCTAAGCTTGAGAGAATAATCAAGCTTTCACATAATTCAATCTTCTCTCTTCTTTCATATGGTATCAGAGCAAGGTTCCATATAATGAGACATCTGCATTAGCTATGCGGACTCGAAATTAGTCAAGTCAAGGAAGCGGTTAGGGAGGTGGTCGAAAAGGAAAAGGAAGGGGACGACCACATTGCACTCATTGTGACGGGCTTGGTCACACACGTGACACTTGTTGGGTGTTACATGGCAAGCCACCACATACAAATCAATCCACTGGTCGTTCTACAGCTTATATGGCACAAACTCATCGAGATGGAATACTTCCATTCCCAGATTCAAAGGACCAATCGACAGACTCAATTACTTTGACTGGCACTGATTACACCGAGTACTTGCAGTACCAATCAGCAAAACAGCAATCATCCTCAAATAGCGTCCCTCACTCCGGTAATTCCTTTGCTTGTTTAACCAGGTCTTCCCCCATTGGTCCTTAGATACTAGACTCAGGTGCATCCGATCACATCACTGGTAATAAATTTTTTTTTTCCAATCTTAGTTTCCCATTAAATTCTTCCAAAGTTACATTTGCTAATGGTTCACAAATTGTTATTAGAGGAATAGGGGACGTACAACTACCTTCTTCCATTTCTTTAAAATCAATTTTGTTTGCTCCTGAATGTCCATATAATTTGATTTCCATTAGCAAACTCACCAAAAATCTTAATTGTTCTGTAACTTTTTTGGCCGATTCAGTTATTGTACAGGACCGGAGTTCGGGGAAGACGATTGGAGCAGGATGTGAGTCATAGGGGTTGTATCACCTATCCATTCCACACTCACCAGTTGCCTTCAGTTCCACCGCCTCTACCGACCTACTTCATAGTTGTTTGGGACATCTAAGTATCACCAAACTCCAAAAATTAATTCCTAGTCTCTCAACTTTATCTTCTTTTGAATGTGAGTTGTGTCAGCTTGGAAAACAAACTCGAGCTTCGTTTCCTAAGCGAGTCAATAATAGGGCTACATCATTGTTTGATCTTGTTCATTCGGACATATGGGGTCCTAGTCGTGTCAGTTCAACTCTGGGTTTTCAATATTTTGTCACATTTATTGACAATTATTCTCGTTGTACTTGGGTATTTTTAATGAAAAATCGTTCTGAATTATTTGTGATATTTCAAAATTTTTATGTTGAAATTCGTAATCAGTTTAGTATTTCCATTAAAGTATTGCACAGTGATAATGCCAAGGAGTATTTATCTTCCCATTTTACTAATTTCATGACTTCTCAAGGAATTCTCCACCAAACATCTTGTGCCTATACTCTTCAACATAATGGGGTTGCTGAACGCAAAAATGGGCATCTCATTGAAACTGCGCGTACTTTACTTATACACCATAATGTTCCTCTTCGATTTGGGGGAGATGCAATACTCATAGCTTGTTATTTAATTAATCGAATGCCTTCTTCAGTATTGCAAAACCATAGTCCACATTCCATATTGTTTCCAGCACAAAAACTCCATCATGTACCTTTGCGTATATTTGGTTGCACTTGTTTTATTCATGATACTACCCCTAGCAAAGACAAACTTTTACGCAAGTCCATCAAATGCGTCTTTTTAGGATATTCTCGTCTTCAAAAAGGTTACAAATGTTATGATCCCGTCACACGTAAGTATTTTGTTTCAGCAGATGTAACCTTCTTTGAAACCACTCCATATTTTGCACCAAACACTGAGCAAATGCATCTTCTTCCTACTGTTTTACCTATCCCTCTCCCTGTTAGTCCTTTAGCTCAAGACAATCGTCCTCTCCAAGTCTATTCTCGTCGTCCTCATCCTTCTCCTAATACCAATTATGATGTTCCTACTGATATAGGCACTTGTACAACTTCTGACTCAAGTTCAGCTCCAACTTCGTCATCTCCAGCTCTAGTCTCACCTTTAGCAGAAGCGCCAACAGCTCCTATAGCTGTTCAAAAAGGTATTCGTTCCTCTCGCAATCCACACCCCATTTATAATTTTTTGAGTTATCATCATCTCTCTCCGTCCTATTATGCCTTTATTTCTACCTTATCTGATGTATCCATACCTAAGACTGTTCAACAAGCATTGGAGCATCCAGGGTGGTGCGATGCTATGATAGAGGAAATGAATGCTCTTCATACTAGCGGTACTTGGGAGTTAGTGCCTCTGCCAAAGGGAAAATCTGTAGTTGGCTGTCGTTGGGTTTATACGGTAAAAATAGGTCCTGACGGGAAGATTGATCGATTGAAAGCTCGTTTAGTTGCTAAAGGTTATACTCAAATTTATGGACTTGATTACAGTGATACGTTCTCTCTTGAAGCAAAAATTGCTTCCGTTCGTTTGCTTCTTTCCTTAGTAGCAATGAATCACTGGAGACTTCATCAACTGGATATCAAGAATGCTTTTCTACATGGGCAACTAGCTGAGGAAGTATATATGGAGCAACCTCCTGGGTTTGTTGCTCAGGGGGAGTCACATCTTGTATTTTGCCTTCGACCATCACTATATGGCCTTAAGCAGTCACCTCGAGCTTGGTTTGGCCGTTTTAGTTTAGTAGTTCTGCAATTTGGCATGTCTCAAAGTGAAGCAGATCATTTCGTCTTCTTCCGTCTCAATGACCTTAGTGAAAGTATCTATCTTGTAGTCTATGTTGATGATATTGTCATTACAGGTAGTGATCGTGACGGGATTTTTGAACTTAAAAGGCATTTATTTAGCCAGTTTCAAACTAAAGATTTGGGAAAGTTGAAATACTTTCTAGAAATTGAAGTAGCACAATAAAAAATGGGAGTCGCTATTTCACAAAGAAAGTATGCTTTAGACATCTTAGAGGAAACTGGTATGTTGAATTGTAAGCATGTGGATACACCAATGGATCCAAATGTCAAGCTTGTTCCTGGACAAGGGGAGCCATTGGAAGATGCAGGTAGATATTGAAGGCTTGTTGGTAAATTAAATTATCTCACTATTACATGGCCCGATATTTCATTTGCAGTGAGTGTGGTTAGTCAGTTTCTTCAAACTCCGTGTAGTAGTCATTGGGATGCAGTAATTCGCATTCTTCGTTATATTAAAGGAGCTCCAGGACAAGGTCTTTTATATGAAGATCGAGGTTTTAAATAGGTGTTTAAAATGTTCTCTTTGGTGTTTCATTGGTGATCAGCCTAAACAATGGGTGGTTTGGCTTCCTTGGGTAGAATTTCATTACAATATTTCCTATCATACGGCATCTAAGATGACTCCTTTTGAGATTGTGTGTGGGAGACACCCACTAGTCATAAGTTCCTATGTTGACTATGAAGTGCAACATCACGGTCTATGGGATGCATTCAGACTCATGATGCTATTCTTCATTAGCTCAAGCAGAATCTACTTCATGCTCAATCTTTATATTGTCAGAATGCTAATAAACATCACCGACATGTGGAATTCTCGGTGGGCAATTGGGTTTTCTTGAAGTTGCGCCCTTCATTACAGCAGCAAATTTCTACCAAATCTTTCTCAAGCTTTCTCCTCGTTTCTTTAGGCCTTTTCAAATCATCAAATGCATTAGAAGGGTGGCTTATAAATTATGTCTTCCTTCTCATTGTCACATTTATCCGGTTTTTCATATCTCTCTTCTTAAGAAAGCTGTGGGTACTTTTACTTCCACTCCGGATCTACCATCAGATTTCTTTGCGGAGACTAAGGTATTAGACCGTCTATCGATGTCGATATTGGGTCGTTGGTATAGGCAAGATGGGTCACTGGAGGTTTCTCAGTTGTTAGTGCAATGGCAAGGACAATCTTCTTTTGATGCGACATGGATGGATACCTTTGCCTTCAAATTGCAATTTCCAGATTTTGTCCTTGTCCTCAAGGACAATGTTTCGAGGGAGGCAATTGATACGATTCCGCAAGTTGATGCTCCTCTGCTGAATGTGTACTAGAGGAGAGAGGTAGAGGGATAGTTGGTGTGTGTTGTATAGTGTTATGTAGTGTGTTTGTATTGTGTTGGGGTTAGGGGTGGTGTGTTATATGTTATATGTGTGGTACGTGGTGGTGTGCTTTTGTGTATTATATGTGTGGTGTGTATTATATCTATTAGTAGCAATGCATGTAAGGGGGGGGGGTGGGTGGTGATCTGGTAGAAGTAAGGTGTAGTAGGAGTGGTGTTCTTTGTTGGAGTTTGACATAGCAATGCTGAGTGGGCTGACGTGGCTACAATAGGTAGTGCTCTTTGTTGGAGTTGTAGGGTCTGACGTGGCACTACTGGGTAGGCTGATGTGGCCAGAACAGGACAATATAAATAGCATATATTCTAGAGGGAAAAACAGTTAGAAAGGAATTTCTAGAAGAAATTGATTTCGGAGATCTCTTCTTTCCAACCGAGCCTTAGCTCAGGTAACCTCTAGTCTTGCTCTGATTAGCTTGATCTTGTGAAGAATTTCTATTTGTTCAATTTCTTTAGTATTTGAGTATTGCATTTGGTTTGTTACTTTCTCGCCGAGTCTTATCAAAACATTTCTTTCATCGCTAGAAAATTACAGTGACAGAGATGGTGGAACTAGTCGCATTTCATATGGGGGGCGAGGTGCAGCTCTGGTTTTCAAAATTGGAGCGAGAAAAATAAAAAATGACATGGGAAGAAGTCAAGTTGATGTGTAACATCTGTTTTGGCCTTCCCTTGAGCAGCAATAAACTAGGCGAACTATCCAAACTCCAATAGATGGGAATGGTGGAAGTTTGCCAGAGGAAGTTTGAACAATTGCCCCCCCGTACTACATCCTTGTTACCCTAGGATGAAATTGCAATTTTTATTACCGGGTTAAAGGAGTATATCGTAGTAGAAGTCAGGTTACACCAACCCTACAATTTGAGTCAAGCCATGGCTTTAGCTTGCTTGTACGAGAGAAGAGGTCCATTTCACGAAGGAAGAAATGATACCAACCGGAAGAAATTTTATCCCTAACAATATGAGTAATAAAAGTTCGTATATTTGTAGATTGAGCAGAGTAGGGTTGGCTAATCGGAAAGAAAAGGGTCTTTGTTTCAACTGTGATGAACTATTCACCATTGGGCATAAATGTAAGAGACTTTTTTGGTTGGAAGTGGAGGAGGATCCCAATTCTGATAAATTGTTGGAGGAGTTGGAGAAAGAGGAGGATGTTGAAGGGGAGTTAGAGATTTCTTTGTAGGCCATGGTGGGACTCACTCAACCACAAATGATGAAAGTATGGCGATTAATTAAAGGTCACTTGATATTGATCCTCGTTGATTCTAGAAGTACTCATAGTTTTGTGAGTATGAGCTTGGTTCAATCAGTTAATTTGCAGGTGGAACTCAAGGAATGTTTTAAGAGTGGTGGTGGCAAATGGGGATTGGGTCCAAAGTTGGGGGATTTGTAGAAAAGTTGAGTTACGAGTTAGAGAAAACGCATTTTTTTTTAATCTTTATTCCCTACCACTATGTGGAGTAGAAGTGGTGTTACAAGTGAACTGGCTCAAGTCCTTAGGTCCAATTACTTAGGATTTCTTTTCGATGAGGATGAAGTTTATGATGAATGGGAAACAAGTGGTATTATGTGGAGTAGAAGGAAAAGAAGTCCCTTTTGCAATTGCCTTATTGCAGAATAAGGCAGATAGGGAAAGAGACTTGAAAAGGATGTTGGCAAAATTCTCGAAGCATCAGGAATCTTTTCTATCAAGATTGCCTACAAGGCCTTAACACTGCACAATGGCCTTGTCCCTTGGTCTAAGCTGATTTGGAGCAAGTACTCCATGCCAAGCCACTCATTTATCTTATGGCTAGTTTGGAAAAGGAAATTACATACTCTGGAGTTGGGGAGTGACTACATCAACTACATGTTGTCTCTATTCAGTTGGGCAAGAAAACCATGATCACCTATTCTTTGATTGCCTACTCTCTAGACAAGTGTGGATACAAGTTTTTGGTGGAGCTTAAATGCCCATCATCCTTCTTATCATGGCAAAATGCACTACGGGCCTCATATAATTAGTGCCTCCAACTAACCCTTTGGTCCCATCATGGAAACAACAATATATTGTATATAGAGAACAAGGAATTCAACTCGTCTTGGATCTTTGTTGCCGTCACCAATATCTCTAGCCCAACGGATTTTAGTTTACCTTAAGCTTCTTGTACCTTGAGTTGGTTTACACAAGTTTTCATACAATTTTTTGTAAAATTCTAGTTTTGACTGAATTTTTTTTTTTTTGGATAATTTTATGATTGAATTTTACTATAACCCATTCCCATGTTTAACAGCTATACATTCTCTTTTTACTTAATACACTTAATGAAGAATTTAGGAGGAAAGAGATTAGTTTTATTATTCCTCTTCTTGTCTTTTTACATAATGACATAGTGTATATATACACTTACAAGAATGCTATATTAGGAAAGAAAATAAAATCTCCTATCTAATATTTAATTCTTACAGCTAGCACAATAATATTACATATATGTCAACACTCCCCCTCAAGTTGGAGCATAAATATCACACATGCCCAACTTGCAAACTAAAGTATGATAGGTCATGTGACACAACCCTTTAGTAAATACATCAGCCAGTTGCTTATCAGATGTCACATGATGTAAGCTCAAGATGCCCTCAGTCAATTTCTCTTTGATGAAGTGTCGATCAATCTCTATATGCTTGGTTCGATCATATTGAACTGGATTTTGTGCTATACTGATAGCAGCTTTATTGTCACAATGTGCTTCTTTATCTGACAGATTTAATTCTTCCAATATCTTCTGTAACCACAGAAGCTCACAAACCCCTTGAGCCATAGCTCTGTATTCTGTTTCAGCACTTGATCAAGCAACTACACTTTGTTTCTTGCTCCTCCATGTTACAAGGTTCCCTCCTACAAGTGTGCAATAACCAGTGGTGGACCTTCTATCACTTAGAGATCCAGCCCAATCTGCATCTGTAAAGCATTCTATCTAAAGGTGACCATGCTTGGCGAACAGCAGTCCTTTTCCAGGAGCAGACTTCAGATATCTCAAGATGCAAAATACTGCTTGCATGTGTGATTCTCGTGGATCATGCATAAATTGACTCACTAGACTGACTTCATATGCAATGTCCGGTCTAGTGTGCGAGAGATATATCAGTCTTCCTACTAATCTCTGGTATCTTCCTAAATCAACTGAATCACCAACTCCAGCCTACAACTTGTGGTTGTTTTCAATGGGAGATTTTGCTGGTTTACATCCCATCATGCCAGTTTCTTTCAAGAGATCCAGAATATATTTTCTCTGAGAAATGAAGATACCTTTCTTTGATCTAGCAACTTCAATTCCTAGGAAATATTGCAGTTTCCCTAGATCCTTGATTTCAAATTCCTGAGCCAAAAGTTTTTTCAATCGAGCCATCTCCTCTTTATCATCTCCTGTCATCACTATATCATCAACATAAACTATGAGAATAGTAACTTTACCCTCATTATGTTTAATAAATAGCGTATGATCCGCATTACTCTGTTGATAGCCAAAGGAGATCATGGCTTTGCTGAACCTGTCGAACCATGCTCTGGGAGATTGCTTTAATCCATACAAAGCCTTTTTCAGTCTGCATACTTTCCCATGTGTTGTTTCATTATCAAATCCAGGAGGGATCTCCATAAACACTTCTTCTTCTAAATCTCCATGTAGAAAGGCATTTTTAACATCAAATTGTTGTAAATCCCAGTCAAGGTTGGCTGCACATGATAACAGGATTCTGATCGTGTTCATTTTAGCTACTGGAGCAAAAGTCTCCTGGTAGTCCACTCCATAGGTTTGAGTGAATCCTTTAGCTACCAATCTTGCTTTGAACCTGTCAACTGATCCATCAGCTCTGTGTTTTATAGTGAACACCCATTTACAGCCTACTAGTTTCTTTCTAGGTGGAGAGGCGACAAGCTCCCAAGTCTCATTCTTAGTCAAGGCTTTCATTTCTTCAATCATTGCTCTCTTCCATTTTGGATTGTTGAGTGCTTCCTTCCAATCCTGTGGAATAGACACAGACGAAATGGACAAGGCAAAAGCTCTATAGGAGGGAGACAAAGAATCATAGGAAACAAAATTAGAAATGGGATGTTTAGTACAGGCCCTGACACCTTTCCTTTGAGAAATAGGTTTATCTAAATCATCAAAAGGTAACTCACCAGAAGAGGAGGATTCTTGGCAGCAGAGAGTAGGTTGCACAATGGCTTCTTCTGTCTTGTCTTTGTCTCTCCTCGAGTACCTCTTCAAATCAGGTTTGTCTAAACACCCAATTTTCTCTCCCTGGATAATAGTTTCCTTCTGACCATCATTTTCTCTTGGGGTAAGATCAGTAAGAGTCACAGAACTAGGTATCATCTCTTCCTTTGCATTATTCTCCCCCTGAAGAGATGATTGGGTTGGACTGAAGTAAGGTTCGGTCTCTCTGAAAGTAACATCCATACTTACAAAATACTTCCGAGATTGAGGGTGATAGCATCTGTAACCGTTTTATGTTGGTGAATACCCAATAAACACACACCTAAGGGCTCGTGGATGTAGTTTTCCAGCATCCTTAATATGAACAAAACAAACGCATCCAAATACCTTTGGAGGAACAGTGTACGTATTTTGTCCTTTTAAGGTTTCTAAAGGACTCCGATAGTCAAGAGCCCTAAGAGGCATTCGGTTGATAAGATATGCAGCAATTAGAATTGCATCCCCCCAGTAAGGCTTAGGAAGATTCATGGTAAACATAAGCGACCTAGCAACTTCCAAAAGATGCCTATTCTTCCTTTTAGCTACCCCATTCTGTGCACTTGTATATGGACAACTAGTCTGATGAATTATCCCATGCGACTCCAAATAAGAACCAAATCTGCTATTGATGTATTCAGTGTCATTATCAGTCCTAAGAATCTTTATTTTAGCATCAAATTGAGTGCAAACCATCTTATGAAAAGATTGATAACAGGAAAACACATCACTTTTAGCCTTAAGTAGATATACCCAAGTCATCCTGGTGCAGCAATCAATAAAAGTGTCAAACCATCGACTACCAGACAAAGAAGTAGTCTGAGTAGGGCCCTAAACATCAGAGTGAATAGTCATAAAAGGAGACTTGCTTTTATTATTACTCAAATGATAAGAGTTTCGAGAATGTTTTGCATATTCGCAAGCATCACAAAATAAAGAATTAGACTGAGTCTTTGAAAACAAACTAGGAAATAATTTGCGTAACACTAAAAAAGAGGGATGGCCTAAACGTCTGTGCCACTGCAATATTTCCTGATTAACATCCTTATTTCCCCCAAAAAAGGCCTGCTGAAGACTAGAACCTTGACCCCCATCCAACAAATATAAGCCATCGTGCAATCTACCACTATCAATCCTCTTCCCTGTTTGAAGATCCTAAAAGACACAATGATCAGGGAAAAACTCAATTTTACAGTTGAGATTTTTTGTAAGTGCACTGACAGATAAGAGATTGACAAGAAATTGAGGGACATGAAGCACAGAGGATAGTTCGATATGAGGAGTACAAAAAACAGAACCTGTTCCAGATACTGGGGTGAAAGAACCATCGGCTATTCGGACATTATCTCTTTTTAAACACAATGAGTATTCAACAAGATTTTTTGAGGAGCCCGTCATGTGTCTATTCGCACCAGAATCAATAATCCAACGATTAGTATCAAGGGTAGCAGAAAAAGCATTACCTGACTGCACAAAATTGGATTTGGCACTGGAAGAAGATTCTTGATGAGACAAAAGACGCTTGAGATGCTGAATCTCATCAGGAGAGAAAAACCAGAGTGAGTTATCTCAGGAGTTGACTCCATAGCTTCAGACAAATTGGCTCGAGTAGAGTTAACCCGTTTACCTCCACGACCTCTTATTGGACGTCCATGTAGCTTCCAGCAAGTCTCTTTAGTATGTCGTGGTTTCCCACAATAATCACATCGTAAATGATCTTTATGAGAACTATGTGCCTTCAGCTGCTCAGATGAATCACTAGCAGCTACCAAACCAGACTTTTCAACCTGCGGGATATAGAGCATGGCATTGCGCCTGCTTTCTTCCTGTTGAACATAGGAATATGCCTCCTCAAGAGAAGGAAAAAGGTGTCTTACCGAGAACATGAACTCTGATCTGATCAAATTCATTGTTTAACCCAGCAAAAAAATCATATACCCTTTCATTTGCAAGTAATTTCTAGAACTTTACTGTATCTCTGGTACAATCTGCCTGAAAATCTTGATAATAGTCAAGTTCTTGCCACAAACCATTCAATTCAGAAAAATACTGGGAAATTCTCATTTCTCCTTGCTTCAACCCATGGACCTTGTTCCGAATCTCATAAATCTGAGCATCATTTCCCACCCGTGAATAGGTTAGGGTTACAGCATTCCATATCTTTGCTGCTGTGTCAAGCAGTAAGTATGTTCTTGAAATATGGGGTTGCATGGAATTGATAAGCCAGGCCATTACTAAGGAATTTTCAGAATCCCACTGATGGAATAATGGATCGGTTGCTACTGGTTTGACTTTAACACCGGTAATATAATCCTGCATTCCCCTAGCTTTGATAAACAATAAACAAGATCGTGACCAAGCAAGGTAATTGTTCCCATCAAGCTTGATAGGGTTGATTTGCAGTGAAGGATTATCAGTACTAATTCTAGCAATTCTCTTATCAGTTTCCATAATGCAAACAGTTAACCTAAGCAATTAAGACAACAGACTTAAACAGCCTCGAAGGAAGAGCAAACAGAATAGTTCGTAGACTTTCAAACCCGTACCCGTACACAAACTGTCAAGCCCGTATGAATACACACAGGGAAGTGATGAGCGCAACCTAAAGCAAAAACACCTGGACGCAACCTAAAAGGAAACGAAATCACCTGGAAATCAGTTGGAGGGCGTCGGAAAATAAGGGCGAGCAAGACAGCGGAAAGCCCACGAAAAACGGTGGTCGGAACAATTCCCACGCGCCTCACGCGCTGATGGCCAGCCACGCGGTTTCCGGTGGTCGGAGAAGAAAGGGTCGGTCGGAAAAGGGTGGCGCTCCTCTTGGGATGGGTGGTGTCGACTACCTTCGAAGAAAAAAAAAAAAAAAAAACTCTTGTACGGCGTTCTAGGGTTTAAAAAATAAACCGCGCCAGAAAAAAAAAAATTTTTGACCTAAAAAGTGGTTTTAGGCTCTGATACCATGAAGAATTTAGGAGGAAAGAGATTAGTTTTATTATCCCTCTTCTTGTCTTTTTACATAATGACAGTGTATATATACACTTACAAGAATGCTATATTAGGAAAGAAAATAAAATCTCCTATCTAATATTTAATTCTTACAGCTAGCACAATAATATTACATATATGTCAACACTTAATTATCAAAAAGAAAAAAAAAATCTTAGAGCTCTTTAGTAATCCTATTGGACTTCCATCACGGAGGGCATGCAACTACCAAATTTGATTAGTCCAAGGGGCATCTTCGATAGTGGTTCGCCCTTATCGCTATCTACACAACTAGAAAGATGACATTGAAAGACAATACGATGAGATGTTAGCTAAAGGAGTTATTAGACCTATCCAATCTTCTTTCTTGTCACCAGTTTTATTGGTTAAAAAAGCAAATCAATCGTGGAGATTTTGTGTTGACTACCAAGCCTTAAATGAGAAGACCGTCAAAGATAAGTTTACTCTACCGATTATTGATGAACTGTTGGAGGAATTATATGGAGCATGCTATTTTTCAAAGCTTGATTTGTGTTTCGAGTATCATTAAGTTAGGATGCATCTGTTAGACGTTGATAAAATTGCATTTAGAACACATCATGGCCACTTCGAATTTTTAGTAATGCCATTCGGCTTAACTAATGCCCCTTCAACGTTTCAAGCACTTATGAATGAAGTGTTTAAGGGGTACTTGTGGAAATTCATCTTAGTATTCTTCGACGACATTCTAATCTATAGTTGCTCATGGATGGAACATTTACAACACATTAAAATGGTATTTCTTCTTTTTTGCTAGCTGTATTTGAAGCAATCCAAGTATATTTTTGTGCAAACACAAGTGTCTTACCTTGGTCATATCATTTTGGGGAAGGGTGTATAGGCAGATCCTTAGAAGATTGAAGCAATGGTAACTTGGCCAAAACCCAGCTTAGTTATGGCATTAAGAGGATTCCTTGGTTTAATTGGGTATTATTGGAAATTCGTGAAGGACTACGGTTTGCTTGCTGCACCTCTAACCCAATTGTTAAGGAAAAATAGTTTCTTGTGGAATGAGCAGGTTGAAGCAACCTTCCTGGCACTAAGAGATGCAATGACAAAGGCCCCAGTGTTGGCTCTACCCAACTTTGATATGGAGTTTTTAGTAGTGTGATGCTTCAGACGTGGGTATTGGGGCTGTTCTACAACAAGAAGCACGACCCATTGCTTTCTATAGCCAACCATTTGCCCATCGGCATTTAAATCTTCCAGCATATGAGAAGGAATTGATTGGACTAGTTAAAGCCATTTAACATTGGAGAGCTTATTTACGGGGTCGCAAGTTTCGAGTATGAAATTTCTACTTGAACAATGGGTTACCACCTCTCCATAACAACATTGGATTAGCAAACTGTTGGGTTTCGACTTTCAAATTGAATACAAAGTTGGATGTGAGAATCAGGTCATTGATGCTTTGTCACGCAAGGATGAACAGGAAGGAGCATTGTTATCCATTTCATGTCTCCACTTGCAGATTTTTTATTTGATTAAGCAGGAGATCCAATCTCAACCAGAGTTGCAACAAATAGTTCAGTAGATTGGGAATCAAGAGCTTGGTCTGGAGTGGAACTTCAAGTATGGTTTGATTTTTTACAAACGGAAAGTTTTTGTCCGCCCAACATCCACACTTTGTTCTTCCATCATTGAAGCTATCCACAATGTAGCTCATGAGGGATATTAGAACACATTATTTCGGGTGACGCGTGATTTCTTTTGACGAGGACTCAAGAAACAAGTTCTAGATTTTCTTCGCACTTGCTTGATTTGCTAATGTAATAAAAGCGAGCATCTACAACTAGTCGCACTTCTTCAGCCTCTCCAAGTTCCACACCAGGTTTAGTCGGACATCTCGATGGATATTATAGATGGCTTACCTTCATCTTATGGTAAATTGGTGTTGTTAGTGGTCATTGATCCTTTCTCTAAATACGCTCACTTTGTGCCCTTGTCTCACCCTTACACTGCTATTTCTGTTGCATGAGCTTTCTTTGATTGCATTATCCGACTACATGGTTTCCCAGAAACAATCGTGAGTGATAGGGATGCCACATTCACAAGTGTGACCTGGCATGAGCTCTTCAAATTGTGTGGCACTAAATTATTTTTTTCCTCTGCTTACCATCCTTAAAGTGATGGTTAAACAAAAGTTACTGACCGAACAATTGAGATGTTTTTGAGATGCTGTGTAAGAGATCATTCTAAGAAATGGATTGAATGGATTTCATGGGCCAAATATTGCTATAATACTGGATATCACTCCACCTTAAAGTCTACTCCATTTAAGATTGTGTATGGATGACCTACACTACATCTCCTTGATTATTGTCCAGGATCTGCGAAGCTGGAAGTGGCGGAGGAGGCTCTCTTGGACAGGGACTAGATTATCCAACAAGAAAGCACAACAACACATGAAGAACACCTGTGACACTAAACATTGAGACCTCCAGTTTGACATAGGTGATTTGGTACTGCTCAAGCTACAGCCATGTCATCAACAATCATTGGCAATCAAATGATACACTAAGTTATCTCCTCACTTCTATGGCCCTTTTGTGATCACGGAGAAAATTGGCATGATCACTTATCATCTTCAGCTTCCAGACTCTGTTCATCTCCATCCGGTATTTCATGTTTCTTACCTCAAGAAATTCCATGGTCCAGCTCTAGTTCATCCTTCGCTATCGGCTATGGATAAAGGACGTGTAATCTCTAGTCCGTAGGCTATCTTGGATACTCGAACATCAGCTAATTCCACTGAACTTCTTGTGCATTGGCAGGGTTACTCTCCATCTTCTTGGGAAGGTACTGACCTGCTCAAGCTTTGTTATTCTACTTTCATGCCTAAGGTCACACGTGTTCTTGAAGGGGGGAGTAATGTTATTCCCTTCAAGCATGTGTATGCTCAAAAGAAGAAAAGTTAGTCAGTATAGTTTCTGTATTGATAGTTTGTTGTCTCTATGTCTGTAATGTCTAAATAGCATGTGTGTGTGTCCGTGGTGTCCAGCTGGCATGCATGCATGGTGTAAATCTGTGCATTTGGTGTGTATGTGTCAATGTTTTGTAGTTTGTCAATAAGAAGGGCAGTTAGAGGCAGTTTCTCAATTGCCATGGTTGTGAATTATTACATAAGGATTAAGAAACATGGGTGTACAGATATGCCCAAGATATTTCTGAACTTTTCTTATTTTCCCTAAGAGATCCAGGGTTCTCTCAAAGTAGCCTTAGTCACATTCAAACATAGTTCGGTTTGGAAGAAAAAAGAATAAAGATAAACAGATCCACAAGGAAGAATCTAACCTTAATTGTCCTCTCACTAGATCCCTAAGTTAATCCGCTAACACAAAATGAGTAGAATCTTTTTTAGCTGTAACTGGAGTCTTTGGCAACTTTGTCCAAAGAAAATGGGAGTTCTGTTCCTTCCTGCACAGCTCTTAAAACAAGGATTGTTGCATGCCCTGTGAATTGGTCTTGAGGCTATCCTGAGTCTCATATTTTGTGATGTAGTTTTATATTCAATCTGATTTATTTCCATTCATAGTGATCTCAAATGGTTTCATTCAGTTCCTTTTGCACATATGATATTTGATATGTCCTTATGTATCTTGGATAGGGACTGGGGAGATCGAAGCCAAAGATGTAATGCATATTTCCCTGCATAAACAACTTGATGTTGTGCGTTGGAATATTGTTAATCAGGATGAGGTTCGAATTGCATCCACATTTCTAAGAGATACATGTGTATAAGTAACTATTTGTATTGAAGAGGTATTGTTGTACCCAAGGGGTTTAGAAGAGCTAGAGGAAAAGGACAATAAGATTACAATTGAGCTAAAAAACCTAACAAGAGTTAGCTATTGCTACTCAATTTGGAGTGATATGTTGAAAATTTTGCCTAACCAGTTTGATTTGCTGCCATGCCTTTCATTGAGCAGTGTTTAATGGCATCCTTACTCTCTATAGGTTGCTTGTGCATCGACTAAAAGTAACGAAGTACTTCTCTTTGATATTGGATATGACTCTTTTGAGCCATTTGAAGTAAGCATCTTATCTCTTAATGATACGTGTTTTATTTTTCTCTTCGTTATTCTCTTCGTGGTGCTTAGTGTTTAAATGCTTTGATTTTCTTTGGACTCAAAACACATTCTAACTTGTGCACATGCACATATTAATGTAAGATTAATTTCCTGGGTGGTAGAATCCTTAAAGACTAAATTCTATTTTATGTTTTCACTAGTGTTATCTGGTGGCGAGCTCTAGTAGGAATTTAACATTTTTCTCATCATTTTATGTGAACGTTGGTAGATCTACTTAGTTGCAGGTTATTTCATTCTTAATACTAAGATGGTAATTCTCTTTTTATCTTTGCAGACTTTACGGGCAAGAAGAGCTGTCACTGCTCTTGGATCTGACATCTGTAAAGGTTTCTCTGACATTGCATTTTCTTCGAATGATGCCTCAAGGTTAGCAGCTTAAACAATAAGTTATGAACATTCTTGATTTACTTAGGGAGAAAGAGAGAGAAAGATCTCTTATTTTTTGGAATTATCGTAGTTTTTGTGTTAAGAGAATAATTAGCAACAAACTAGCATGGTCTGCATAGCTCTATGTCTTCTATTTTATTCCAGTTATCATGGCTTCAATTATTTCTACATTATTTAAGGGATGAAATGGGGAAGGTATTCTAAAGGGTTGGCATGCCCTGCTAATGTGGACTATATGTTTACATTAGGGTATATTTATAATAATCTTGTGTTTGCTTCTGCTTTCCAATAGTTGGTTTTGGAAAGATTTTACCAATGAATGTTGTAGAAAAATGTAATATAAGTGACAAAATTGTAATATAATTATATATTGATATCTTTCTTTTGTACATACAAGGATTGATATATATTAATAAAATGTTCCTAACAATTGGTGTACCAGCCCCTACTCGATGCCACATTAATTACACTATTTAGTAGATGTAATATTATTCAAATGCTTATTTTATAACACTTCCCCTTAAGTTAGAGCATAAATGTTGATCATACCCAACTTGTTATAAAAATAACTAATTCGAGTCCTATTTAGAGCTTTTGTAAAAAGATCCCCAAGTTGTTCTCTGAATTTCATATATCCTGTAGTTATCAAGTTTTGTTTTATCTATTCACGAATGAATTGACATTTAATCTCTATATGTTTAGTTCGTTTGTGAAACATAGGATTAGATGTAATATGAAGAGTAGCTTGGTTATCATGCCACAATTTTGTTGGTATGGAAACTTTGAGCCTAACCTCAGTTAAAATTTGATATATCCACATTACCTCACATATAGACTGAGCCATGGCTTTATATTATGATTCTACACTAGATCTAAATATAACATTTTGTTTCTTGCTCTTCCATGAGATCGGATTTTCTCCAAAGAAAACACAATAGCTAATAATGGACTTTTGGTCTTCCTTGGACCTAGCTTAATTTGCATCTAAACAGCATTCTATATGAGAATCACCATGATTTTTATATAATATACCTCATCCAAGAGTACCCTTCAAATAATACAAGATCTATTCCAAGGAAGCCTGGTGATGAACTATTGGGAAAGACATAAATTGGCTCACAACACTTATAGTGATTGAGTATACTAATAAGTTGAAATCCTTATTGCAAGAACTTGATCACTATAGGGTAATTCAGACCAGGTGTTTGGAGGATGCTACAATTCTAAAGAATTTTATTGAACAACATAGAGTTTATGATTTTCTTGTTGGTTTGAATCTTGAATTTGATTAAGTCAGAATTCAAATTCTTAAAAATAGGAGGTTCTATGCTTTAATGAGGTAGTAACCATTATTAGGGGGGAGGAGAGTAGAAGGACTCTAATGCTTGAGTCTTCTCTCATAGATAGCTTGGCCATGATAGCCAAAAATGCCAAAATTAGTTTAGGAGGAGTAGAAAGAAGTACTAAATTAGTCCAGTTCAAGGGCTTGAACAGAGAAGAATTATGGTGCACTTACTGCAAAAAGCCACACCACACTAAGGAAAAATGCTGGAAATTACACAAGAAGCTCTCAAGTCATCAGTGGGGGCAGAAAGTGGTCCATCCTATGGCTTAGGACAAGCTTACATTGCTGTTAATGCAACTAAGGAAGAGAATAGACAGGAGCCAATTGGTCTTATTCAAGAGGAGGTTGAAAGGGTGAGATCCTTCCTTAATTACATGGATAAACCTTCAGGTACTTGTTCTTTGGTATATTCAGGTGAGAAGCTTTTTTCATTTGGATTTACTGTCTTAGAAACACCCATGCAAAACTCTTGGATCATGGATTTAGGAGCCACCGGCTACATGACTCACTCTTTCAAATATTTTTCCACATACACTCCATGCCCAAGTAATAGGAAAATTGCCACTGCAAATGAAACCCTAGCAACTATAGCCGATATAGGAGATGTCCAGTTCAACCCATCCACAACCTTAAAAAATGTCCTTATTAAGTTATCCACCAATCTTATTTCTATACAAAAACTCACATAAGATTTATTTTGCAATAATTATTGTATATTTTAGGAAAAGGATTTGGGGAGAATGATTGGACTTATTAAAGAACGAGATGATCTTTATTGCCTTGAAGAGCCAACTAAAGCGAATAGATTCAAGACCAGATTATCTCATTCTTTTATGTTTGAATCTATCTTATCCAATAAAGAAAAAGCCTTCCTTTATCATTATCGTTTGGGTCACCCATCTTTCAGGATTGTTAAAGTTTTATTTCCTTCATTATTTTCTAAACTTGATGTTGAGAGTCTTCATTGTGAGGTGTGTGAGCTTGCTAAACACAAGCGTGTACCTTTTCCAATAAGTAAAAGTACTTTTCCTTTTTACCTTATTCATACAGATATTTGGGGTCCTACTATTTCTAATGTTTCTAGAGCACGATGGTTTGTGACTTTCATTGATGACTATACTCGTGTTATTTGGGTTTTCTTACTCAAAAATAAATCTGATGTCAGTTCTGTATTCCTTAGGTATTGTTTGGTTACTGGTACTAGATAGAACAAGGAGTAATGAATAGTACAAAACAAGGACTGGATAAAAAATATTTTTGTACCACGTTTGGTTTGTTTAGTACTGGACAAGGATTTTTGTACTGTCTAGTATTTGGATTGCAAAGTACTGGACTGAACATAGTAAATTTGACAGTTTTGCCCTTTTTAATTACTGGAGAAGGCTTTTTGTGCTGTCCAGTATTTAGAATTGCAAAGTACTGAACTGAACATAGTAAAATTGATAATTTTGTCCTTTTTAATTATATCATAGTTATTTATGTATATTTGATATTATTATAAAAAAAAATGATTTGAAAGTTTAATATATTATATTAAATATTTTAGGGAAAAAAATTATGTTATATTTAATAACATAATACGTTATTTATGATTTTGAATAGGTCACTGAAGACATGAAACACTTTTACACTGAAACATCCACATATCCATCAACCACTTTGAATAAGTCACTAAAGGACCTGAAAATTCCAAAATCCATCTACAAATTAGATTGATTAAATTGGAACATCAACCACTTTTATATTTCATAAGGACAAGGCATAAATGGCATAGATAAGCTAATAATTATTCGAAGGAATAGTCAAAGTAGTTTTTATAATTATGACCTGCTAACTACATCTGATAGAAAATCTGGCAACTCTGTTGCAGGAGATACATGAGGTTACAACTTCTACAAAATATGAACACAAGTTTAACCATACAAGCTACTAAATCAAGGTAGAGAAATTCGATAATACAAAGCCAATGAAAGAAGTCTCAATCACACAAATACTGCAAACATGTTTTACATCAACCGATAATTCGCCTAAATGCTAGCCGTTGTTCTCTTTAGAGCCTCAAAAAAAACTTCTCATACTATGGATTTGTTGCCATTTGCATAAGAACATCTAACTCTTCATTTTCCGACAATCCTAACATTTTCAACCCTGCAACAATATCGTCCCTAGGAGGATTAGCAATTTTTCCTGCAAGTAAAGCAAAATCACTCCTAACATCACTTATGCTCTTTTGAAACGTAGATATAAATTTTGCAGCATATTCTGCCATCGGACGCTTGCGAGTCAGTCGCACAGATGGATCACGTGAGGCATAACTGGAGGCTTCAGTAGACTGTAGCACTTGTTCTGACTCCATATCTTCATCAAAAGTATCCTCACCCTCATTTTGTAAGTCATGTGTCACATTTGCTGGTGTCTCAACCCTTTTGTCATTTGCTCTATCCTTTCTAAATATCTCTTGAAGTGTTTCAAACTCTTTAAATTCCTTGTTGGCATGATCATCAGCCTTCGGATGTTTCTACAAAACAATAGAAATAGTTATTATAACAACAAAGAATTGACTTTAAAAAAATGAGTATATTTCAAAATAAAGATAATATCGATTTTACCTCTATGTATTCGGCAAGGACCGCATCACTATCAACTATAACACATTTTTTGACATCATCTCACCAAAAACCACTAGTATTTATCATGTTAACAACCTCTGTCGGCTTCATTGACTACCTCTCATTTTGTTAACAATTTGCTTGACATTGAGATTGATTTCTAGAATGTGACTTTTCATTCTTTTTAAAGCTTCTTCATGAGCCCCATTCTTAAAAGTGTCATTTTCTCCTTTGTATCCTTCAACGACTAACTCCTTCAGCACTATCAATAACGTTTCTTCTCCTCAACTTAGCTCCAAGAACGTCTAGTTTTTTATCTCTATTGTCCATGACTGTAAATGAATCCATAGTGTAAGGCAAAAAGCAAATAAATAAAATGTAAGTCATGCATACAAACAGTGGATAAAATATTTCAATTTACATTACAATATAAAATTGAAAATTCGACAACCAAATGATTTCAATAATATATAATTAACAAAAAATCACTAGTGACACTGATCCAAGATACATAATCAAAGAAAGTACAACAATTAGTGACATTCTAGTTCCTATGGCGTGCCCTCCATTCATCGTATATCTTTTATGCTAAGGTATTCCTCATCTCAGTCCATGCCTTAGTAGGTTCTACTATTTCAATTGCATCAATTCCATTTTCTCCAATTGGAGCTTCATCACCTTCAATTACAGCGTGCTCCAATGGGTCCAGTGGCATGTACATTCGAATAAAGTTGTGTAATAAACAACAAGCTAGAATCATTCGACATTTTATTTTGATGGGATAAAATGATGGACTCCTTAAAATACCCCATCATTTCTTCAAAATTCCAAAACATCTCTCTACAACATTTCTTGCCCTTGCATGTTTATAGTTAAATAATTTCTCACGATTTTGAGGCCTACGTTGACTTGTAGCCCACTCTTGAATGTGATAATGCCTCCCTCTAAAAGGGGAAAGGAATCCTGGTGCATTGGAATATCCACTATCCACTAGATAATATGAACCTACAACGAAATGTAACCACATAAATTTACATGAAAATTTTCAATTGGATAGATAAAATGAAAACAATTTTCTTTTTTAAAATGCTTACCAGGTGCAACTCTCAATCCATTAGATTGAATGACTGTATCACGTAATACTCTAGAATCTGATGCAGACTCTTCCCAGCCAGCCAATTTGTAGATAAATTTCATGTCACGATCACATACACCCATGACATTCGTTGCAAGATGCCCTTTCCTTGTTCGATACTTAGGTCTATTTGCAATTGGTGTCGTTACTGCAATGTAGGTACCGTCTAATGCTCCAAGGCAACCTTAATATGTTCCCAAACAAACAAAAAAAATTTATATTGTACTATAAGTACTCATGACCATCATGAATTAACTTAAGGTACCTAAAAGATTTTTTGTATTACCTTAAACTATTTCCACCGTTCGTCAATGCAATCTTCTGGTACTGGACTGGGTTTTGCAAGTAAGATATCTTGTAACCTTAACACAGCAGTTAATACTTGATGGCAATTTCTACTAACAGTCTCACCTGATTTACGAAATCTAACTTAAATACTCTTGTTTTTTGTATGATGTGCTAGGATGTTAAGAAAAATTGCAACTTGTTCTTCAACCGTTGCTCTTCCATTACAGTGTATTCTCCCTCATACCTGAATGAGTTCACAAAGATGTGCAAAACTATTTCTACACATCCTTAATTTCAATAAACAATTTGTATCACTTCCATTAATGAGGGAATCAATCACCTCTCGACGCATTTCATATCTAGCTAATGCTCGCTCATTCAATACACCCCTCTCTACTCTCCTATTCAAAACAAAGTTCATATAATAGAAACTAGCAGCCGCCATTGCAAGCATATTGATATAGACTCCATCCAAGAAGACAAATTAGAAATCCATGATGATCCATGATCTATATAACATATCAAATGAAAGACCCATAAGTGTAACGTTGGGGATCCGAAGATCATTTTCATAATACAAAACATAATGAACAACATCATATGCTACATTTTGAAATATAGATTTGTTTATATATTTAGAAAAGATATTTTTAGAAATATCATGTATTATAGCCTTTCTATGTATTGTAGTTTTTTTCTTTTTAGTTCCTTGTAATCTTCTATATTAGACCAGCTGTTGTAAAGAGAATAAGAAGAAAAAAGATTTCTTCTTCATTTTTCATCACGTTTTTTGTCATGGTATCAGAGCCTAAGGTTTAGGAATACTGGAAATTTTTTTTTTGGCCTTCATTGCCAACATTCATCTTATTCCTTGGTCTCAATCCTCGTCTGGTTCCATTGTGACATACCTCGTTTGTTTTTTGAAAATAGCCAGCAATTAAAGTCGCTCTCCTTCAATTGCATTAGAGACAAGCATAGGGAGACCTAAACTTGTCAAGAAAGGCTTCTTTCCTAAGGTTTATAAGCAAGCCGTCACTGCTGGGCTACGTCTTCCCCAGTTTTTTGTTTTCTCTTGTTATCAGCCTTAATTGCTGTACATCTTTCTCGGTCACCTTGTCTGAAATTGCCAACAGTCCCAAACCATTCGAAGACTCCAATAATCCTAAAAAAATTGGAGAATTGCAAAATATTCGAACCTCCTATAGATTCAATGGGAAGAATTATCTAAAATGGTCTCAATTTGCCCGAACTTACCTTAAAGGCAAAGGAAGACTCAATCATCTTCTTGGGATTGGACCAACAAAGAACGACCCTGCATTTAATGCATGGGATGAAGAGGATTCAATGATAATGTCGTGGCTATGGGATTCAATGGATTCTACAATAAGTGACACTTGCATGTTTTTCAATACAGCAAAGGAAATATGGGACTTCCTACGTCGCACGTATTTAAAAGCCCATGATGCTGCACAAGTGTATGAGATCAAAGTCAAAACTGGAGCCACTAAGCAAGGGGACAAATCAGTCACAAAATATGCAAATATATTGCAAAATCTATGGCAAAAATTTGATCATTATCGAGTTTTTGAAATGAAACACCCTAAAGATGCGGTAATCTTGAAGAACTTCATTGAAAAAGATCGTGTTTGTGATTTTTTGGCTGGATTGAATCCGGAATTTGACCAGGTTCGAATCCAAATTCTTGGGAAAGAGGAAACTCCCTCCCTAAAGGAGACCATATCACTGATACGGGCAGAAGAAAGCCGACGTGCTGTTATGCTGGAATCCCGAACAGCAGATGAGTCAGCCCTGATTGCAAGAATGGAACCTCGAGACATAAGGAAAAATAACGTGTCAAGATTCCAGAATAGGGAAAATCAGATTAAGGAGAGCAAAGACAACCTTTGGTGCACTTATTGTAAGAAACCAAGGCACACAAAAGAGAAGTGTTGGGAACTAAATGGTAAGCCACCGAGCCAAGAGTGGGGAATCCGTAGGGGCAACAAAGATCTCATGCACACATGACAAAACAATCAAAACCAGAGGAAAGCCTAGCAAAGGAGGGGTTCAACAGTGAAGAGATTGAGAAACTAAGAACCTTATTGGGATCCTTGGAAAAAACCTCTGGAACGTGTTCTCTAGCTCTCTCAGGTAAACCTTTATCTCCTCTTTGTATGAATGCCTCAGATAACTTACATACTAATGCATGGATAATAGACTTTGGAGCCACGGACCATATGACCAACATGTCTCAACTCTTCCATACATACACCCCATGCCTTAGTAATAGGAAAATTGCAGTAGCCAATGGCACTTTAGCTATTATTGCAAGGATTGGAGACATACATATCACGCCTACTATTACATTAAAGAATGTTCTTCATGTACCAAAATTATCGGCCAGCCTTGTCTCCATTCAAAAACTCACCAATAACCTCAAATGTTATGCTGTTTTTTACCCTTCTTACTGTGTCTTTTAGGATCAGGACACGAGGAGGAGGATTGGACTTGCTAAGGAAAGTAGTGGCCTTTATTACCTTGAATATTCTAAGAAACCTAGGAGTAATTTATCTTTTCTCAGCTCATCAAATAAACATGTTATTTGGTTGTATCACCTACGTCTTGGACATCCATCTTTTAGAGTTCTCAAAGTCATGTTTCCTCATCTGTTTCAAGGAATAGATATTACTGAGTTTCACTGCGATGTTTGTGAATTTGCAAAACATACTCGTGTATCTTTTCCTATCAGTAATAAAAGAAGCTTACATCCTTTCCATTTGATTCATAGTGACATATGGGGGCCTTCCACAGTCCCTAATATTTCTGGAGCTCGTTGGTTTTTATCCCTAATTGATGATTGTACTCGGGTTACATGGTTATACCTTCTAAAACAAAAGTCTGATGTCAACACTATCATACCTAATTTTGTCTCTATGATTCAAAATCAATTTGGGGTGAAAATAAAAATGTTTCGGACAGATAATGCTAGAGATTATTTCAACCAAACATTGTCACCCTACTTCCAATCTCATGGCATTCTCCACGACTCTTCATGTGTTAACACACCTCAACAGAATGGGGTAGCTGAAAGGAAAAATGAGTATTTACTTAACACCACACGAGCTTTTCTCTTTCAAGGGAATGTTCCTAAGTCTTTTTGGGGGATGCCGTTCTAACTGCTACATATATGATAAATAGACTTTCCTCACCTATCCTAGACAATAAAAGTCCCATGGATCTCCTTAACAGTTTCTTCCCACATTTCAGAACCTCAAATGGGCTTACACCTAGAGTGTTTGGGTACACAGCTTTTGTCCATGTCCATAATCAACACAGAAGTAAACTTGACCCCTGAGCCATCAAGTGTATTTTCTTGGGTTACTCATCTACTCAAAAGGGATACAAATGTTATCACCCTTTATCTATGAAATTTTTTATCTGTACTGATGTTACATTTGCAGAAACAACTCCTTTTTTCTCCAAGTCCTCTCTTCAGGGGGAGATTTTAGGTGTAGAAGAGAATACTAATAAGTACTTTGAACCACTTCAATCTCTTGATCTTCAATCTTGTGATCTTCCTCTTGTGCCAAACACGGTTAAACCAAGGTCAAATTCTGTAGAACCAAATGATGACCATCTTAAGATTTCTCAAGTATATTCAAGAAGAAAGGCTGCTACTGAACCGACACAAGTCCAAGAATCCAACTCAAACAATGATAATGAAGTCATGGAAAAATCTAATTTGCCTCTAGATGCACAACTTGTTGAACCATCTATCAATCCAATAGATGATCTTGATCTTCCCATTGCTGTGAGAAAAGGAACCAGAGAATGCATCAAGCAACCTCTTTATCCATTGTCCCACTATGTGTCACTTAAACATCTATCACCAGCACACAAAAGGTTCATTGTGAGTTTAAACACCATTATTATTCCCAACAAAGTTTTTGAGGCATTGTCAAAAAGGGAATGGAGGAATGCTATGAGAGAAGAGATGAGTACCTTGGAAAAGAATAAAACATGGGAGATTGTTGATAAACCAAAAGGAAAGAATATTGTTGATTGTAAGTGGGTTTTTACAATGAAATACAAAGCAAATGGATCCCTTGAAAAATATAAAGCCAGATTAGTGGCCAAGGGTTATACTCAGAAGTATGGAGTTGATTATCATGAGATTTTTTCTCCAGTTGCAAAAATGAATACCGTGAGAATTTTATTGTCATTAGCTGCTCACTTCAATTGGCAACTCCTTCAATATGATGTCAAAAATGCATTCCTTCATGGTGACTTGATTGAAGAAATCTACATGAATATTCCACCAGGATTTCAAGGAGACACAGAGAATAAGGTATGTAAACTGATGAAGGCTCTTTATGGGTTAAACAATCCCCTAGAGCTTGGTTTGGAAGATTTGCAAAGGTAATGAAGAAGTCTGGTTACAAACAAAGTCAAGGAGATCACACTCTGTTTATTAAGCACTCAACTGTAGGGGGAGTAACTGTGCTTATTGTCTATGTGGACGACATTATAATAACTGGAAATGATGAGAGAGAAATATAAGTTGAAGGAACAGCTAACCAGAGAATTTGAGATAAAGGAATTGGGAAAACTGAAGTACTTCCTTGGTATTGAAGTGGCTTATTCTACATAAGGAATTTTCATTTCACAGTAGA
The DNA here is from genome assembly GCA_037954665.1 of Laguncularia racemosa. Taxonomy (NCBI): domain Eukaryota; kingdom Viridiplantae; phylum Streptophyta; class Magnoliopsida; order Myrtales; family Combretaceae; genus Laguncularia; species Laguncularia racemosa. The sequence continues at coordinate 1,936,788 of JBBMOL010000130.1, forward strand.
AATATGTGAACAACTTATTGGTAGAAACCGGAAGATTGGAAGTAAACCAGTCTCTACTCCGATAGATCTAAACCACAAGTTGGGAGAAGCTAAGGAAGAGCCAGTGGTTGACAAGAGAATGTAGCAGAGATTGGTTGGAAAGCTTATATATCTAGCTCACACTTGACCAGACATTGCATACTCAGTAAGTGTAATTAGTCAATTCATGCATGATCCGAGAGAATCTCATCTTCAAGCTACGTATAGGGTACTTCACTACTTGAAAGGCAGTCCAGGAAAGGGAATTTTGTTCAAAAAGAACTCCAAACTTACTCTGGAAGCTTACACAGATGCTGACTATGCTGGTTCTTTAGTGGATAGAAGATCAACTATCGGGTATTGTACTTTTGTTGGAGGTAACCTGGTAACATGGAGGAGCAAAAAACAGAATGTGGTAGCTCGATCTTCAGCCGAATCAGAGTTTAAGGCAATTGCTCAAGGACTTTGTGAACTGCTTTGGTTGAAAATCATCCTAGATGATTTAAGAATTAAATGGGATGGTCCTATGAAGCTATATTGTGATAATAAGTCAGCCATCAATATTGCTCATAATCTTGTACAACACGATAGGACAAAGCACATAGAAATTGATAGACATTTTATCAAGGAAAAATTGGAGGAAGGGCTGGTGTGTATGTCCTATGTTCCAACAGGACAACAATTAGTAGATGTTCTAACAAAAGGGTTGAACCACACAAGTTATTATAATCTTGTGACCAAGCTGGGAATGGAAAACATCTATTCCTCAGCTTAAGGGGGAGTATTGAAATATAGATTTGTTTATACATTTAGAAAAGATATTTTTAGAAATATCATGTATTATAGCCTTTCTATGTATTGCAGTTTTTTTCTTTTTAGTTCCTTGTAATCTTCTATATTAGACCAGATGTTGTAAAGAGAATAAGAAGAAAAAAGATTTCTTCTTCATTTTTCATCACGTTTTCTGTCACTACATAATCTAAATTCAATAAGGGTAGCAAAAACATATAGCATCATAAAGTATCATAAAGAAGAGAATCCAGGCATATATTTCTACTAATCATCTCAGAGAATTTCTTTTTAGCTTCTTCTATTATCCTAGCCTTGCTTAAACCACCAATTATAGTAGAATATGTAATTAAATTAGGCAAACATTTCTTCTCACTACTAGTACCATCAACTAAGGACACAAATGCGTTTCCTAGATTCCCAAGAGCAGCATTTCCATGACTCTACAGCAATATGTTACAAGTGTAAGCATTGGGGAAGCTCGAAATCAGAATATTGTATACAACCATATTAGGAAGGAATCTTGATCCCCTCATCTCGTTTAAAAACTCCAAGCCCTTCATACTAAACCCACGTTTGCAACAGACATGGGGTTTCCCCGCGAGTATAGACCTAAATTCAAATATAGACCTAGGTGCACACTATGAAGAAATAAGGGCTAAGGGCATTCGAGGAACCAACCGAGACATTGTAGGCAGTTTTAGATTTCTTTGGAGGCCGAGTGGAACAATCTTTGATGATATGCCATGTTTTCTTACAATAACTGCAGAATTTTTTACTACAATTAGTGGCAATGTGCCGAAATCCTTTGCAACTATAGCATTAGACATTAGTCATATCTCTGCCTCCTCTAGACCTCCCTTGAGTTGCATAGGCAATAGGAATTGGAGTAGAATTTTGAGCTTTTTGCTCTAAGACAACTTGTGTAATGAGCCGTTGTTCTTCTCTAAGAAGCTCTCCTACACAAATATCCAATAAAGGAACTGGTTCTCTATTCATTAAGTTGGACCCGATTGCTTCCAACTCTCCCCCTTAACTTCATTAAAAACTAGTCACGCTTATAAGTCTCATGTACACTTTGGATAGCAATGAGTCCTTTAGGAGGCACACTTGCATACACAATATCAGTGTACTCATCCCAAAGATTTCCAAAGGAAGAATAAAACTCTTGGATTGACATACTCCCTTGACTGAGTTATCCCAACTTAAGTTCCAATTGAAACCTTCATGTTGTATTGCTTTGATTATAAATTTTCTCCAAATAATCCCACATTCTTTTAGAGGTCTTATAAGGCTTGAGATTGACAAGTATGGAGGGTTCAACACTTCCAAGGATCCTAGACATAATCTGAGCATATGTCAAGAGAGTAAGATAGGTAGCAAAGGTCGTACTCCTTAGGATAGGAAGAGTGGGACAATATTGTAAAAGCAGTTACTGGTATTTTTAAAAGTTGATATAATTTCACTTGACTAATGGACTAAAATGGATCGTATTAAATAGTATCTTATGAGATGCTAATGGAATTGGTTAAATCATGTTTGAAATACAGCATAAAAATGGATAGTACACCCTCCTTAAGTGCAACATGAATACTCGAATCCAGAGGAAGTGGTACTGGATGAAGGATACGACCCGGTACCTGAAGAAGGACACAAGAGTGATCACTCAACCTTGGAAGCAACAAATGATAGAGGTGAAAATGTGCATGAAGTGATTAATATATAATCAAGTCCTGAACTAATCCCCATAATAAGCTTAGATAGCAATAGAGAGGTCGAAAGTGAAGGAAATTCCACTTCAATGTCTATAGATAGCTCCGGAGCCATCAACTTGTCTTAAGATATGGGGTTTTGCTATGGTGACATGGAGTGAACTCCTTCATCTAGTGAAGACAGCATAAGCACTGATTAACCATCCACCTTGGACTTGTAGTTATGATGGCTACTCTGCTCCACTCCCACACAAGCACCGTGAATCATTCACCAAAACTTAGATTGCCTAGCCCAGTCACCAAGGACATGAGCACTGCACCACCACCATGGACATGATCAAAAGTAGAGTGCCAGACATGATGGTCACCTTTACAGTCACCTCCAATCCATCACAACTCTTCCTCAACATCAAAGGCTAATTTCATAGCTTTGGCATTGTTGGCTGATGCACAAGTTTGTACCCTCAATCAAATATCATCTTAATCAGTTTGAGAAATAGCCAAGTAACAATTCTTCAGGAATCTCCTTAACTAAATACTCAAAATCTTCAATGTATTAAGCCATAGACTGGGTTTGTCAAATGGCAGTTGAAAGCTCATACAAATTAAGGCACCCACTATAGCATAATAACAACTCATGTTTCATCATCTCCGATGTCAAGTGAGGAAATCATTGATGAAGAATGGATAACCAACGGACAGCTCATCCTTCCATGAAGATGAAGGTGAGATGAACTTTGACCACAGAAGAAAGGTGTGTGCCTGCTAAGTACATGGGGTTTCCCCGCAAGAGTTCGAACCATAAACAAGGGAGGAGATGATAGAGCAAGGTGATGACGATGATCATACGAACCCTAAACAATCACGGTGCATTCGAAAAGGAACCAAGAAATCGAGAAGAAATGGAACCATACGAACCTGATGGCGGCGATGGTCGAACTTCCGGCCGATTACACGACGAGCGGCAATGAAGGAGTGGCGCTGATGAGCTCTCATACGTCCTCGTTCCGGGTGCGGTGCTGAGGGTTCTTCACTTGTAGAAAGAAGGAAAAGGAAAGTAGAAGGGGGCTGATTAACAAGAGAAGGATGAAGGCTAAATTGGGAATTTTGCAAAAATAGTGTTTTTGTTTAGTACTGGATTTTTAGTACCAAATTACACATGGTATAAATATATTTGATTTTGTCTAGTACTTTCTTCATGGGTGGCAACCAAACGGTGGATAAAAAATTTTGTCCTATTCAGTACCAAATTTTAATGCCAACCAAACGCTACCTTAATTTCTTTTTAATGATAAAAAAATTAGTTTGGTGTGAGTATTAAAAGACTAAGATCTAATAATGTTTGAGATTATTTCAATTAAATCATCACTTTTGATTGTAAAAAAAAAGGAATAATTCATGAATCTTCATGTGTTAAAACACCATAACAAAATGGGGTGACCGAGAGAAAAAATGGACATCTTCTAGATTAAACATGAGCATTGTTGTTTCAGAAATGTGTTCCAAAGCATTTTTGGGAGAAAGTTGTTCTCACAGCCACATATCTTATTAATAAACTTCCCACTCGAGTTTTAGGATTCAAGAGCCTAATGGAAGTACTTTCCTCTTTTTATCTAAATTTGTCCATTACAAGTTATCTTATACCTCACATTTTTAGGTGTGTATCTTTGTACATGTCCACAATCAAGACAAAGGGAAACTTGATCCTCTAATCCTAAAGTGTGTTTTTTTTTTTGGGGTGGGGGGGTGGGGGGTGTGGATATAAGTGCTATCATCATCCATTTAAGAAATTTTTTGTGTCAAGGGATGTCACTTTTGGTGAGCAAGAAGCATATTTCACTCAATCTTATCTTCAAGGGGAGAGCTTTAGGGAAGATAAGATGAGTTTGGAGAGTTTTCTTCTTGAGTTGAGTGATCTTTCTCTGTTAACTCAATCCTCTCAACCTACACCTATTGAGTCCTTAGCTATTAACCCACATGTTTCTAACCTTGAAAAATCTGTTCTTGAAGATGTGCGATTTGATAAGAACTTGGTATACTCAAGACAAAAAAAGGACATTCATATTCCAAGATTTGTGCAAGTTCAAGAAATTGACTTAAGTCCTTCAAATGAGGTAACAATTTCTAATTTTTCAGCTTTGCAAAGTGAAACTAAATCTCAAAATAATGATGATGATCCAAACCTTCCAATTGCCCTTAGGAAAGGAAAGAGAGAATACACAAAAGGACCACTATGTCCCTTGTTACACTACCTCTCTTTCCAAATATTCTCACCTAACTACAAAGCCTTTCTTGTCAACCTTAACACCATCATGCTTCCCACTAACCTATCTGAGGCATTATTTGATGAAAAATGGAAGCAAGCCATGGAGATTGAAATGGAGGCCCTTGAGAAGAATAAGACTTGGGAATTAGTCAAATTATCTACAAGAAAGAGGCCTGTAGGTTGCAAATGGGTTTGTATAGTAAAATATAAGGCTGATGGGTTAATTTAGAGGTATAAGGTAAGGTTGGTAACCAAGGGATATATGCAAACTTATGGAATTGATTATCTGGAGGCGTTTGCACTAGTTGCAAAGATGAACCCTATTTACAATAGTTAGCATGGGTTAAATGCTCTTATGATACATCTTATCATTCTTTTGTTCAATTAACTCCATTTGAAATAATTTATGGCCGACCTCCTCCAGTGTTTCCTACTTATATTCCTGGTGAAGTTGGGGATCATTCTTTATTGGGTCAGTTAAAGGAGTGATGAAAATTTGGCTTTGTTGAAGTGCCACTTGGAGGCAGCTCAGTTGTGTAATTGTCTTCAAGCTAGCAAACATCATTAGGATATTTCTTTTGAGGTGGGGGAATGGGTGTTTCTTCATCTTTGACCTGCTCTTAATTCTAAGCTTAAGTTGAACTCTACTTCTAAGTTGCAACCCAAGTATTATGGGCTGTTAGAATAGGGAATATCCTACATAATATTACTCTATGTTTAGAGAATATTATAGGCTGTAAAATAGGATTTTAATGCTGTAATTATAGCTGTACTTTCCTTATTTTTATTTTTTGTAATCTTCTGAATCTCCTGGGTCATTATTTCATATACTTGAGATTGATTTCCCAAGTCAGAATACATTAAATTAATATTATCCCAAAGTTCCTTTGTTGTGTGATAACATATATAGTTAGAACTAATATTCTCTTCCATAGAGTTCACTGACCATGTCATAATTGTAGAGTTTTCTGCATCCCCAATTGGATAGGTTGGATCATCCAAGTCTGGCTCCTTCTTATCACCAGTTAGATATCCAATCTTTCCTCTACCTTGAATGTACATTTGCACAGATTGGGACCAGCGCAAAAAATTGTCCACATTTAGCCTGATAGTGGTGATTTGGACTGATGAGAGTCAGAAGGTCGGTCATGAGGATTCTTTGTCAAAGGTACAGACTTTGACATGATTTCAGACATGGTGGTGAAGATTACAGAAAATATAAACAAGGAAAGTACAGCTGTAGTTACAGCATTAAAATCCTATTTTACATCCTATATTATACTCTAAATATAGAGTAATATTCTGTAGGATATTTCCTATTTTGACATGGTCCATTTCAAATAGAGGAGAAAATTGGTGCTGTTGCTTATCGGTTGAATTTACCTACTGAGTGTTGGCTCATGTTTCTTTATTAAAGAAATCTGTTGGTTCTTCTCTAGTTGCTCTTGATCTTCCTTCTGATTTGCTGCCTGAAGAGTGTGCTTGCTCGTGTGCCTTTGTGTATTTTGGGTCATCACTTTTGTCAAAAGGATGGGAAAGATGTACCTTAATTGTTGGCTCAGTGGCAAGGAGAGTCAGTGGATGATGCTTCTTGAATTGATGCTGCTGCTTTTAATCTTCAATTTCTTTCTTGTCCTCGAGTACAAGGACACTCTTCTAGGGTAACATGACTAGGATATCTACAAGAAAGTTTGGGATGTACCTGAGCAAGTAGGTTGATCAGCTGAGAACAAGCAACTCGCTAATTGATACTTCTCAATTAGGATTCCTTAGCATGAAGAAAGCAAAGTAGAGCTAAATCTCTCTCTCTTCCCAAAGTGTGTTTAACAACTTTTCTCTAACTAACTAACCGATTTCCTGCCTCCTATTATTTATACCAGCTCATACACTTCTTACAGCTACAAAAAAAAATTACAAAAATGCTCTCTACACTGCAGCACAACATGTACCACAACACAACAACACATTTCCGATACATTGCTACACATAAACACTTACAACACACTACTACATATATTACTCAGTCACAACACCATAAACACAGCACTCACTACACATACACAAACACAACGCAAACCACTAGACAAATTCACATATTAATGGGGCAAGTGCCTCTTATAAACCCTGAGCAAAAGTTTATGAACTTTAGGATATGTTGCAGTACCTCCCTCCTAAAGAATGTTCTTGTCCCTAAGGACAAAATCTGGAAACAACAGCTGCAACTCTTCTGTATCAATCCAAGAATCATCAGCGGAAGAACACCCTTCCTATCGGATTAAAACTTGAGGAGCTTTAGAATTATTGCGAACCACAAAATGACAACCCAAGACCTGTGAAGGATATTACACATATGGAACATCTTCAATAGTAATATCAGAAGGCAAGTCTTGCATAAGAGGAAAAGATCCATGGGATTTCTTGAGAAGGGACACATGAAAAACCAGATGCAAATGGCATCCATAAGGTGATTTCAACTTACATGCCACTTTGCCAATACAAGCCACAATATGAAAAGGCCTAAAATACTGGGGCTGCAACTTGGAAGTAGATTTGAGAGGCACTTTAGAATTGGGAAAAGTATATTTTTAGTCCTCAACTTTTACCTACTTTTTTATTTGAGTTCTTAATCTTTTTTTCCTTCTATTTGAATCCTTAATGTTTTTAAAACTTTACAAAAATAGGACTTTCATTAACAACGTTAAATTTTCTATACATTTTGAGTATGCATTAGCTCCAATTAGCCTTAGACTAGTTAATCAAGGTGAGTGAGGTACACACAAATTTTTCTAATCCCTTTTCTTAATTTCAATAATTATTTTAAATTTTTTATTATTTTTATTATATTATAATATTTATTTAATATTATTTTTATTATATTATTAAATAAATATATTTAATATTATCATTTTGTCACATTAATTATTGTAAACAAATTTGAAGTTAATAAGTGTTATGGATTGATGGAAAACTTAATATATTTGATAGATATGCTCTTTTTGTAAGGTTTTGAAAACATTGAAAACTTAAATAAAATAAAAAAAAAAAGATTGATGATTTAAATAGAAAAGTAGGTAAAGGATTAAAAATATATTTTTCCCTTTTAGAATTTAAAGTAGGACAAAGACGCAAAAACACTCAATCACCCACTTGGCACTCAACATCTTGACAATGAACATTAGCATTGGAACTCATCCAAAGTTGAGCTTTCTCTAAATTAGCATGTAATTTCAACAAAATATCATTTCGGGAATATAAGGCAAGACGGACAGAAGGATTGGCAACTTCATTAGACAAATAAACTGGCAAAGATGGAGGAACATGACTATATATGACTTCAAAAGGAGTCATATAAGTGGAAGAATGATATGAAGTATTATATGAAATTTCTGTCCAAGCAATCCGAGTAGCCCAAGTATTTGGGCATTCAAAAACAAAACAACAAAGATGACACTTCAAACTTTGATTGAGATTTTCAATTGTTTCTGAATAATAGGCCATACTAAAATGCATTGTGCCTTGAAGAACAAACAATTGCTGCAAAAAATTACTCACACAAAAAGTAGATTCCAATCACTTACAATAGTTTGTGAAAGTCCATGAAGCCACACAATCTCATTCATGAAGACCACAGCCACAGATCGTGCAGTATACGGATGTTTGAGAAGCAAAAAGTGTGCATATTTTGAGAAGCGATCAATCACAACAAAAATGACTTCAAACCTCTTAGATTTAGGCAACCTTGTGATAAAATCCATTGATATATCCTCCCGCACAGTTTGGGGAATAGGAAGTGGAGTGAGAAGACCAGCTAGGGACAAATTCTGCACTTTATTTCTTTAGCAAATAGTACAAGTAGCCACGGAATGAGAAACACCCTTTTTCCTGCCAAACCAAAACAAGTGAGAAGCCAATCTTCTATACGTATGAACATACCCAGCATGACCCCCAACAAGAGAGGAATGACATTCATGCAAAAATAGTTGCACCCACTTAGATCTAGCTGGAATGACCAACCTATCATGATAATATAAGGTATCATTAGTCAAGTGAAAGCCCCGACTAGTGTCCTTCCCATCATGCAACAATTTCATTTTATAAACCAAAACATCATCAGCTGCTACGTATTTCATCCAAATTAGTCCATATTGGTCCAGAAATACCATCCAAATCAAGCTCCTCAAACTCTCGTGAGACAGCATCTGCTGCACCATTGGAAGAACCACATTTATAATGTATATCTAAATCATTGCCAAGTAGTTTGGCCAACCAATGCTGCTGATTTGGTGTAGCGATATGTTGAGACAAAAGATGCTTAAGGCTTTTCTGATCCTTAATCACAGTAAAACTACAATCTAACAAATATGGTCACCAATGATTAATAGCAAGAACTAAGGCCGTCAACTTCCTTTCATAAGTAGATTTCCCAAGTGTCTTATCAGAAAGAGCCTTACTCCAATATGCTATTGGTCATTGATTTTGCATTAAAACTGCTCCCAAACTAATTCCTGATGCCTCACACTCCACTAAGAATGGTTGAGTAAAATCTGGCATGACAAGCACAAGGGCTAGTACCAACGCCTGCTTGAGAGAATAAAATTCAGCAGTATCTGCAAATAACCAGCAAAAAGAATTTTGCTTCAACAATTGAGTGAGTGGTCTTGCAATTTTTCCAGTCTTTAATGAATTTTCGATAATAACCCAATGGTCCAAGAAAAGCACGCAATTATTTAAGTGTCTTGGAAAGAAGCCAATTCAACATAGCTTGAATTCTAGAAGGATCCATACTAACCCCTTGTGAATTCTTGGAGATGTATCAGTGATTCTGTGGTTATTTTAATTAAAAGAATGAAAAAATAGGCCCATAGTAACTTGGAGGGATAAGGGTAATTTCTTTAAGAAAGTTCTGGATACCTAAATTTTTGTTGCATTCCAGGTAGGTGCAGGAATATTTTGCACTATAAAAATAATCTGTCATTCCTTCCTTGTACCATTTCAAGCAACTGGAATCTCTTATCAAGTGTTTGCTTATTAGTTACTATTTAATGTTTTCATGCCATTGAATAGCTGATGGCATGTAAATTTTTTCCTTTAGTTTTTTAGAGTTGGTAATGTCATTGTTAATGTACTACAATTTTATTGTCCTTGGTATATTTTTGTCATATCTTCCATTGTTTTCATTGGTATAGGTTATTTGCATCTGATACTTATGGTGCTATTAGTGTATGGGATAGAAGAGTGAGCGTATTTCCATGTCTTCAATTCTCAACTAATTCGCACGATTCCCTAAACAGTATCCAGTTAAACATTGAAAATCAGGTCAGTTTTACCCAGTCCTGCTGGTTCCATATATGCATACTTCAACCTTAATGATTGAAGTTAAGAGTTTTTTCCTTTAGCAAATTAACTTATATGCAAAAGGATGTCCTAACTTTGGTAACTTTGAAGAAAATTTTTTTGTGTTTTACTCTTGCTTCAATCTTATATGCAATTTATATTCTTGAAAGGCCCTCTTTTTCATGTAGCCTTTTAAGCTCACAAATTTGGGGTAAAGCCTCAATAGATGACCTCATTGTTTCATGTCTACTGTTGTTACTTTGCTGAAGAGGCTATATGATCTCATGGTTGGAACTGTTAAAAAAATTTCTTTTTGTGAAGTCATGTGCAGGATTTTTGAAATAATTCTTCTGCATGAATAGCCCCACATCGAAGAAGGCTAGCTGAGGATACCGTGGAATTCATCGTTGTTTTGTTCAATTTTTTTAGCTAGGATATTTGTGAATTCTCTTGGCTATGACATATCACCAGTCAATCAAGTTTTGTTGACTTCAGACTTCAATTGATCGTATCACACAGTATTTGCTAAAACAAATAATGTATTTGTCCGATAAATTTGTTTAGTAGTTTAGGAATATGCAAAACTCTTGCTAAGAATTTAGAAATTTCTCCCTTGCTTGATGATGGGAAAATTTTTCAGAGTGAATCCACTAAGCCAATTTTTCTCATTTCACATCATTCTACCTCAACTGCATACCTTTTTCTGCTTAGTAGCATTTAATGATTGTTGTAATTAACTAATTGGAATTGCTGAGGTCAAACTGGGAGTTTGGTTCCAAGGAAAGCTATTTGTGTTTGCTGAAGGACCACAGTAATTTTTGTGCTGTTAATATATGTAGGACTTACTGTTGCTATCTGTCTTAGAAAACTTCTATTCTATTGAAGAATATTCACTCTCTTAAGATCCATGACATCATGTTTTTTGTTACACCGAATACTAGGTAATATTTAGTGCTGGCATGCATGGGGTGATCTATGTCTGGGATCTTCGTGGAGGAAGAACCTCTGCTGGTTTTCAAGGTCATCGAGAGGTGAATCAACTGCTTTATGGTTTATATACGATGAATTCTCTTTGTAAAGCATCTTAAGCTACCTGATTCTGTTCCTTCTTCATCACCATTGTATATGGCATGACTATTGCTGCTTGATTGTCCTCTTATTCCTTTTTCAACGTGCATAATTCTCCTTCTCCATTTGCCACTTTTGGTCTCTAGTGGTTAACTTTGAGAGTCAATTTTCGATTGATAACTTTCCTATCTTTCTCACTGGGTCTTTTTCAATGTTTGATAAGGTTACCTATTTGAAGTACTCTTCCTTTAGACATTTTTGGACTATTTCTCTGACTGGCCAAATCTCTGGCATTGCATCTAGTGAAGCCATTATATTGTTAGTAATTTGGGCAATAATGTAGACACTGATAAGCAATTCATCAAATTATTTATTTATTTATTTTATCTATTCAGGTATGCAATTTTCCACTGACATCAGTAAAAGTAGCAGCAATGTTGGGAAAAATTGAATCCTTGAAGGTACATATTGTATTTCAGTATATTGCCCTGTTCAATGTGTCTTTCTTTGCTGGTTTCAATGATCATCTAGTCATTTTGATCAGCTAAGTGGTGTAGTTGTAAAGAATTGAATAGAGAAATACTGGATAACCATCTTGAAATTGAATCAATAATGTCTTACCATGAGCTTCAAGTGTTTTGAGTTACGGTCACACGGTGTTAGAGAGCTGGAAATTGGGACACTTTGCGTTAGATTGCTGAAAAACATGTCAGATGGTTCAGGGGTTCATTGGAGAATGGCATTGCCAGCTGTGGGTTCACTGGAAATGGGGTCACGGGACTCTTCAAATCAAGAATCAAAAAACCAAACTATTAGCTAAAGAGATTTGTTTACTATAAATTATAAGTTAAGTCTCATTAATGAGCAAATGAGTTTATATACATTCCATTATCTTAATAGCCAAACCTGTTATCCAGATAATATCCAGCTAACCAAAAGAATATACAAAGCTGGACTAGAACTAGTCTATGTGTACACTAGATAAATCACAAAACTGTGCATTTGCTAATGTTATAATATGTTGTATTTTCTATATTGTAATTAATATAATGTTAGGTAGAAGTTGGTAGAGGTTGATAGGATTTTGTATCTCTATCTATATATATTGTTCTCATATTATTAGTGTAAATAGAGAAATTGAATACAATTACCTATCAAAATTATATGGTATCAAAGTTGTCTAATTATAGGAATTTTTTTAAAATTAGGGTTTAGGATTCATTAAACCCTAGCTGCCTAGTGAGCAGCATTTGTATCTCACACACACTTCGGAGAGTATTTGTGTTTCTTTTTTCTCACCGCCCCTCCAAGAGGAATGATTGCCGACTGACGAACTTCCCGACCAACTCCGACAACCAACAGATCGGCCCATGAGGCTTACTCGCCACATAAACCATCCACCGCTCCTTGTTTTCCACGCGTGTGACCTCTGTTCGTCTACGTGTTCTTGCTGGGTCTTCGTGGTACAGTATTCTTCACTCCAATCTCGCCATTTTGGAAATCATCTTAGGACATGTGCTCCTTGCTAAGGTTAGGGTTTCCGGTTTGGTTTTATTGTTGCTGGGAAATTAATTTTTCTTTCAGTTTGGTGGTTTTGAAAGCTTGGTTTTTTGGGTAAGTTAATTGAGGTGTTTTCCCTAGTTGGAATTAATATTTCTAGTTTGGTTTAATCTTCTAGTGTTGTTTGGTGCCGTTGGTGTTTGTTGTGTGGATTAGAGGAAGGAAATATATATAGTATTGGATTGCTAGATGGCTGAGAATAAATCACATATCATAGATATAATTCCAGTGACAACTAAAATAATGGAGACAACTTTATCACTAGGAGCAAAATTGTGCGAATATATCTACAAAGCATTGAGAAAGATGATCATCTTACTAATGATCCACCATTAGATGATACTAGATAGGCATGGTTACGAGACAATGCTCATATATTTTTGCAGCTTAGAAACTCCATTGACAATTAGATCATTAATTTAATTGATCACTGTGAGTATGTTAAGGAACTTATGGAATATTTGGAGTTCATGTATTCTAGGAAAGGGAATATTTCCTGTATCTATGACATGTGTAAAAGTTTCTATCGTGCTGAGCAACATGACCAGTCTTTTACCACATATCTGATGAATTTTAAGAAGATATATGAAGAATTAAATGTGTTATTGCCTTTTAGCCCATGTAAAAGTTCAACAGACTCAAAGCAGATGGTAGTTATGAATTTTTAGCCGGTCTTCGTCCAGAGTATGAGTCTATCGAGTCTCAGATTTTCTTGAGTCCCAAAGTTTCCTCTACTCGGAAAACTTTTAAACGAGTCATTCGCATAGAAAATCATATAGCTATTACCCCATCTCACAATGGTAGTGCTCCGGTCAGCTAAAGTACAGGTCGAAATTCCACCAATAGGATAAGGAGAGATCATATTCGAGGTCAGGAATCAAGGAGAGTTGTTTGCTATTACTGTCATAAGCCTGGGCATACAAAGGGTACTTGTAAGAAATTGCAAAATCCTGGCCAGAGGAAGCAGTCAGTATTCATTGCCTCCATTGACTCTCAATATCAAGAGGCATTGAAGGCTTCATCTCATCATATGTCTGCGATTGCTGAATCAGGTAAATCAACTCAGTGTCTTCTTAACTCATCATCCAAGTAGGTCATTGATTGTGGTGCCACAGATCACATGACAGGTAACTTTGATCTCTTCTTCACTTACTAACCATACACCTCTCCTACAAATGTCACTTTAGTAGATGGCTCTAAGTCATTTGTCCTTGGATCTGGCACTATTAATCCAACTCCTTTGATTTCCTTATCTTCTGTGTTAAGTTTACCATAGTTTTCCTTCAACTTACTATCAGTAAGTCAACTTACTTGTGCAATGAATTGTTGTATCTCATTTTATTCTGATCATTGTCTATTTCAGGATCTTATGACAAAGAAAATTATTGATAAAGGATATGAATTAGGCAATCTCTATATATTAGATACACAAGTGCCGAGGTCTGTTGCATGTTCAGGTGTTTTAACACCTTTCGAAGCTCACTACCGGCTTGGTTACCCTTCTCTATCTGTGTTGAAGACCATTTAGCCACAATTTAATAATGTTTCTAACTTAGATTGTGAATCTTGTCATTTTGCTAAACACCACTGTTTGTCTAGTTTACCTAGAGTCAATAAAAGGGCTAGTCTACCTTTTAAGTTAATTCATTATGATGTATAGGGTTCATGCTCAGTTATATCTAAGGCTGGTTTTTGGTATTTTGTTACCTTCGTAGATGATTATTTTTATATGACTTGGCTTTATCTTAAGAAAAATCGTTCAGAGGTGTTTTCACATTTTTTTTGCCTTTTGTGCTGAAATAAAAACACAATTCAATGTCTCAGTACATACATTAAGAAGTGATAATGCCAAAGAATATTTCTCTCACTCATTTCAGTCATATATGCTCCAAAATAGTATCCTTCATCAATCTTCTTGTGTGGCCTTTTCAAAATGGAGTGATTGAAAGAAAAAATAGACATCTTCTTGAGACTGCACGAGTACTTCTATTTCAAATGCATGTTTCTAAACAATTTTGGATTGATGCAGTTTCCATTGCCTCTTTTTTTAATTAATCATCTCCCTTCATCTATTCTATAAGGTGAGACTCCTTATACAGTATTGTTTCCTATGAAGTCATCGTTTCCTATTGAACCTAAGATATTTGGTAATACTTGTTTTGTTCGTGATGTCCATCAGGTTACTAAACTTGATCTTAAATTTCTCAAATGTATTTTTTTGGGATATTCTTGGGTTTAAAAAGGATATCGGTGTTTTTATTCTCATCTTGACAAATATGTTGTCTCAATTGATGTCACTTTTGTAGAAAACACACCATATTTTTCATCCATTAAAACTCCAAAATAGGAAGAGGATGACGATTTGTTACTTTATCATATTACTTATAAGTCTCCAAGTACCTTACCACTACCCCGACCATCATGACTTCCAATTCAGTATGTATACTCTCGACAACGAGTTCCTCCTGCTTCATGTCTTACACTAGTCTCTTCTTCCTCAATGGATCCGGCTACAAGTGATCTTGATCTTCCTATAGCACTCCGTAAAGGTAAACATCAACGTACCTATCCAATTTCTTCTTGTGTATCTTATGATCCCTTGTCATCATCATCTTCCTCATTTATTGCATCTCTTGACACTATGACCATTCCAAAGTCTTCATGTTGCACTCGTACATCCTGGTTGGCGAGATGCTATGATTGATGAGATGAATGCCTTGGATATAAATCACACTTGGGATCTAGTGGACTTACCTGCAGGAAAGAAGGCAATTGGTTGTAAATGGGTATATACAATCAAGTTCAATTCCGATGGAACAGTAGCTCGGCTAAAAGCCTGTCTTGTTGCAAAGGGATATGCTCAAACCTATGGTGTGGATTATTTAGACACATTTTCTCCTGTGGCTAAGTTAATTGCTATTTACCTATTTATCTCTATTGCAGCTTGATGTGCCTTAAAACCAAATCCAAATGTGTAAGCACACAAAAATTAATTGAAGAACCAATTAACAATTCTCAAAAGGGGCATGAAGAACAATTGCCAAATGATGATCACACAAATAACAAATGAGAA
Source organism: Laguncularia racemosa (assembly GCA_037954665.1). Lineage (NCBI taxonomy): Eukaryota > Viridiplantae > Streptophyta > Magnoliopsida > Myrtales > Combretaceae > Laguncularia > Laguncularia racemosa. The sequence continues at coordinate 1,952,608 of JBBMOL010000130.1, forward strand.
TTACAATTCACAATTGCAAGTTCCGAATTCAATTACACAATACACAATTAAAGGGTATGAAATCAAAATTAAATTAAACCCTAAAAATTGTGTGAATGAAATAACGAAAAGGATAAACTAATTCCTCACCAGATATGACTCACTAGTTGGGAATTAGGATGGATTTAACGTTGTTGATATTACACACAATAAGGATCAAATCCCACTCGCCATACTTTACTCAAGAAATGATAAGAGTTCGTGAAAAGGAGGTGTCCCTCACAGTTCAAATTTGAAAAATATGGTTCAAAAAGCTCCCACAAACCCTATTTTAGCAAGTATTTATACTTTGCTCCAATTAGGGTTAAAATGTCTAAAAATTTACGTCTATGCCATTAATGTGACCGATCCTAATTCAACAAATTACAACAAATCAAAATGTCCCAAAAATGATTTCAAAGTAATCGGTTCAAAGAAAAATAACAAATACAAAGATGGTATGCAAAGAACCGATTCTTCAAGTTAATTGAGATCATCGCGGGCCATTGGATGTGAGTCCCATGATGTTTCCAATTTGATCAATAGTGGAGGTCATTTGGCATTCTGTAAAGACTGATCACTGTACCTACTATAAGACAATTCAAACATTATTAGCTAAGGAAATGGATACATGTGAGCAATTTAGATTATACATCTAAATCAGGTTCCCTAACTATCGGGATCATAGGGTAGATTCCCATCATCTCCTCGGGCCTCTGAAAGATTTGCCCTCAAATCTAGAGTCATTTCTTGGACTGAACTTGGATGCCCTTGTCACCCTGTTTGCCTGACTGTTAGAAGAAACAGAAATAGTCCTAATCTACTCTTAGAAACTGTGCACCCTTAATGGAGACATAGGTGTCAATACTATTCGTGACCCTCCCTTCCGAAACATGTAAGTGTTTCTGAATTTGTCATGTAATACCTTCCTATCAAACATCCAAGGTCTACCTAAAAGCAAATGAAAGGCACACATGGGAATTACATCACACAGGATCTCATCATGATATTTCTTTCCTATACTCACTGGCACCTTTGCCCTTTGTGTAACACGCATACTATCTCGATTGTTCAACCAATGCAAATTATAAGAACTAGGATGTGGACTAGTGGATAGTTGTAATTTGTTTACTAATGTAGCAGATATGACATTGGTGTAACTACCACTATCAATGATTAGTATACAAAAGTTACCTCTAATCCTGCAAGAAGTGTGGAATATGTTCTCCCTCTACTTGTCTCTAGCATCAGGAGATATAGTCAGAACCCTATGCAATACATTAATAGGTAAATATTGTTCACCTATTCCCTCCTCATGTGTCTCAGCGTTCTAATTGTCATAGTATTCCTGCAATGCTATAAACAAGTCTGTAGGCTTGACAAGTTTTTTTTCATCCTCCTCTTCTTCTCTAATATCCTCCATAACTGTCATGACTCTCTTATTAGGATACTGTGCAGCCATATGCCTAAATCTCATGCATTTAAAGCATTTAATTTGGCGCATTATCCCACTAGTTGTTCCTGGTACAGTCTGCCTAACATCAGGTCCTATTACCTCTTTACCCTTCCCAGAAGTCATTTTCTCCTTGTTTGTGCTGGGGGTAACTCTATCCACTGCCTTGGCAAGTTCACCTACTCCCTTTAGCCCTCTCGACTGACCATCAGCTCCCAGGGTCTAGTAGTAGCATTGGGTCTGCTACTAGTAACCCTTAATGGATTAGATTGCCTCTGCCTTTCCACTTTCAAGGCTAACTGTATAGCATCATCAAGTGTACTGTATCTCTGTAGCTCAACTACACATGCGATCTCATATTTCAACTTAGATACAAAGTGTGCTAGGGTTTGCTCTGAAGGCTCTACTAACCCATATATGATCATCAGGGTTTCAAATTCCTACATATAATCATCTACTGTTTTGCCTTCCTATCTCAAGGTCTGAAGACGCATAAACAATTCCTTCCTGTAATGTTTAGGAATGAACCTCTTCCTCAAAACCCTTTTCATATCTCTTCAAGTATGAATTTCAGCCTCTCTATCCCTTCGCCTGCTGATCACCAAATTTTTCCACCACAAGACAGCATACCTTATGAATTCAATAGCAGCAAGTTAAACTCGGGTGTTAGTATCTATCTCTTAACATTCAAAAAGGCCTTCAACTTTATCCTCCTAATCCAGATAGTCATCTGCTGAACCCTTGCTATCAAAGGAAGGCATCTGCAGCTTCACATACTCTAAGCCCTAGGTAGCTTGAAATCACTATTTAGGTAAGGATTGACCCTAAAGTTATCATCCCTCTCCTTCCTATAGGGATAATGATCTCCTTCCATTCTTCTTCCCACGTTTCCTCCCACTATTACTCCCTCTCTCTGGATGTTTTGTGGAGCTACTCTTGGTGGTGCCTGAGGATTTGCCACTGCTGGTTGTGGCATTGTCATCCTATCAATCCTTGTTGCTACACTAGCAACAATGATAGTAAGGTGTTGAAGTTGTTCTTCTATGCTTCTTCTACCTACAGTATGATGACCTTGTCCTCCACCTACCCGACTAGTGGCCTCATTGCCAATCCCCCCATTTACACTGTCATTCGACATGCTTGTGGATGTGATTTGTTGAAGTATAATATCACAATTTGCAGCACACTCCTTCACGATACCATGTCACAATGGCACGTTTAGACAATCTGTTGAAAATCTTCCAAAGTTAGTATGTAGATAAATAAGGAAAGCATATGGCTAATTGACAACCATATAATCTTGATATTTATAGCAGAAGAATCAAATCTTATAGGATTTAATGTGATATATTTTTATTCTTTATTTAGTCTTCTTAGATTAAGGAAAGATAGGTTGTACACTAGTATATATATACAATACTTGTATCACTTTCTGAATAAGAGAAAATAAAGAATTCCAAATCTCTTCATGGTATCAGAGCCTTCCTCCTTCTATTTTTTTCTTCTGTCGTGACTCAATTTCTGCTTGACGTATCTCTCATTCCGACTAGTTTTTTTTCTGCCGTGATCCATTCTGATCGTGCTTCTGTCGGAGCCTTTCACGTGTCTGACGTGATTCTATCATTCCCTTCTCAACCATAGCTAGTAATCCGACAGCATACACACTCTAGTATCACGACATTCTCCTTCAACCAACTGGTCAATCCTCCATCTCCTAGAATTATTGAATCTGTCTTCACCAGGAAATGATGAACGAGAGAGACTCTGCCTCATCCGAAGTCACGTCACTCCCAGCCCCTATCAAAACCAGCCATGGAGGAACTGAAAATGCATCTCTTCTCATCACTGGACACAAACTCAATGGTCACAACTTTCTCCAATGGTCCCAATCTGTGATGATGTTCATCTGTGGAAGAGGAAAAGATGAATATCTCACTGGAGAAGGTGTCATTCCAGAGAAAAATGATCCACAATTCAAGACATGGAACACTGAGAATCACTTAGTGATGTCTTGGTTGATAAACTCCATGAATAATGAGATAGGTGAGAATTTTCTCCTATATAAGACAGCAAAGGAAATGTGGGATGCAGTTAGGGAGACATATTCCAGTTCTGAAAACACCTCAGAACTTTTTGAGGTTGAAGCCAAGCTGCATGATCTTCGACAAGGAGAGCTTACGGTTACTCAATATTTCAATATCCTTACTCGCTATTGGCAACATCTTGACTTGTTTGAAGTCCACACGTGGAAGTGCCCCGAAGACACAGCTTTATACAAAAAGATAGTAGAACAAAAACGAACCTTCAAATTCCTTCTTGGTCTCAACAAAAATCTGGATGAAGTCAGAGGCAGAATTATGGGAACCAAGCCTTTTCCTAGCATCCGAGAAGCCTTTTCTGAAGTTAGACGTGAAGAAAGCAGAAGGAAGGTTATGATGGGATCACAAAATTCCACTCCAACCTTTGAAGGTTCTGCCCTTGCAACACGAGGACCACCACCGAACAACAATGACAACCGGCAAAGGAAAGGGAGACCTTGGTGTGATCACTGTCGTAAACCTGGCCATCTTAGGGAAACCTACTGGAAAATCCATGGGAAACCGGCTGATTGGAAGGCATCACGAGCAACCAATGCTAACATTGCAACATCCTCAGATGACAACACAACTTCAACCTCAAACGGGTTAAGTCCCTTCACCAAAGAGCAATTGGAAGTTCTGCAGAAACTATTCAATCAAAACACGGTCTCGCAGCCTCAATCCAACACTTCTGGGTCTGGAACCAGCTTGTTAGCACAGCAAGGTAATTCCTCGTTGGCTCTTATGGTTGACAAATGGCACACAAAACCGTGGATTGTTGATTCTGGAGCTTCAGATCACATGACAGGAGATGCAACAATATTTTACAAGTACAGTCCATCCAATAGCAACTCCACAGTCCGAATAGCTGATGGTTCACTATCAAAAGTTGAGGGAATTGGTTCAGTCAAGATTAATAAGAATCTGACTTTAAATTCTGTTCTCCATGTTCCTAGTTTGGATTGTAATTTACTTTCCATTAGTAAATTGACTCGTGATCTAAATTGCATAACTAAGTTTTTCCCAAACTTATGTGAGTTTCAGGAATTGGATTCGGGGAAGACGATTAGCAGTGCTGAGATGTGTTCTGGACTTTATCTCCTCAAAAACCATTCTCCTCAAAATACACAAACTCAACCCACAAGTGGAGCTCCTGTTACAAGTCAGTCTGTTTTCAATTCCTATGTCAATAAAGATAGTGAAATTATGCTGTGTCACTATCGTCTTGGGCATCCTAATTTTGTGTATTTAGAGAAGCTTTTCCCTTCAATGTTTATCAATAAAAATCCAAAACATTTTCAATGTGAAATTTGCCAGTATTCCAAACACACTTGTAATACTTATCCTAGTTGCTTGTACAAACCATCTCGTCCATTTGCCATGATTCATAGCGATGTATGGGGCCCCTCAAGGGTGAAAAATATAACAGGAACTCGTTGGTTTGTATCATTTGTTGATGATCACACTAGGTTGACTTGGATATTCCTCATGAAAGAAAAATCAGAAATATGTCAACTTTTCAAAAATTTCAACTCTATGATACAAACACAATTCCAGACCAAGATTCAAGTTTTTAAAACAGATAATGCCAAAGAATACTTCAAATTTGTTCTAGGTTCTTATCTCCTAGAACAAGGCATAGTTCACATAAGTTCCTGTGTTGATACTCCTCAACAAAACGGGGTAGCAGAAAGAAAAAACAGACATTTACTTGAGGTGGCCCGATCTCTCATGTTTTCCACACATGTTCCAAAATTCTTTTGGGGAGAAGCCGTCCTTACATCCGCATATCTCATCAATAGAATGCCATCCAGAGTTTTGAAATTTCAAACTCCCCATCAAGTCCTCCTTCAACACTTCCCACAGACCAAAATCATCACATCACTAGAACCAAAAGTATTCGGGTGCTCAGCATTTGTTCATATACAGCCACAAAACTGCAGCAAGTTAGACCCAAAATCCATCAAGTGTATTTTTCTTGGGTATTCCTCAAAACAAAAAGGCTACAAATGTTATTCTCCCAGCACCCACAAATTCTATAACTCAATGGATGTGACATTCTTTGAACATCAATCATATTACCCCAAAACTGAAATTCAGGGGGAGAACTTGAGGGAATATCAGCTTTGGGAACCTGATCCCAGTCATCCAATCCAACCTCTTGATCCTCCATCACTACAGCCCTCTATCGAGTCGTTTCAACCTGATCCAGTCACTCATTCTCTCACACTTGATACACCAGCAGAAAGTCCACCACCACAAACTCCAGTGTCATCTATTCCCAACCAACCCAAATCACCACAAACCGAGGATAAAGAACTTCGTGTCTATGTTAAGAGGAAAAGGCCTATTACAGGGATGGAACTCTCAACACCTCTCACACTTGTCCAAGAGCCTGAACCAAGTCCAAAGCCGACTCAAACTCACTCAGATAAGGGAAAGTCCACTTCTAGGATTGAAAGTATCACTGACAACTGTGATATGCCAATTGCTCTGAGAAAGGGTGTAAGAACTTGTACACAGCATCCTATTCAAAAATTTGTCTCATATGGTAAATTATCTACTTCCTATAAGGCATTTGTTTCGACTCTTGACAAAGTGCAGGTACCTAACTCCATTCAAGAAGCCTTAACAAATTCTGAATGGAAAAAGGCAGTCTATGAAGAGATCAGGGCTTTGGAGAAGAATGGCACATGGGTGATCACAAAACTTCCTCTAGGAAAAAGGGTTGTGGGTTGTAAGTGGATCTTTACAGTTAAACATCAAGCTGATGGCAGTATTGAGAGATTAAAGGCACGTCTTGTTGCTAAGGGTTTTACTTAGTCCTATGGAATTGATTACCAAGAAACATTCACTCCGGTGGCCAAATTCAATACTATCAGAATTCTTCTCTCTCTTGCAGCAAACCTAGACTGACCATTACACCAACTGGACGTAAAGAATGCATTTCTAAATGGTGATCTAGAAGAAGAAGTTTACATGGAAATACCCCCGGGGTTGGAAACTTCATCCAACAGCAACCAAGTGTGCAAACTTAGAAAATCTCTATATGGGCTCAAGCAATCTCCTCGTGCTTGGTTTGACAGATTTGCAAAAACAATTACAAAGCATGGATACACCCAATGTCAAGCCGATCACACTCTATTTGTAAAATTCTCTCCAGAAAAGAAGATAGCCATACTAATTGTGTATGTGGATGATATCGTTCTGACAGGTGACTATGAAGAAGAACTACCAAGATTGAAGGGACTCCTAGCCAAGCAATTTGAAATCAAAGAACTTGGTGATCTTAAATACTTTCTGGGAATGGAAATAGCACGGTCCAAGAAAGGAATATTTGTCTCTCAACGTAAGTATGTCCTAGACTTACTAAAGGAGACAGGCATGCTTGGATGTAAACCTGCTAACACTCCAATGGATCCAACCAAGAAGCTAGGAGCTGAGAAAGACAGTACACCAGTCGACAGGGGGAGATATCAGAGACTTGTGGGACGTCTAATCTACCTCTCACATACACGACCAGACATTGGTTTTTCTATTAGTGTTGTGAGTCAGTTCATGCACAACCCAACAGAAGAACATATGGGAGCAGTAAACAGGATTTTGAGATATCTCAAGATGACACCAGGAAGAGGCTTGTTATACAAGAAGGATAAAAGCCGTGAAGTTGATATCTTCTCAGATGCAGACTGGGCAGGAGATATTTCAGACAGAAGATCTACATCAGGATACTGCTCCTATGTTTGGGGAAACCTTGTGACTTGGAGAAGTAAGAAGCAATCTGTAGTCTCAAGAAGCAGTGCAGAAGCTGAATTTAGAGCACTTGCTCTTGGTATCTGTGAGGGCATATGGATACAGAGACTTCTTAGTGAACTCAAAATACAAAGTGAAGGGTCTATGAAGCTGTTTTGTGATAACCAAGCTACCATTAGTATTGCAAAGAATCCAGTGCACCATGACAGGACAAAGCACATCGAAATTGATCGGCACTTCATCTCAGAAAAGATTGAGAAAGGAATTATACAACTAATGTATACTCCTACAAAGTTGCAAGCAGCCGATATTCTCACCAAAGCTCTTCCAAAGACTAACTTTGAAGAATTAAGTCACAAGCTGTGTTTGTACAACATTTACAACTCAGCTTGAGGGGAGTGTTGAAAATCTTCCAAAGTTAGTATGTAGATAAATAAGGAAAGCATATGGCTAATTGACAGCCATATAATCTTGATATTTATAGCAGAAGAATCAAATCTTATAGGATTTAATGTGATATATTTTTATTCTTTATTTAGTCTTCTTAGATTAAGGAAAGATAGGTTGTACACTAGTATATATATACAATACTTGTATCACTTTCTGAATAAGAGAAAATAAAGAATTCCAAATCTCTTCACAATCAATACACACACACTTGTACACCCACGGTGCAACAAGTCACTAAAAACAATTAAATAGTTCTTGACACTTCAAGTACTGTCAAATAAATAAAGTACAAATAAATACTTCTAAGTAGTTAAGATATTAAATTCAACTAGCAAATGTTTAAATAATGAGTTTCAATTACTTTCACACTTAAATGCTTGTTTTTTAATTCAAATTTCACTACTCACTTCTCTTTCTTATCACGGTTTCACACTTACACTTAGTGTTAATGTGCAACACCTTACACCACACACAATCCTTCACTTCCAAACCGCTACTTACACTACATACACACACAGTGAAACCTTTTAATCAACAACACAACACTTCAAAATATAACACTTCCTTACCACAACACTTCACGTTGCAACACCCCATCACAACACAACTCCAATTCGCCACTCACAACAACACAATTCACACCGCCACTCACAACAAAGGCAACAAGCACAATTCAAATAACTCCACTAAATGCAACCTTTCCACAAATGGTAAAAAGCAATTTCAAATTCAAATAACCATTCAATCAACTAATACACAATAACTTCTTCAACTTAAAGATGGTGTTTGAATTTCAAATAGTTTCCTTTTCTCTACACAATTCAAATTTGGAAATGGTAAATTGTACTCCCTAATTTCGAAACAAACATGCAAGAATTACACTTCTCTTCTCTTCACAAAATGAGGTACTCCCAATTCCGAAAATGAAACAAGAAATGCACTTCCTACTTCCCTTCCCTTCACGGAAAATTCAAGAACAAAGGAGCTACAACAAAATCTCCACTTCTACTTCAACAAGCAGCAATTACAACACCTCAACAACACAATCAACTAACTCAATTTCCACTTTACAATTTCGGATCAAGATACTAACTCAAGAACCCTAAATTTTCCGAAATCACAATTACATAAATCCCTTCACTCAACTGATGCTCTAATACCAAAAAAGATGATGTGCCTTAAAACCAAATCCAAATGTATAAGCACACAAAAACTAATTGAAGAACCAATTAATAATTCTCAAAAGGGGCATGAAGAACAATTGCCAAATGATGATCGCACAAATAACAAATGAGAATTACAATTCACAATTGCAAGTTCCGAATTCAATCACACAATACACGATCAAAGGGTATGAAATCAAAATTGAATTAAACCCTAAAAATTGCGTGAATGAAATAACAAAAAGGATAAACTAATTCTTCACCAGATATGACTTACTAGTTGGGAATTATGATGGATTTAACGTTGTTGATATTACACACAACAAGGATTAAATCCCACTCGCCACACTTTACTCAAGAAATGATAAGAGTTCGTGAAAAGGAGGTGTCCCTCACTATTTAAATCTGAAAAATATGGTTCAAAAAGCTCTCACAAACCCTACTTTAGCGAGTATTTATAATTTCTCCAATTAAGGTTATAATGTTCAAAAATTTGTCTATGCCACTAATGTGGCCGATCCTAATTCAACAAATTACAACAAATCAAAATGTCTCAAAAATGATTACAAAGTAACTGGTTAAAAGAAAAATAACAAATACAAAGATGGTCTTCAAAGAGCCGATTCTTCAAGTCAATTGAGATCATCGCGGGCCATTAGATGTAAGTCCGATGATGTTCCCAATTTGAGGTCATTTTGCATTCTATAAAGACCGATCACCTTACCTGCTATAAGACAATTCAAACATTATTAGATAAGGAAATGGATACATGTGAGCAATTTGGATCATACATCCAAATTAGGTTCCCTAACTATTGAGATCGCAAGGTAGATTCCCATCACAGCTTCTAGTTCTTGGCATTTATATCAACTGGATATAAAAAATGTCTTTTTACATGGCGATTTGCAAAAAGAAGTTTATATGGAGCAACCACCGGGGTTTGTTGCTTAGGGGGAGTTAGGTAAAGTTTGTCGTCTGTGGAAGTCATTATATGGACTAAAACAGAGTCCTCGAGCTTGGTTTGGGAAATTTCAGCAAAGCAGTTGAAAGTTTTGGTCTAAGAAAGAGCAGATTGGATCATTCGGTATTCTCTAAGTATTCTGACATCGGTATAATTATCTTCATTGTAAATGTTGATGATATTATTATTACAGGAAATAATAGCATCGATATTACCTCTCTCAAATCATTCCTTCACACTCAATTTCATACTAAAGATTTAGGGCTACTGAAGTATTTCCTAGGAATTGAGTTGACAAGAAGTAAGAAAGGCATTTTCCTATCTCAGAAGAAATATGTACTTGACTTATTAAGTGAGACAGGTAAATTGGGAACTAAGCCATGCAATACACCTATAACTCTTAATATGCAGCTTACAAAGAAGGGGAATCATTCAAGGATCCAGGGAGGTACAAATGTTTAGTTAGGAAGTTGAACTATCTCACAATAACTTGTTCTAATATTGCATACCCAGTTAATGTTGTAAGTCAGTTCATGTCTTCTCCTACAGTGAATCATTGGGCAACTTTAGATTAAATTTTGTGTTATCTAAAGAATGCTCCTAGACGTGGTTTAGCATACAACTACACAAAAATACCCATATGATTTCAAATAAAAAACTAGTTACTATCCCCAACCCAAGACCTAACCACCAACCACTACCACCAACTGTTTATTCCCACAACCATCACTACCACTAGGTTCACAAACCACTAGGGAAAGAAAGAACGCAACCCAATGCCACAAACTTTAATGAAGAGCATCCCGACCTAATTGCGACTCACCATGACCTAAGCAAACGAATTGACATGGCTTGACCACTGTGCTGGAGTTGGTGTGACTCAACTTGACCCAAGCGAACCAACCAGTGCAACTCTGATTTGTATCAATGTGACCAGGTTGACTGGTTCATAGGTCATGTTCATGGGTTTGTGGTGGTGTGGTCATGGTTTGTGGTGCGCAGCATGCTATAGTGTGACTTGTAAGCCATGTTCGTGGTGCAAATTTGATGGTTCATGGGTCTATGGTGGTGGTTCACAGCTTGTGTCTATGATCTGGCAATTAGTGGCTACAGTGGAGGTTGGTTGTGGTTGTGTAGCTAGGGTGAAGGAGAAGGGCAGTATCGGAATATGATAATTAATAGGGTCCCCTTTATTAGCTTTTCAGTATTTGGCAAGTTTTTTTGTACTACTGACTAATCATTTGTATCTAAGTGTTGTATCATTTTATGAAATAGAGGGAAAACAACAATTCCATTCTTTTTGTATTCAATGAAGTAAATAAGCTATCAGAAACTGTTTTCTTTAATACCGTGACAAAATATTTACACCAATAATAGTATCACAATATTCAATAGAGTGGTTTTAGTGAAATTATAGTAATCAAGACCACACCCTAAAGTATTAAGCCCTTGCTCTTTTTTTTTTTGGGTGCAAACACATTGCAACTACAATGCACGTACAAAAGTGAACAAAACACTAAGACAGGTGTTGTTGCTCTTTCCTAGTTTACCATTTGCTAATTAACCTTGACCTTCAAAACTTAATGAAAGTCAGATGCCTGTTGATAGCCTATAAAGAACAGTGCTGTATGTTGATCATTAGGGCTTATTTTATAATTACATATTTTCTTGCATCATATAGCAGAATTTATTTAAGATTGCATAAAATGTTACTTCTAGTTTGCCATCTTTTCTATCTCCGATGTTTCTCAGACTGAACAACTTTCAATGATCTTGCTGCAAATGCATCTACCTTTGTTTGCCCATCGTGCTTTTATTTCCTCTATTCTGAAAAAGAGGCTAAATCAATGTTTAGTTTTCACAAGCAAATTGCTAAAGAATTGTCAATAGTTCATTGCATTTTTAGGTTATTGGTTAAAACTCTCAAACCTTGGGTTGGTAGTGGTAGATTGTAGAGCTTGATTATCATTTATGAGATAATAACTGGATGCACGGTGTTGATGTTCAGAGTGATGGAACAATGGATGATCTAGTGCACTTTCATCACAGAAGTAGTTGAAGCAACTTTGGCTTATAAAATTTGATCCAAACATTGATCATGATCTTGTTGTTTCCTGGTAATTCAGTCTTATAACCAGTCAATTGGTGCATCTAGATAATTCAGTGGGAGAAACCATAGGCCAATCATACACATTGGGACTTTATGTTGCTTTCTTGGCGATCTCACCTGCTCAAGTTGGTCAAATTATTTGACGTCTATTATTGGCTTTCCTGAGGATTTTGAAGCTTTGTCTATTGGAAGAAACTTTTATCATTGGCATGTGCTTTGAAAGTCGTGTGAGAAAAGAAGAAAAGCAGGAAAAGGAGGGGCTGTTTGACTTTAACTTCTATGATTTCTGTCCTAGAATCCCTTGGGTCAATTTCTGTACCTTAATAACTGACACATTAATTTAGCACACTTGGCTTTGACCATAATATTCTATACCTTGCATTGCTTGGGGATGATTAATTAGGTTAAGGATAAGAGATGAGGCAACCCCATTAAAGAGAACATCCAAGGAAACATCACATCTCTTGGATTTCTTGTCATGGTATTGAGATTCAATTGAGCATATTCAAGAAAGGCACAAAGGGTTGTCCTAGGAGAATTTTTCTCTAAACTGTGCAGTAATATGAACAAAACATCAAAATCACCTGCAAATGCCTAGAGGTGCAGGCAGTTCCACTACAGAATATGCCCAATCGTAGCTTTGCTTAAAAATTACCACCCATCTAACCACTTGTCCCGACATCCCCTGAAAACTGCTCCTTGCACGAGGCTGTTCATGTGTTTACTTTTCTAGATGCTTGGTCCACCATCCTCCCATGTTAATCCATTCTTTTTAACTAGTTAGTCTCCCTTTGCTCCATTTATAGGTTAACTGATGTAAAGGGTTAGATTGCATTGGATTTTAGATTGCAAGACTTTCTTACTTAAAGTTTATTTGCAATTTCTCCTAATATTTCAGGCGCAATCAGATATTATTGCGAGGAACATACACTCAGTTGACCTTGATCCTTCTTGCCCCTATCAACTGGGATTTCATCTCGATGATGGCTGGTAGACTCAATATTTAAAATGTTACTCTTGTTTTCATCTTAAACTTGGTTGCACTGTAATATTTGTTGAAGTATTTGAAGGCAACTTTATACATGACAAGGTGCTTTTGACTTGTGTGTCAGCTTTGTTCTGCATTGCATCATTTTTTTTTACTTTTATCCTTCTTGGTTGCTTATGTTTTTCTAACGGTGTAAACCTTTTTGCTCTATTTATAGCATTCAATAATATGCCACTTCAATCAACTATTGTAAAAGGTTGAATAACTTGTGAACTTTGTTGCCTGAATTAGACTCAGCTCTTATATCCTAGCTGTAGATTGTTAAATCTTTTGGCTTTAGCAAGTGTGATAGGATCCCTTTTTGGTTGCTCTAATTTCTTGCAGGTCCGGGATCCTAAATATTCATAACTTGTGTGTGACACATATTCATTGCCCTCCCCCAGCATGGTTGTGAGTATATGGATGATTTCAGTGTCTTAGCAGTTACTGACTCGTCGATTTATCTACTATACTTTTGTATTCATCATGACTCTGGATTTAGGAACGGTGATGACCTATCAAGTGACCCTTTCTGTATGAGAAAACCATCGTGGCTCCCTACAGATTCGGTATGATTTTTTTTGGCCTTCATGTGTTCTTTCCATGCCACATCAATTTGTTTGCTCATTTGGAGTTTCAAACTACATAGTACATAGGGATTTATTTGAAAATTTATGAGCTCTTTTATCCGTTGAACTTCAGTCAGCATGTAACTATTGAAACTGGTTTAATGTGTCATCTCCTTGTGATTGCTTGTAATTTTGAACTCAAAAGCTCCAGCACTCAAGTCCCTAGATTATTGCAGTGAGATGCATACCAAGGTGATGTGTGAAAGTTGATCCTGTGGCCACTAAAACCAATTTTACCTGTGTCTTGCTTTTTGGTAGTTTCTCTGCAGACTCATACATATTGCTAAGCCTAGCCTGAGACACCATAGGAATATATTTAGAGAACTCTATTTCTTCCCAAAATTCTTTCTCTCTCCAACATACAATCTCACTTTTACAAGGTTAGTACTGAACTGTGAGCCTACTGCTTATCCAAAGTAATGTAGCTGGGGATACTAGATGAGATAGAGTTGAAAGTATGGTAGCTTAGGTTTTAATTGTGAAAGATTTTCTTTTTGTTTATTACTCTAATGGTTTTCTTTTGGATTCATATATGTAAGTGTGGTTTGTTTTACAGATCTATGTGGTAGGATCAGCATGTGAAAATGGAGTACACTTATTGGATTTTTTCCCAGATACTAGTTCCTCATGTCATGTGAACTTGTAAGGGATTTAAAACTTATTTCTCCATGCAATTATATTTATGTTTCCTAGTAGTTGATATGCTTTATTTGTTCATTGTTCCATATAATGTATATGAACTGGCAATTTCACTCAATTGTTTCTCTTTTCAGAGCTGAATTGCTCATGCAAATATATACTTTGTTTTTGTCAGTAATTACCTTTTCTATAGAATCTGAAGCAGGATGATATTATCAAAAACTTTTGGGAGATTCTATTTTTATGGAGCTTTCATGAGGTGGATAACTGAAGATCTATACATGCTTTGCAGAGATGATATGAGTTGCTCTGTCAGAACTGATGACACAAAGAAGCAAAATAAGTTTCTTCCTCTGCCTGAAGGAGTTACTGTTTGTGCAACTCATCTACGCAGTGGTACCATTGTAGCTGGAACAAAGGTTTGTGGTGATGATAAAGATGCACATTTTCTTATGATAAAAAGGTTGTTTTTATTGTCCAGACTATGAAACATAGAATTTTCTTCATATTTGTATTCGTGGTTGACTTTTTTTCTCAAGTATGTTTGTCTAATTCAACAGAAGGTCTGCAGTTCGCATCCTTTTTCATCAGTTTCTCATATGATTGCACGTTTCCTTTATTCATGGTAATATATTAACATGGAAAAATCTTGAAATTTTTACATATAACTACCATAATGCCTGCTCCAGCTGCTGTCAGATACTTTAAGTTCGCTTCTTACTTCAGCTTTTTAGAACATTTTTAGAGCCCAAGGAAGAATTGCCAATGTGGTTTGGGAGTACCGTTCATTGTCTGTTGAAAAGAAGTGTTAGGCATTAAATCTTGAATGCAGCAGATTAAGAAAAGAATCCCTTTCTATAAAAGTTCATTACCTGTCTCTGTCAATATGGCATTAAGTGGGTATTAGTATCATGGAATTTTCTCAACTGCCACAATTTTACGCTCACATCATTTATCTTTCTTTCACTAAGCTGAGTCTTTTTCATTTTTTTACTGGATTTGTTAGCATGCATCTCTGATCATAATATCTCAAAAGCATGCCTCTTGCCGAGATGGAGGTGATGGTTGAAGCAATTGACGAGACAAAGTTGGAAACAATTATGTCATCAGGCTTAAGTAAAGAGATGAAAAGGTGGGACAACCTTTTTCCGGATTCTGTGGATATAGATGTAGCAGAATGCATGGCTTATAGCCAGCCCCCTTAAAGAGGATAAACAGTAAAAGGAATCCCAAAAAACCTATGCTGGAAATTAAACAGCTATTCATGTACCTGAAAAACCAAGCAATTAAGAAGGAAATAATTCTCATTCTGTGGAGTTTGTTTGGTTTTTTTTTTTTTTTTTTGAGCTGTAAATCATAAATCAGTTGAAACTCATTTATTCTTGTAATAGCTGAAAGTGCTTATGAAGACAACCTCAGCAGTGCTACTATGGGTTATGGTTGTATAGAAACTTTAAGCCAAATGGATGCCCAACCTTTTAATCCCAAAAAACCTATGTTGGAAATTAAACAGCTATTCATGTACCGGAAAAATCAAGCAGTTAAGAAAGAAATAATTCTCATTCTGTGGAGGTTTTTTTTTTTTTTTTTGTTTTTTGAGCTGTAAATCATCAGTTGAAACTCTATATTCTTGTAATAGCTGAAAGTGCTTATGAAGACAAACTCAGCAGTGCTACTATGGGTTATGGTTGTACAGAAACTTTAAGCCAAATGGATGCCTGACCTTTTGTAAATGGTTTCTCGTTTGATTCATGCACCAGTCAGGATTTGAAATTTTTGGTTTCTCAATTTGGAATTAATATATTTTGGAATATAGTTGATGCAACCTAACAAGATTTTTTGTTTTTTCCAACCAAAATCCAGTAGTCTAAGTAATAAGAAAACCAAAATGATTAAGCAGTGGTACTTGATAATCAGAAGAGATTCTTGATAGTTCTTGATGCAAAGAATAACATGAGTAAGTTAATGAAAGAAATTTCAAAATCCTAAATTAACCCTTTACAAGTGCGGTGGTCAGATTGATCTTAGGTACCGTTCAAACTGGCAATTTGCTTACCATCCAGGTGGTGGCGACTCCTCTGACATACCGGTTGAATGGGGACCTGCCGCTCTGATGGTATGAGACATGGTTCTATGCCTAGTATGCTCAGGGCTACCGTTTGGATGGTAACCCCCTGGCAGGAAGACAATTTTTGAATAAACGAACCAAGCCTTTTTAACTATCTGCAATACAAAGTCCATTTAGCTCACATTTCGAAGAACACCTTTGCTCTGTAGGACCTATATCTACCCAAACACACTTCATTATGAAACCAGCATCAGAATTCAAAGATTATTATCCAAAAAAAAGAAAGCAACAGGTTCAAAAAGTTGGATGATATTCCAGTCATAACCTTCTTCGATTTATACATTCCTAGACAACTAGGACTAAAACATTACAATCGAACAAAGCACCACAAGACACAAAATATCACGAATTACCAAACCCTAACCCTAAGCTCTCTCTCCTCTAATCCTCCTAGCAAGCTGAATATCCTTTGGCATAATCGTAACTCTCTTCGCATGAATCGCACAAAGGTTGGTATCCTCAAACAATCCAACCAAGTAAGCCTCCGCAGCTTCTTGGAGAGCAGCTACAGCACTGCTCTGGAACCTCAAATCCGTCTTGAAATCCTGAGCTATCTCTCTCACCAGTCTCTGGAATGGAAGCTTCCGGATCAAAAGCTCCGTGCTTTTCTGGTACTTCCTGATCTCACGAAGAGCAACGGTACCGGGGCGGAAACGGTGCGGCTTTTTCACTCCACCGGTCGCCGGAGCCGATTTCCTAGCGGCCTTTGTAGCGAGCTGCTTCCTTGGAGCCTTGCCACCGGTAGACTTGCGAGCAGTTTGCTTGGTACGAGCCATTGGGAAAACTAGAGTTTTCGAAAAATGCGTTCGTTTATCGGGAAAAGGTTCGGTGGGAATTGGGTTGGTTTTGGAAGATATTTATAAGTTGGGAACGAAAACAGGCGGGAGGTTTTGAAGTTGGATGCCGTGCTTTTTTAATGGATCTTGACCGTTCGTTGGACTGAAATTTGACGGTCTAGATTTGTATTAGAGGGTTGACACGGATCACTATCCGGACTTTGAGAGAGAAAAAGGAGTGACGAAATGGATTGGATTGGCGATCGGCGCCGGGCGGTACGTGCGTAAATGAAACCTCGTCCTTTTGTTTTTATTTTATTTTATTTTCAAGAGAAGAGAAGTGATCAAGAACCTAAAGATGAGATAATTTCCTTTGGACTATTATTCTCAAGTGTAAACCGGAACTGTTTATGCATGAATAATTGAAATTTACCACGAAGGATTTATTCGTTTTATTTTGATTCTTAAAAAAAAATTGCTTCTTCAATGCCCTACTCTTCCGGGGGTATACGGTGGAACAAAGACTTCAAATTTTATTTACTAACTCATATTTTCCCTTCGAAGTTTGTATAAACTCTTTGAATTTTAATAAGACTGGGCCAATAGAGAAGAGGGTCTAGGCCATATGTGGCTTGAAGAGATAGAAAAGCATAATTACTCAACTGAAATTGAGGGAAGAATGGTCTATCTACTTTATCCAATAGAATAATGAGAAATTATATTGTAATTTAATAAAAACTGAATAGATATATAGTAGTTCTTGTTAATAAATTTATTTAGTTGGCATAAAAATAAAAATAAAAGATAAATTTTTCATTATATTCCTAAAATCTCTATTATTTTCGTTTTTCAATCTCAACAAACATTGTAATAACAACTTTTTATAGAATGAAAAGGGATTGAAATAGTAATTCCCTTCAAATGATAAATACCTTAAAGCATTATTATAAATGTGGCTTCACTATAAGAAAGTTTATGTGATAATTAATGAAGAGATTTGAGTAATGATTATAGGTTTCTCATTTTTGCCCTAGTTATTTAAGTTTTTAGCCTATCATGGAATTTTAATTAAAAAAATACAAAAAAAAACAAAAAAGAAAAATCAAGAAAAATGAAAAAAAAAAAAAAGAATTGAAAAGTGAGGGAAAAAAAGGGGGGGGGGAGGAGAAAGCACTAGGGTCGGTAATGTGGGCTGTCTGGGCCGGCCCGCCCCGACCCGCAAGGCTGGCGGGTCAAAAAAGTCGACCCACCTCGCCCCGCGGGTTGGCCTGCAGGTAATTTTTTTTTTTTTTTGGATAAGTTAAAATTTTTTTCCCTTGTGTAAATAATTAAAATTATAAGTTTATAACATGTTAAATAAAATTTTTTAGTTTTCCTTAGATAAACCTTTATTTCATTTGCAAATATAATTCATATTACATATCACTCAATTTTTCCATTCACTTTCTTTATACAACTTCAATTTTATATGTACTTACTCTTAAATCCCATTCTTATACGATAAAAAAAATAACCTAAAATGATAATCAAGCAATTATGATAAAGTACTTTTCATTTTTTACTAATTACATAGGAAAACAAATATAATAATGAAGCAGATAAAATTACATATATAAATCAATCATCAATAACTAAATTGGAGTCTCCTTTCGATGAAGTAGTCGTAGTCCCACCCACATTCCCATTGTCTTCTTCTTGATCTACAATTTATGAGATTACACATATAATTAGGAATATATTATATTAGGGAGAATACATTAAATGAAAATATTAGGAATAGAACAAAAAAAATTACCTTCACATGCAAATCCTTGTAACCAAATTTGTGTACAAATGAGAGCTTCTACATTGGCTGGAAGCATAGAACTGCGATACTTATTAAGTACAAGAGCGCCGATACTGAAAGCTGGCTCCGACGCTACAGTAGTAATTGGAATGCTAAGCACATCAGAGGCCATGATAGATAAATCAGGATATCTCTAGCTTTGACTCTTCCAATGTTATAACACATCCAATTCTGAGTAGAAGTCCATATCCATTACTGGCTCATCTAGATAAATATCTAAAGAAGATTTATCAGAACTTTGTACTTCTACTTGACGGTATCGGAATTCCTACATTATTAAGAAAAAACTATTTACATACCAATATATATTACAAAAAAAAATAATTGAGGAAATAAAAAATTATTAAACTTACCACTAATGTAGCAAAATCAATCTCCAAGCCCTTTCCAGCTCTATGTGTTGCTGCTCCCTTACTGCTGCTACCTCCAGATGTGTCTTGTGTTTGAGGAGATGATCTAACCTGATTGCTTCTACTTCTAGATATGTGATCTGTTTTGCTCTTCTCATATTCTCCATAAAGTTTATATAACTTGCTTTTTATATGAGCCATCTTCTCTTCACAATTGAGGGGATCAAGTTTATTAAAACAGAAGCTCAAAAAATCAAATTTCATTCGAGGATCAAAGATTGCTCCAAGTGCAAGGATAACACTATAATCACTCCAATACTTATCGAACTTCTGTTTCATTCTAATGGACATCTCCCTTATGACATGATCTTTACTATTTAAATTTTCATTAAGCAAACATTCAATCCTCCATACTTGCAAAAAATAGTGGTTTGATGTTAGCTATGATGATCCTGACATCAAATTGGTGATACTATGAAACGGGCTCAAAAACTTGCATATCTTTTCTGCTCTTTCCCACTCATCAATGGTTGGACAGTATTTATAATGACGATCATTCAATTGAAAGCAAGAAAAAGCACGTCGATACCTGAGTGCGCTATCAAGCATAAGATAAGTGGAATTCCATCTAGTAGTTACATCCAAACGCAAAATGATATTCGTATCAATGTTGCCAACCTGTTCAACACACTCTAAAAAGTGTTTCATTCTACTCTTAGAACCCTTCACATACTTCACACTTTCCCTTACTTTGTGCAATGCTTCACTACTTACATCCAATCATTCTTTAACGATCAAGTGAAGAATATGAGCACAACATCTAATATGAAAAAACTCACCACCACATAACAAACTATGTTGTAAATTCAATTACTCTTTCAGAAAATCTTGCATACAATCATTTGCAGATGCATTATCCAATGTAAAGGAGAAAATCTTCCTATCTATGCCCCAATCTTTCAAAAATTCAAATACTTTTTTCGATAACTCAAACCCTGAGTGAGGAGGGGGCATTTTAGAAAAAGCAAGAATTTTATTATTCAATTTCCAATTGGCATCCACATAATGTGCAGTCAAACAAATATATCCCTCACTAGTAGAAGCAGTCCAAACATCAGAGGTCAAGCATACTTTCCCTGGAATTTTTTGCAAATTTTGTTTCAAATTCTCCTTCTGAGTCAAATATAAATTCCAAACATCTGATGTAGCAGTTTTTCTACTAATTGGCTTATAATCAGGATTATATAGCCTTATAAACTGTGTAATCCTCCTATATTCAACAAATGAAAATGGCAGATCATGCTCAATAATAGCCATAGCCATGACCTCACGAGCAAATTTAGGATCAGGTTTTCTTGATCTTAACTTCCCAGCATGATCAATTATCATATCACCAGCATCATGATATCTAGGAATTTGACTCAAACGAAACTTCTCTATATGTCGACGTAAAGATAAAGTTCCATGTGAATGTGTTCCAATAACATATTCCTTCCCACATGCTTTACACTTAGCCTTATTTTTACCATCCTTCCCAATACCAATTTTTGTAAATAATTCCCAAACTTGAGAAGAAGAGCTACCTACTCGAGCCTTCTTACCTGCATGTTCTTCAGATTGAGAAGATCCTGGTTGTAGATTGTCGTTATGCCCACCAACTTCAGACACATGATCCACATTAATAGGTTCCATTGGTTCCATTGCAGCCTCATTACTTAAAGGATCCATTCTTTAAATATAAAAAAATGTTATTAGTAGTAGTTAAATATATGTAAATAATTAAATATAGCCACCACACACCACACGGCCACCACCACCACCCCACTCTCCAATCTCCATTCTCCATTCACCAAGCCTCCACCACCACTGGCGTCACTCACCTCCACCCTACACGACCCACCACCCCCCTACGGCCACACCATACGGCCACCACCACCACCCTACTCTCCAATCTCCATTCTCCATTCACCAAGCCTCCACCACCACCGGTGTCACTCACCCCCACCCCACATGGCCCACCACCCCCTACGGCCACCACACCACACGCCACACGGCCACATCACACGGCCACCACACCACACGGCCACATGACACGGCCACCACACCTCATGGCCACACCACCCCACATGGCCACCACACCACACCACACCACACGGCCAAACCACCAGCCACACACAATACAGTAGAGGACAATAGTAGAGAATTGTTTTACCTTAATTAATGACGTCTAACAGGTGGCCAGCGGTGGTGGCGTGACATCTAGCTGCATAGTATAGGGGGTGCATAGACGGTGGGGTGGGCTGCTGCTAGCTACGGTGGAACTTGTACACACGGCCGTGTGGGCTGCTGCCAGCTGCGTGCGGGCTGCGGACGAGGTGCACGGACGGACGACGGTGCCACTACGACTGCGAGCTGCGACTGTGCGTTGTGGTGTTTTGACTTCTGCGATTGCGATTTGCGAAGGAGAACTGTTGTGGACTGTGGTGTGTGTGTGTTTGACTTCTGGCTTCTGCGCACCGTGGCGTGTCTGTGCCGTGGCCATTTCAACCGTTTCAGTTGCTACAGCACCAGTCGGCGGTGTCATTTCAATCGGTCATCTCAGTCGGCGGCGGCGGTGCAGGGCATGGCAGCTCATCATGTTATCCTCATCAAGTCGTCATGTCCAGCAAGCAGTAGGTCGTGTCGTGTCGTGTCGTGTCGTCCCTCCAGCCCACTGTGCAGAACTGTAGAACATAAGTTTTCCGACGGGTTAGCCCGCTGCTGCGGGGATTGCCCGCCTCGCCCCGCGGGTCAAGCGGGCGCGGGCCATTTGGCCCGCACCTCTACGGGTCAAATTTTTTTTGCCCGCCCCGCATATTTTTGCAGGCGGGGCGGGTCAGCCCGCGGACCCGCCTCGCAATTCCCACCCCTAGAAAGCACCTTTTGGGTAGAAGAATATCATTTTGAGAGTAAAAAAGTCATTTTTAAGGTCAGAAGCAATATTATAGAATAATGGGTCAGTTTGCCCCTTTTGGGCAAAGTAATTTTTAAAATAGAGATTTAGTGAAAATATTTAGCCAAATATCATAGTGAAATCGCATGTTAACATGCAATTAAATTAACAGTAATTAAAAGATCAAATTTTCAAAGAAATTGTAGGATCAGCATGCAACTTGTACCTATGCATTTCAACAATGGAAATCACACATGTAACTTGCTATTTAGTCGCACTTTTGTATCCCATCCCTTCCTTTTTCCTCATAATGTAGATGCATGTGAAGGCTTGCCAAAAATCGCATGTTTGGAATGCGATTTTCATGTTAAATCACATATTAGGCTTTTGATTTTCTTGCTAGCATGGTTGATAATGAAATTGCAGCTTGAAATTGTGATTTTACAAAAGCATTTAAAAAAAAAGTTTGAACTAAGGGGCAAATTGACTCATTAGTCCAATATTTTCAAAGTAAAAAATGAATTTTGGGATCAAAGCACACTTATGCAATTTAACAAAATTAGAATTTTCGATTAAAAAAAAACTTATTTTATTAAAAATTATTTTTTCTAGGCTTAATAGTTTGCTCATTTTTAAAGGCATTAAACAATGTAAATTTAAGTAAAATGTGGCTTCATTAAGTGTTTCATTTGAGCTCAAATAGATCTTTTTACTCAAAAACCAAATTTAGTGCAAGTTGGATAAAAAACAAACTAGACCAAAAAAATATTCTATCAAATTGACTTAATTTTGGAAACATCTTTATACATATACATATTAGACTAATTTATTACATAGGAGTAAAAATCAATTTTTTTAGAAGTAATGTGCCTAGGCTAATTATTGGCCTAAGCCAAACTACAAATTTACTGGCGATTTAAATTGCCAAAGTTAATGGAAAGAGCTTGTTGGCTCATTAATTAGAGCATTGGGCTTGTAAAAGAAGGTTGTAGGTGCGAAACCCCTAGGAGCATTTGCACTTATTATTCCTTTGAAGTCACACGGTGAATAACTGACCATCTTCTTCCATAAAAAGTCGAATTGCTCAAGTGAAGGAAATTTTTTTTTTTAAGCTTTCTACCTAATTTATAAGGCTAAATCGAGCTTGTAAACTCTTGGAATCCAACTTACCAAATGAACAAATGTAAGCTATCAAGGCACCAAATTTGTCTTCAGTGCTTGAACTTTAATGCTTAAGTTAGAGAAGTAGCTTAAGGGTATGGCAATCAAAGTTTATGGATGATATTAAATGCCTTACCTAGTTAGAAGGACCTCTTATTTATAGTGTTAGCATGATGTTATATCTTAGGTAAGTAAATCCTCCTTGAGGACATCTTATTTACTCCAGGAAAAATTTAGTAAGACATGTTTCTCATAGGAGTTAAATTACTTTCCTAATCTATTTTGTGATTTTAATCAAACGAAGTGGGCTCTTAGGCCCTAAGTTGATTTGGGCCTATAACAAAGACCTTAAAAATTAATTCACAACATGAACATATAAATAAACTAGATTAAAGGATGAGATTACTTTGTTGTGATTGTTCTTACTCTTGTTCGATTGAAACCTCTAGATTAATTAATTAATTTGTTAATAGAAAAGTCTAAAATAATAAATTGAACTAAAACAACTTCCTAATTTTGAATTATTATTATTATTATTAGTGGTAAGATGTTATGGGAATGTTGGAACTGCTTAAGCTAAAAATCATGTAAAAACCTATAGAAGCCCATTAGTCACAGAAATTGAATATATTATGCCAAAATTTCCAATTCAAACAAAAACTCAATCCATGAAAAAATCTATTACTTATTTTTCATGCAAAGACAATCAAAACAACAATAGGCAAATATTAAATCAAATTCATGAAATCAACATTTTCTAAGAAGAAGCAAAGTAAGATAATAACGAAGAATAAGTACTTACTTGGGTGCACATCTCAAAGCTAATTAGAGGACTTGGGGTTGCTATTGATCTAAGAGGAGGTTATTGGTTAACCTTATGAGGTGGAGATAGGGGTTGCCATATAAGATTATTGGTGGCTAAGAGCTCTAGAAGGTGGCGACTTAGGTAGCCCATGACAAACACGCGTTAATACTAGTGCTATTTTGTTAGTCATGCTACAATGGCCTTTAGTGGCTATAACTATATCAACTACTCCTACTACGGTTGTTTTGTAAAAGCTTTTTGCCAATTTTAACTTCCGTAACCTATAAGTGCTCCTATTAAACTTAATTTGAAACTTTAATTAAAGCTTAAGAACCTTAATTTTGTGAACACAAACAAAATTAAACTCATTGGTGATAATAAATGAACTCATGAAAATGGGTGGGTTAAAACCTATTCTAGGGTTCATTTTGATCGGTTTGGTTAATATTGAGTTGAACATTAGAGAGAGAACCTAGTTTTTTTTTTTTTTTTTTTTTTTGTATATAGATTTTGGGTTTAGAGTGAGAAATATTCAATTTCTTTAGGTTGAGTTTAATTCTAGCTAAATTGAAGACTAACTCTTGTCCTTTATTAATAGGAAAGTAGATTAAATGCAAAATCAGAGTGTTGTTATAAGAAATCATGTTAATTAAAGCAACATTAAGCTTACCTTCTTTTAGCTAGTCCTTGTAGTTTAATGATATGAACATCGGCCTCCTAGTGGGATGAACCATGTTTGATATGAACATCGGCCTACCAATTCGAGGCAAGTAAAGTAATCAACAATTAGCACTCACCATCTCAAGGCTAACAATGACTCATGGATGGCACAAGATTTAGACAAAATTTTGGCAAGGATGTCCTTGATGACCGCAATCCTCCAACTATTGAAAACAATTGCCCTTAAGCATTGCTTGCACTATCAAATGTATAGCAAGGCACTAAGGATAGAGTTGCATGACTCCAGGGACTATTGATTGATTTGGTAGCTAAGAATTGTCATTCATGAGACCAAGTCAATGAAATTAATGAATGCTCCCAACGCCATTCTCAACCCCATAACGAGTAGTAGGGTGATAGTGATTCATAACACGATAGGAACACACCACAAAGCCTAAACAAAGCTCTTAATTCAAGGGGCAACTAGAACAACAAGAAGAATGACATTTCCGAGACATAGTCCACAAGATCTTTCACTAATGAGTCAATTGATGATATATACAACATGATTAAGCACCTCAACGAATTGAAAGATACTAAGAAACTTAAGCCGTGGGATATGTTCATAATTGGAAATTCTCCCTTCATGCAAGAAATCTAAGATGAGAAACTCTTAGCCCACGCTTGAATTCCCCAATTAGAGATCTATGATGGGACTACCAATCCCTCTAAGCATTTGAGCTATTACACAGCTTAGATGAACCTCTTTGATGTCTCCAACGCCATAGCTTACAAGGCCTTTCCAAGTGTGCACATGGTTTTGAGGCCTTAAGCCAAATTCTATTCCCAAATTTTAAGAGCTTGTAATGTAGTTTTATCAACACTTCTTAGCGAGTAAGATGCTTAAATGAGATTCTTCAACCTTCAATCTTATTAGACAGAAGCAAGACAAGACGTTGATAGATTATATCACTAGATTCAATTGAGTAATGCTTGAAATCCTCAACATTGATATAAGCATTGCCTTGAATGCAGTGGTCAACAAAGTGAAGGACAGGTCCCAATTCTTCTACTCCCTTAGCCTACACAAGTAAATTTTTTTTAAGAAATTTTAAGAAAGGGTCACAAATTACATCAACCAAGAAGTTACCATATTGGTGCAGTGGTAAGTAGAGTAGGAGTCATACAACAAAAAGAACGGTAAAGACTGACCCTTTGTAAAGGATAGTCTTGACTCTGCCACGAAGAATAATAGGTCTACTTGAAACAGTAATGGTAGTAAAAAGCGTAATATCCTTTCTACAAGTAGCGTACCCTCCTCAATAAACCCCAAGTTGATATCTTCATGGAGGTGCAAAACAGGGGCATCATCATTAGGCTTGATAAGATGAGGAATAATCCTTCTAGAAGAAACTCTGACAAATATTGTGATTTCCACCGAGATAGGGGTCACATAATCGAGAATTGTACTTAGTTAAAGAATTCCCTTAAAGATCTCATTCAATGAGGCTATCTATGTGAGTACATCATAGAAAATGATCGACCTCCAAAGCAAGGTCATTAAGACAATGGAGAAACATAGTAGGAGCAAAAAGCTTATCCCACTAAAGAAACAATTAACACAATAGTAGGAGGACTAGCCGTTGGGGGACGATTGATCTCCTAGAGTAAGGCTTATGTTCGATTGAGAAATTATTAGAGTATATTAAGTACTCAATCAATCCAACCAAAGCCAACACTCCCATCACCTTTTCAAACAATGACCTTAAAGGCATTATGTTCCCCTACGATGATGCTCTAGTAATCTAAGCTCACATCACTGATTTTGACATTCGTAGAGTTCTGATTGATAATGGCAGTTTGGCAAACATAATATACAGGAAAGCATATGACT
The DNA here is from genome assembly GCA_037954665.1 of Laguncularia racemosa. NCBI lineage: Eukaryota > Viridiplantae > Streptophyta > Magnoliopsida > Myrtales > Combretaceae > Laguncularia > Laguncularia racemosa. Next base: position 1,979,441 of record JBBMOL010000130.1, read on the forward strand.
AGATGAAAGACCAAGTTGAAGCAAAGCTAAAACCCTAAAATATTGATCTCTTTAGTTTCAACAACCAACCTATAAAGCTAGAAGGCATCATAACCCTCCCTATAGAGCTCGAAGATGGATCTAACAAGATACAGATCCTGGTTGATTTCCTTATCATTAATGGTTGGTCCCATTTCAACATCATTATAAGATAGCTATTACAAAACATAGTAGGAATGATAACCTCTACAAAGCACTTAATAGCTAAACTCATTACTCCTACAAGCATTGGTGTTTGTAATGGTGATCAACAAGCATCCAAGAGTTTGTATCTCTAAGCCCTCTTCCGGTGAGAGTTTCTCACAATAGAGTCTACCCCTGAGGAAAAGCTAAGACGAAGCGAAGAACCGGTTGAAGAAATAGAGGAAATTCATATCAGTAAATCACTTGAAGATAGGGGCAACAATTTTAGCCGAGTTATGCTAACAATTGATTACCTTCTTCTGAGCTAATATTGATGTTTTTGCATGGTCATCATTTGACATGCTTAGTATTCCAAACTTAAAGTAATGATGCATAGGTTGAATATTGACCCCACTATAAAGGTTGTTGAACAGAAGAAAAGGCACTTTCCATTAGAATGCCAAGCCACCATTGAGGAAGAAGTTTAAAAGCTTTTAAAGGTCGAATTCATACAAGAAGATCCTTATCTTACTTAGCTAGCTAACTGTGTGTTAGTAAAGAAGCCTAATGGGAAGTGGCATATATGCATTGATTATATTGACTTAAATAAAGCCTACCTAAAGGATTGCTTCCCTCTTCCTTAGATTAACCAACTGGTTGACTCGACCTCCAACCACACTCTACTTAGTTTCATGAATGCCTTCAAGGTTATAATTAAATTCAGATGCACAAGCCTAACTAGGTTCACGCCTCTCTTGTCACCAAGTTTGAAACATGCTATTATAATGTTATGCTCTTCGGACTTAAGAATGCTAAGGCAATGTATCATAGGTTGGTAACAAAGATGTTCATGCACCAAATTGGCTACAATGTAGAAATGTATATCAACGGCATGATAGTAAAGAGCAAAGAATCCCTAGAACACCTCACAGACTTAGAGGAAACTTTTAAAACATTTTGCCACTACAATATGAAATTGAACCCTCATAAGTGCGTATTTAGTGCATCATCCGAGAAGTTTCTTGTCTACATGGTTACCTCTTGAGGAGTAGAAGCCAACCCTGAGAAGATTAGGGCAATACTAGATATGCAACCCCTTAAGGTAGTCAAAGAAGTTTAAAGGTTGATAAGGTGGATTGTTGCACTTAGTAGATTTGTTTCTAAGTTTGTTGATAATTATACTTTCTTCATCAAGATCTTAAAGAACCCATTTGATTTTTGATAGACAAATGAGTGCCAGGCAACAATTAATGAGCTAAAGTTCTTCCTTACAACCCCTCTAGTGTTATCAAAACAAATTATAAGATAAGAGCTTTATCTTTACCTCTCCATCAGTGGTCGTGCTCTCTCTTCAATACTTATTCGAGATGGTGAATGAGAGCACCAACCTGTTTATTATGTCACCCACGTTTTATAGGGCCCAAAAGTCAAATATTCTAAGATTGAGAAATTTTCTTTAGTCATGGTCATCTTTGCACGCAAGTTGCACCCTTACTTTAAGACTCATCAAATAGTAGCTCTCATTTATCAACCTTTGAGGCAAATCCTCCAGAAGCTTGACGTATCCAAGAGGATGGTCCATTATACCTTAGAGCTTAGTATATATAATTTTTGATACAAATGCTACTCCACATGCCACTAATGTTCAAGAAAGTGACTTGGAGAATTATCTTGGAGATTTTCGCAGACCAATCACCAGGGCCCAAACTAAAAGACTAAAGGAACAACTTCAATTATTTGTGCAAAAATGGGTTGATAATGGGCTATGCAAGCTTGGAGATTTTAAAAAGCCCAAGTTCATTAATTTAGTTGGGCTAAAAGATTAGCTTTGAATTCAACCCATCTCATTTCTAGCCATCCAAGTAGTGTCTAGATTCATTGAACCTTGGAACAACTCCTTGCAATAAATTTGAGCAGTTTTTCCAACCAGGTGGGAGTTACAAGAGTTAATTAGTGACACCACCTTGATTGTCTAGGTTCGATGTACTTTTGATGAAAAAACTCTATAAATAGGGCTGTTTAGTTTTATTTTAAGGATCATGTAAGTTGTATTGAGTTTCCAGATTGAAATATAAGAGAGTTTGTTTTCTTGTGTTTTTACGCATAAGGTGTTGAGTTGAATGCAATTGAGTTCATCTTTTGTATTTCAATTTTTAATCCCTATTTCTATTGTTCTTGAATACTTTGATCTTGGGTTCAAGGGGTAATTTTCAATTATAACTTGAGTTCTTTTCACAAACGTGTTCTTGGGTAATTGAACAAACCATTCTGATTACTTTGGTGAGAATCAAATTCTGATTTGATTGGTAACGAGTTCTAAGAAACAATTTGGGTCTTGGGGTTCCGCATCATTTGGTATCAAAGCAAGGTTCACCAAGTAATTATCTATCCTTTTAATTTTCTATTTCTTTCCATTAGCTTTATTGATCTTCTTCTTGCTTGTTGATCGTGTTCTTGCTATACAAAAAAAAAAAAAAATCTGTTCTTGAAGTGTTTGGGTGTTAATTTGTAAGGAATTACAAGTTTCCTTCTTAAATTCAGTATTTGTCATTCTATTTCTTTATTAGTCATCATATACATCAAGTGTGTGTCTTTTCTTTATTGGTTATTTTGCTTTGCTTCTAGTTTTGTTTCAAATATCCTTATTGCTTATTTTTAGGATTTCTCTGATAAAATTGAATTACTTTAAGATCTTGATTGTTGTTTGATTTGGCCCTTACGTATAAAATCATAAAGATTGATTGAGTGGTAAAAGGCAAGAGAGTGTGAGCTTAAAAGAGGGTAAAAACCAATTTGAGTTAAACATAAAAGAAGTGCTAATTACTACGAGGGAAACACGTGAGGGAGTGTTTGTGAGGATCTTGTTTGTTTGTTATTTATTTATTTATTTATTTATTTTATATTTAAGATTGCAAAGCCTTGTACAAGGAACAAAGAGTGTGGAGGAATACTACAAGGAAATGGAGATTGTGATGATCTGAGCAAATATAGAGGAAGATAGAGAGGCCACCATGGCAAGGTTTCTCAATGGACTTAATAAGGACATAGCCGACAGAGTGGAGTTGCAACACTATGCAGAGATAGAAGATATGGTGCACATGGCTATGAAGATAGAAAGGCAATTGCAATGTAAAGGGAAGGGGAAACATGCCAACACATTTTCGGCTCAAAACAATACTTGGAGGTCGAATTGGAGAAAGGATAACAAGGCTGCCCAAACAAAGAAGGATGATAAGGCATAACCATTTCAATCATTTGACAGTAAAAATAAAGGAACTACTTCTGTCCAAAACTCTAGAAGCCGTGACATTAAGTGTTTTAGGTGTTTGGGGTACGGGCACATAGCATCGCAATGCCCAAATAAAAAGGTAATGGTGATGCGTGGAAAATGGGGTAGAGATGGATGAGGAAAGTGATGATGAAGGTGAGATGCCTCCTTTGGATAATTGTAGTGATGTTGAGTTACCTACTGAGGGACAATTGTTGGTTACTAGGCATGCTCTTAACGTGCAAGTGAAAGAGGATAGTGAGGGGGTTAGATTACGAAGGGAAAATCTTTTTTATACTAGGTGCTCAGTTGAAGGGAAAGTGTGTAGTTTAATAATTGATGGGGGTAGTTGTGTGAATGTGGCTAGTACTTTATTTGTGAATAAGTCAGGATAGGAAACTACTAAACATCTAAGACCTTATAAATTGCAATGGCTTAACAATAGTGGGGAAGTGAAGGTTACTAAACAAGTGAGGGTTCCATTTGCTATTGGAAGGTACCATGATGAGGTTACCTGTGATGTTGTTCCTATGCAAGTTAGTCACTTGTTGTTAGGTAGGCCATGGCAGTGAGATAGGAGAGTGAACCATGATGGGTATCTTAATAGGTAAATGGTGGAGAAAGAAGGCAAAAAGCATACTCTTCTTCCTTTGACTCTTAAACAGATCTTTGAAGATCAATTGCAACTTGAGAAGTCTCATGGAGAGTTTGTTCAAAAAGAGGTCAAGAGAAAAAGAAAAGAAAGTGGAAAAGAAAAAGAGAAAAGTGAGAAAAAAGAAGATGAGAAGAAGAGTGAAAAAGAGAGAGTGAGTGAGGAGCATTCAGCCATAGAAAGAAAAGAGGAAAACAAAATGAGTTTCTATGCAAAAATGAGGGACGTGAGGAAGGCTTTAATCACTCATAGGCCAATGATTGTACTTTTTGTACAAGGAGGCTTATTTTTCTACTGACGACATTGACCCTTCTTTGCCAAGTGTTGTTGTTGATGTTTTGCAGGAATACAATGATGTTTTTCCCGATGATTTACCTCAAGGTTTACCACTCTTGAGAGGGATAGAACATCAAATTGATCTCATTCCCGGGGCTGCCATTCCAAATAGGCCGGCATATAGAAGCAATCCTGACGAAACAAAAGAACTACAAAAGCAAGTGGATGAGCTCTTGATGAAGGGACATATAAGAGAAAGTCTAAGCCCATGTGCAGTACCTGTATTGTTGGTACCAAAGAAGGATGGAAGTTGGCATATGTGTGTGGATTGTAGAGCTGTCAACAAAATAACGGTAAAATATCGACACCCTATACCTTGACTTGATGACATGTTAGATGAGTTGCATGGTGCATGTGTCTTTTCAAAAATTGATTTGAAAAGTGGTTATCACCAAATTAGAATGAAACCAGGTGATGAGTGGAAATCCGCTTTTAAAACAAAACATGGATTGTATGAGTGGTTTGTAATGCCTTTTGGCCTAACCAATGCACTTAGTACATTTATGCGCTTAATGAACCATGTTTTGCGTGAGCTCAATGGAAAGTTTGTGGTTGTCTATTTTGATGACATTCTAGTGTATAGCAAATCCGTTGATGAGCATGTTATGCATTTAAAATGTGTGTTTGATGCTTTGCGTAAGCACAAGTTGTATGCTAACATGAATAAATGTTCATTTTGCATCGATCGCATCATTTTCTTGGGTTATGTGGTGAGTACAAATGGAATTGAAGTAGATAGTGAAAAGGTAAAGGCTATCCAAGAATGGCCGAAACCTAAGACTGTGAGTGATGTGAGAAGTTTCCATGGCTTGGCAAGTTTCTGTAGGAGATTTGTCAAAGATTTTAGCACAATTGTTGCTCCATTAACTGAAATCATGAAAAAAGATAAGGGGTTTATTTGGGGTAAGGAACAAGAACATGCATTTTCTTTGCTAAAGGAAAAGTTGAGTAGTGCACCATTGTTGAGGCTGCCTAACTTTGATTTAACTTTTGAAATTGAATGTGATGCCTCAGCGATTGGTATAGGTGCTGTTTTATTGCAGGAAAAAAAGGCCTATTGCTTATTTTAGTGAAAAGCTAAATGGAGCACAACTTAACTACTCAACTTATGATAAGGAGTTGTATGCTTTGGTGAGGGCATTGGAGACATGGCAGCACTATTTGTTACTAAAGGAGTTTGTGATTCATACAGATCATGAGTCATTAAAACACTTGAAAGGACAAGGTAAGCTGAACAAGCGTCATACCAAATGGATGGAATTCATAGAATCCTTTCCATATGTGATCCAATATAAGCAAGGTAAAGAGAATATTGTGGCAGATGCATTATTTAGAAGGTATGCTCTAAACTCTACTCTTTCAACGAAGTTGTTAGGATTTGAGCATTTGAAAGAGTTGTATGCACATGATAGAGATTTCTCTAATGTTTATAATGCTTGTGAGCATGCTGCATTCCGTGATTTCTATAAGCAAGATTTCTTTTTAAAGGAGGGAAATTGTGTATGTCTAATAGTTCAATTAGGGAATTACTTGTTTGTGAAGCTCATAGTAGAGGTCTTATGGGACATTTTGGCATTGATAAAACTTTGAGCATCTTGCATGAACACTTCTTTTGGCCTACTATGCGTAAGAGTGTTGAGAAAATCTATTCTAGTTACGTTTCATGTAGACAAGCTAAATCTAGAACTTAACCCCATGGATTATATATGCCCTTGCCAGTACCTTCACATCCTTGGGTTGACATTTCTATGGATTTTGTTTTAGGTCTACCTAGGACTAGAAAAGGCCGAGATTCAATTTTTGTAGTTGTGGATTGTTTTTCCAAAATGGCTCATTTCATACCATGTCATAAAACTGATGATGCTGTGCATATTGCTGATTTGTTCTTTCGTGATATTGTGCGTTTACATGGCATTCCTAAGACCATTGTGTCCGATCAGGATGTTAAATTTTTGAGCCACTTCTGGTGAGTGCTTTAGTCTAAACTTGGTACTAAACTGTTGTTTTCTACTACTTCACACCCTCAAACTGATGGGCAAACTGAAGTAGTAAACAGGACTCTTAGAACCTTATTACGTGCTTTGATTGGAAGGAATATTAAAACTTGGGAAGATAGTCTACCTTTTGTTGAATTTGCATATAATAGGAATGTGCATTCTACCACTGGGTTTTCTCCTTTTGAAATTGTGTATGGTTTTAATCCGCTAACTCTTTTGGATCTTTTGCTTATTCCTTTGAGTGAAATTTTTAATACAGATGGACATAAAAAGGCAGAAATGGTTAAATCCATTCATGACAAAGCCAGACAAAAGATAGAGAGGCGAAATGAGCAAATTGCATCTCAAGTTAACAAAGGAAGGCGTATGGTGTCATTTGAACCAGGAGATTGGGTTTGGGTTCATATGTGCAAGGAAAGATTTCCTTCCAAATGGAAATCAAAATTCGATGCTCGTGGAGACGGGCCTTTTCAAGTTGTTGCGAAGATCAATGACAATGCATACCGCATTGATCTACCTGGTGAGTATGGTGTTTCGGTTACTTTTAATGTTTTTGATTTATCTCTCTTTGATATTGATGCAGGATCTGATTCGAAGACTAATCCTTTTGAAGGGAGGGGAAATGATACAAATGCTACTCCACATGCCACTAATGTTCAAGAAAGTGACTTGGACAATCATCTTGGAGATTTTAGCGGACCAATTACCAGGGCCCAAACTAAAAGACTAAAGGAACAACTTCAATTATTTGTGCAAAAATGGGTTGATAATGGGCTATGCAAGCTTGGAGATTTTAAAGAGCCCAAGTTCATTAATTTAGTTGGGCTAAAAGATTAGCTTTAGATTCAGCCCATCTCATTTCTAGCCATCCAAGTAATATCTAGATTCATTGAACCTTGGAACAACTCCTTGCAATAAATTTGAGCCGTTTTTCCAACCAGGTGGCAAAAATCGAGGAGTCACAAGAGTTAATTAGTGACACCACCTTGATTGTCTAGGTTCGAGGTACTTTTGATAAAAAAAAACTTTATAAATAGGGCTGTTTAGTTTTGCTTTGGAAGCATCCAGGTGGTATTGAATTCCCAGATTGGAATATAAGAGAGTTTGTTTTCTTGTGATTTTATGCATAAGGTGTTGAGTTGAATGCAATTGAGTTCATCTTTTGTATTTCAATTTTTAATTCCTATTTCTATTGTTCTTGAATACTTTGATCTTGGGTTCAAGGGTTAATTTTCAATTATAACTTGAGTTCTTTTCACAAATGTGTTCTTGGGTAATTGAACAAACCTTTCTGATTACTTTGGTGAGAATCATATTCTGATTTGATTGGTAATGAGTTCTAAGAAACAAATTTGGGTCTTGGGGTTCCGCATCACACACTTGTACACCCACGGTGCAACAAGCAACCAAGGCAACACAGACTTCCCTACACTTCAATTATAGCAATAATTAAACACTTCTAAGTAGTAAGTTATTGAATTCAATTAAGCAAGTGCTTAAGTATCAATACTTAATTATTTTCACACTTAAATGCTTATTTTGAAATTCAAACTTTACTACTAAACTTCCCTTTTCTAGTCATGGCACACACACAATACTATACTCTACGTGCAACACCTTCTTTACACAACTCCACAATAATTCACAACACTCGACAACACACTCACACCCGCCATATACGCAACGCAAACACAGTGCACTCACTTCAAACAACAACAACACTTTAAGTGCAGTACCTCCTTGCCTCAACATACACAACACCACACGTTACAACCCTTCAACTCAATACACACTTACACTGCCACACACAACTCCTTCCAAAGATCACGGCAATAAAAGACAAATGGAAGCAAATATGGACACTAACTCTATACGGCAAGCAATTCAAAATGTTACACCCTTAATGTAACCTTCTCCACAAATGGTAAGAGTCAATTTCAATTTCAAATGAAATGAAATCAATACCACTCAATAACTTCTTTAGACTTAATGGATATGTTTGAATTCAAATGATTTCCTATTCTCCACACAAATTTGAATCTAGAAAATGTACACTTCCACTTTCGAATGCAAAAGGAAAACACATGGCACACTCCACAACTACTTTAAATTATGGAATTCAAATTTAAAAAACTTCCCCTTCTTCTACACACAAGTAGCTCACGGCAAAATGATGATCACAAAGGACTAAATCTAAAATTCCACTTCTAATTCCATAAACAAGTATGTCATGGCACAATCACACATAATTACTTCAATTTCTCTTCAAATAACTTCAAGTATGAAATAGAAGAACTAGAACCCTAAATCCCCAAATCAACAAACAAAAAATTCCCTTCTTAAAACTGTGCCCTAATACCAAAATATGATGTGCTTAAAAGTGAATCCAAGCACATGAACACTACCAAATTGAAGAATCAATCTCAAATGCACAATTGGACTTACAATTGGCATGATGCCTAGTAAAACATAAACCCAAATTGCGCGAATCAATTTGAAAATAACATAAAGGACTTCAATACCAATCGAATTACATATAACATGCAATTCCAATCTATTAAAATTGGAGCAATATGAACCCTAATTGGCATGAACAACAAATGATGGAAAACAACCTATTATCACTAGATATTACACAATAGTAATAAAAAGGAAGCAACTTAGAAGTTCTTGATACTACTCACAAGAAATTCTAAGTCTCACTTGCCACAATTTCCTAGAAATTGATAAGAGTGTGTGTATTAGTAAGAGGACTCACGCTTTCTCACAACAACAAGATGTTTTTATTCAAAATGTCAAAAGCTCCCTACAAACCCTAGTTAGCAAGTATTTATACTTGCTCCAATTAGGGTAAAAATGTTCAAAAAAAAATTACACATATGCCACTAAGTGGTCGGTTCTACAACAAATTATAAGTCCCAAAAATGAAAAAAAAAGGCCGATTCAATAATGACAAATACAAGTGCAAAAGATGGTCTTCAAATGGTTGGTTATTCAAGTCAATTGAGCAATTTGTGGGCCGCTGGATGTGACTTAAAAAATGTCTCGCAAGTTGATCATTAGTGCATATTATTTGGCTATCCCGTAAAACCGATCAATATACTTGCTACAATGCAAAACCAAACATTATTAGATAAAAAGTGAACATACGTGGATGTCTTGGATTGTACATCCAAATCAAGTTCCCTCACTATTGGAACCGCATGGTAGATTCCCATCACCTAGTGCATGCTTATCGATGGATAACTTTACTAAAGAGTATATAGTTTGCCACTCCTCAAATGTCTTCGACCTTGAAGGTTGAGCACCTACTTATTGAACTCCATGCTAGAGTATGCAGTAACCACATCATGGGCCATACCTTAACCATTAAGGTACTCTGAGTTAGGTATTATTGGCCTACTATGAAGAGAGATGCCAAAGTAATCATGTAGCAATGCGACAACTATTAAAAAATGCCCTAGTTGATAGGCAACCAAATAGTGCTCTCATGCTAATTATGAGCCCATGGCCTTTTGCTCAATGGAGACTTGATATTCTTAGACCATTCCTATCAATTCATCATAGTTACTATCAATTACTTCACAAAATGGGTAGAAATCGAGGTAGTGGCTAAGATTACCAAACACAGCATAAGAGACTTCATCACTAAATCAATATTATCCTGCTTTGGTATTTCTATTGCCATTGTTACCAATAACAACTCTGTTTGACAATCCCAAATTTAGAGAGTTTTGTACAATGTACAAGATTAAGATCCACCACACTTTGGTTGCTTACCCATAGGTAAATGGTCAAGCCAAAGCTACGAACAAGGTCATCTTGTAGAGTCTTAAGAAAAGAATTGATCAAGTTAAAGAAAAATGAGCAAACAAGCTTTCCTAAATCTTGTGGAGGTATTGGATGACCCCATGAGCAACAACTAAGGAAAGCCCCTTTAGTCTAGCTTTTAGAACTAAGGCTATTATCCTCGTTGAGCTTCGAGCTGCTAAACCTCCATACCCAAGATTTCGATCCCCTAGTTAATGAGATCGGTCTCTAAGCTAACCTCAACTTCCTTGAATAGTTGAGACTAAGCTAGTTATAGGGTAGTGACATATTAGCAACAAGTTACTAGATGTTACGATAAAAAAGTGAAGTATAAGGTCTTTTGAATTGGAGATCTGGTTTATTAAAAGCTTGAGTATATAGGCTCAAGGGAAGGTTAGGGAAAATTGGCCACGAACTGGGAAAACCCTATCTATGTTCAAAGGATGGTTGGTCATGGGGCATATAAGTTAGAAGGACTCAATGGACACTCGATCCTAAGAACATGGAACGTAGATAATTTATGCCTACGCTTTAAATAATCTTTAGAATATGTTTTATAGCATGATTAGATCATTGTTTATGTTGTAAAAATTCTTATTATTTAATGGAATTACAATTTGCATTTATTATTTGCAAAGATTATGTTTAATTCATCTTATAAAAGTACATGAAACTAAAACTCAATCATAAAAACAATGTGACAAATGCCATAAATAAAGCCTTATGCCTCATCTAGGCAATTGGACATATTAAGAAGCTTTGCTGGATATATAACAGACAAGCACCCACCCTCGATTAGACCAATTGGCTAAATGTGTACTCCAAAGTTAAAGTGCAGACTCTCCTCACTAACTAGGCTTAAGCTTGACTGACGAGGACACTCCACTGATGGAATTAATGCTTACCCATGCATTAATCGATTAGATGAAAAACTAATTGACATTATTCCATGCTGACCGAGCCTTAAAACTAATCTACAGTGTAATATACAATCAAATTACAATAGACCTATAGGAATAATGTTCGATCAACATATGCTTTACTATACAAATATATGTTATGCAATGATATCCAACTTAATAATAAAGACCAAAAGAAAGTCCTTTTTATTGAATAAAAAATTACAACGCTTAAGGGTCGGCATACTAACCCCATATAAGTTAAACAAAGCAAAAGAAAAAAAAAACAATAAAAACACAAGAATGCTTGAATCAACTCAGGATAGCGTCTCCAAGGTTTAGGGTTGGCTCTAGCATTTCTTCTATAGATCACATAGGAAGCTAGTCTACCAACTACTCTTCAAGGGGAACAAGAGGATGGCCTTCTTGTCACTTTATTAGGCGACAAGGAGAAGGCACTTCTTCTTTAGTCAAGAGAGAAGGGAGAGGTAGGTCTTCCTTAATGATGACACCAGGCGATAGAGGCACATTATCATCCTCTTGGTCTTCAACCTTCATTGTTGCCCTTTTAGCCACCAATTCCTCTCTCTCCTCCGGAGGGTGCTTGGTTCACACATCTTCTCCTTAAACCAACTTAAGTTGTGTGAAGGGTTCCTCTTGTAGATCCAATGCCGGATACTTCTCTAGCCCCCCCTTCATGACTTTCACAAGTTGCTCAACACATTCATCATTAAGCTAGACCTCTTCATAATACCACTCCTAGGTAGTTTACTCCTGCTTTTCCTGCTCTTAAATGCATGTGTTGTGATCGGCGACATGCTTCTTGAGCACTGTAAATCTACCTTTTCAAGACCTCTTTCTACTCATTCGACTTGTTGAGGCACTATTATGTGAAGTCCATATCCCACTTATAGTTTGCTACAATAGCCTTCTTCCAATGAAGTTCAGTAGTGAGGTAGGCCTTCCACTAATGGTAGCCAATGACCTCCTCGGAGAGAGCGATGATGTGGCTAACGACCTCTTTCAGCTCTTGTCGTATCCTCTCTAACTTGAATGAATTCTTCCAAACCCTTTTTCTCGGCCCCAACCATCCTCTTCTAAAAATCCTCCCTCATAGCCTTAAACTCCTCTCGAGCATCTTTTAGCTCAACCTCCATTGTAATCTGCCTTTGTAGGTGAGAATTGTTATGATGGTACTGGCAGTTAAATAACTCAAAATAAGAGTTGCATTCAGCATTCCGATCTCGTACCTACTACTCACCTTTAGCACATGCATAGAGGACTTTGTAGGCAACCTAGATCATTTGCAAAAGATAAAATATATGTTAAAAAAAAAAAGAAAAGAGGACAAAAAAATGGAAAAAAAATGCTAATCATGGAGACTTTATATCCATAAGTTGAGTAGAAAAATGATTCTGTAGCTCTAGAGCCGACATCTCAACAATGACCTTCTTAGATTCTCCTCTTTCTTAGTGGCTAAGGATTTAAACCTTGAGAATTTTCAAATTCAAAAGATAGGTTATGTGGAAGTACTAGGAAGTATGTTTGAAAATCAATACGATCCTTAACTCTAAACTTAGGATTGCTTAGTGTAATCGATACAATTAGTGTAACCATAATCCAATGAATTGAGGTCCAAAACGGATTCCAATCATAGACCATTGCATTAAGAATCCTAAACCCTAACAAAGGTTGATCCAAAACCCTAATTCAAATTCTAAACCTTAAACTAATTAACAAACTCTAAGGCCACAATAGAAAATGTCACAACTAATCTTAAGCTCTAAAAGCCTAAATTGAAACTTAATTGAATTCAAAACCCTAAAAGCATAAAATTTCTTTAAGAATAATATAAAATCACATAATTTAGCAAGAATTGATCCTAATAATAAATCAAACAAACTAAGACAATTGATGTGAGATAAATTCTTCTAAACAACTTAAGTAGGCATAAATTGTGAAGGGGAAAAAAATGACATTTCACACACCAAATTATCTTAAGTAAAGACTAAACTAAACCATCTTAAAATACTTTCAATTAAGCTCTAAATTACCCTCGATTGATGGACTAATAGACAAAAGAAATTATGGGCAAAAGATACCAAGAAACACTTAAAATAAGCAAGGGAAGCTCCACTCAATTGGCTACCACTCCATCAACCATCATGCCACCACTCCTAAAGTAAACACACCACAAAAAATGATGTGGAACCCCAAGACCCAAATTGTTTATTAAAACTCGTTACTAATTAAATCAGAATTTGATTCTCACTAAAGTAATCAGAAAGGTTTGTTCAATTACCTAAGAACATGTTTGTGAAAAGAACTTAAGTTATAATTGAAAATTACCCCTTGAACCCAAGATCAAAGTATTCAAGAACAGTAGAAATAGGAATTAAAAATTGAAATACAAAAGATGAACTCAATTGCATTCAACTCAATACCTTATGCATAAAATCACAAGAAAGCAAACTCTCTTATATTCTAATCTGGGAATTCAATACCACCTGGATCCTTCTAAAACAAAACTAAATAGCCTTATTTATAGAGTTTTTTTTTTCATCAAAAGTACATCAAACCTAGACAATCAAGGTGGTGCCACTAATTAACTCTTGTGACTCCTCGATTTTTACCACCTGGTTGGAAAAAAACGGCTCAAATTTATTGCAAGGAGTTGTTCTAAGGTTCAATGAATCTAGACATTACTTGGATGGCTAGAAATGAGATGGGTTGAATTCAAAGCTAATCTTTTAGCCCAAATAAATTAATGAACTTGGGCTCTTTAAAATCTCCAAGCTTGCATAGCCCATTATCAACCCATTTTTGCAAAAATAATTGAAGTTGTTCCTTTAGTCTTTTAGTTTGGGCCCTGGTAATTGGTCTGCTAAAATCTCCAAGACGATTCTCCAAGTCACTTTCTTGAACATTAGTGGCATGTGGAGTAGCATTTGTATCAAAAAACAACCACAATATTTTCCCAACCACCCGTAGTCCATGCCATTTAAAAGGGCATTTAAGGGGTTAAAAATCAGAAGAAAACCAAGGAACAACACTAAGCCAGAGTGAGAGTAAGGGAGTGAAGTAGGAAACATTACCTAGAAGACCATCAAGTGTAGGACACTAACTAGTAAATGTTTTCTTCTTTTTCTTGTAATTTTTCTATATAAATTATACTAGAGTAGCTAGGAATCTTCTATCTTTGTAACTTTTGGTCATATATTTAAGTTATACTAAGCAAGAAATCTAAGAAAGTGTAAACTTAAGTTGTGCTGGAGACAATGTAGCATAACCACTTTGTATCAAGCTTAGAAGTGTAAGATTTGGAGATAAGAGATGTAAATAAACACAAGATATTATTTCCTTTTGTTGTTGCCATGTTAAAGGAGCTTAGGAATCATTTTTACTTGTTTTATTAAGTAGACTTCAACATTTAAGAGCCTTAGGTAATGACTAGCATAGATTAGAGATGGAAAAAGTTGGAAATGTAGAACATTCACTTCTAAATTACTAAACTAGCACCTAAGAAGAATTTTATTCATGTTTTCCAAAATTTCCAAAATGTGAACATAGTAAAATGTAATTAGGAAAAGGTTAGAAATGAAACTCTTTGTTTAAATACGAAAAATGACATAAATTGGAAATAAGTAAAACCGAAAGTACGAATGATCAACCTTGAATATTTGACCCAAAAAAAAAAACTTATAGTAGATAATTGACCCCCACACACCCAAATAAAAGCCCAAATAGGTCTATAAGTTTATTATAAATGATTTCTTTTAAGTATTAAACTTGATCAAGAGAAAAATGCTTCAAAATAAACCCAAACAATGAGCACCCAAAACTATTTAGAATATAACTTAGATTTTCATGATCCAAATGACAAAAATGACCTCAAAAATGAAAAGTACACTAAAAAAAAAAACTATAACAATGTGAAAAACAAATTTAAAGAAAAAAAGTTATGGCCAAAACATCGAAATAATTGAAATTAATAAAACTAGCGAAGTTGGTTATGACACTTAGCTAAACTAGCACACTTGAACTCATAAATTATTATTTTTCTCATCAAATGACATTGGTTTTGAGATTGAGCTACCCTTAGATTACTATGACCAGTAGCAAGATGGTTGGGTGAGTAATCCTATGAGTATTATACTATTTATGTGTTTGTAGATTTAGTTGCACTTACATGTTTAATTAATATGTATGACATTAGTTAATGTGTGGGGATTGGGTGAATTGCATGTATTTGATTGTTATGCTATTGATTGCCAAAATATTGTAATCAATCCTAAAACAAACGAGTGAATTGATTTCCCTTGCATCTAGAATAGAAATCTATGAATGTTTTTGAAAGTTTTGATGGTCACCATATGAATGAATGTAATCATATCGAATATAAATAAAAATGGGTTATGCATTGCATACTCTCACATGTATGAAGGTCGTTAGCTTCACATAGTGGTATAGAGAGACCGTATGGAGGTGTATCTCCATACGTAAACTTGTTTCGACCTTTGAGAACTACTTGGAATTGGGAAATATTGCCCTTCGATTGGGACCAAGTTTGAGGATTTACTATTTTGGGGTGGATGACATTGAGTGTGCCATTCACATCCACATCCCTCATGGGCATATACATATGTATATATTTCAAACTTATTTTATTATAACTATGTAAATTAAACTTTTATCATTATTTTAAGAGAATTAGCTCGGGGTGATTAGAACATGGAGCCGACGTATAGTTCATGATTTCCTAACCTAAGTAATAGAGGGCATTAATTCCGTATTGTATATGGTTTCTAAATAACTATATATATTATGGCATTCATATTTGTGTTCATGCATTCATATGTTTGTTTAAATAACTTGATTGTTAATTGCTTGTTGGTGCAATATGAGGATTTTCTCACCAAGTTGGATGTGGCTTATACCCTCATGGTGTGTTTTTGTTGTAAGAGCTGATTAAGCTAGAGCCTGGCAGGCTCATAATAGAGGCTAGTATGAGATAAGATGGGTAAAGCAAAGAATGGGAAGAGAACATGATCAGTCACTATTATATTTGTGGACTTTGAATATTACGTTTCATTTGTATTTTATTTTAGTAGAAACTTGGACCGCTCTAAATGCTATTACCCACTAGTTATTAGTATTACCTTATGGATATTTGATGAGACCATAGTCCCTTATTATTATGTGATTTGCTATAAACTACTTTAATTATGTTGCCTCTATATTGCTTGGAAATGACAAGTCCTACTTGGGGCTAATTGGATGTGAGTACGCTTTATATATTGTATGACAAATCCCTAGATAACAAGGGGATTATTCTCAGGTTTTTAAATAGTGTATGGTAGGTTGTTACATTTAAGGTACTCATTAGGGCTAATAGATAATGCTATTTGATGCGGAACCTCGAGACCCAAATTGTTTCTTAGAACTCGTTACCAATCAAATCAGAATTTGATTCTCACCAAAGTAATCAGAACGGTTTGTTCAATTACCCAAGAACACGTTTGTGAAAAGAACTCAAGTTATAATTGAAAATTACCCCTTGAACCTAAGATCAAAGTATTCAAGAATAATAGAAATAGGGATTTAAAAATTGAAATACAAAAGATGAACTCAATTGCATTCAACTCAACACCTTATGCATAAAAACACATGAAAACAAACTCTCTTATATTCCAATCTAGAAACTCAATACAACTTACATGATCCTTAAAACAAAACTAAACAGCCCTATTTATAGAGTTTTTTTTTCATCAAAAGTACATCGAACCTAGACAATCAAGGTGGTGTCACTAATTAACTCTTGTAACTCCTACCTAGTTGGAAAAACTGCTCAAATTTATTGCAAGGAGTTGTTCTAAGGTTCAATGAATCTAGACATTACTTGGATGGCTAGAAATGAGATGGGCTGAATCCAAAGCTAATCTTTTAGCCCAACTAAATTAATGAACTTGGGCTCTTTAAAATCTCCAAGCTTGCATAGCCCATTATCAACCCATTTTTGCACAAATAATTGAAGTTGTTCCTTTAGTCTTTTAGTTTGGGCCCTGGTGATTGGTCTGCTAAAATCTCCAAGATGATTCTCCAAGTCACTTTCTTGAACAATAGTGGCATGTGGAGTACCATTTGTATCACTATTAAACAAGTCAAAATGACTTAACTTGGCCTTAGGCACTTGAGCTACCAAAGGTAGTAACATCCTAGAAGAGGTTAACTTAGGCGTTTTTAGTTAGTCATTTGCTCCTCTTATGTTCTTTTTGTCCTTAAGGAACGTCATGTCTCCTCTTTTTCCATCTCTAGCCACATGATCGACAGACTTCCCTACCCAAAGAAATAGGTCTTGCCTCAATATCGCTGGGGATAAGGATCAGCTCATCTATACAAGCCTTTTTAAGCCCCACCACATCACCTCTTGAGTGGCTATGCTGTAACCCTTTAGCATTTGCAACAAGGGCATTCCCTTTTTTCAACAACATTAGGGGCCAAGCTAGTGGCAATAGGAGGCTTAGGACCTTGAATGACAATCCCTCTAAGGGGACCGACACTCTTAATCTAGCTTTTTTGACCCTTTGGGACTCCTTCTTGCCCCACCTAACCTAATGGCTAATAAGGTCGGAAATGTGCACTGGTTTAATTAGAAGCATATTTGCAACATAAAGGAAAGAGTTAGTTAAAAAACAACAAGACTTATCAAAGAAAACTTCATGAAGGGGGACTACACCTCTAAGTTGCAATAGACAAGCATTCCCATGAAGTTAAACCCATTTTGGGCACTGACTATTACCTTTGTCCCACTTTTCTTTAACCTCGTTGTAACCCTCTAATGCACTTACTTGTTGCTTAGCCTTGTCCCTTAATCCCTAAGAATGCTCTCATTAAGCTTAGAGCATCGAATGGTCTCCCATTCTTTTTGAGGGCTTAAAGTAGTACCTCAGCTTGGTGTTTATACCTGGGCATTAACTTAGTAGGCTTTGTCTTTATTGGGTTCACCTAATGAACTTAGAAGTTTGGCACCTCAAAAGTCTTAACCACCACGAATTTTTCCTTCCAATCGTGTACTAAGGAAACCAAGCCCTCCACTAGTTTCACCTTAAGGCAACTTGACAGATAAAACCAACCTTGTGATGGCCTAAATCACTTCACCCCATAGAAGAGCTGAAACAATTGAGGGGTTGGCCTTACCCCATCAACTAACATAGGCTCTTCAACACTAACAATAGTGTATATGCGTTTGGGACTAGCTAACAAGGGTTGACGTGATGATAGTTAAAAAAATCCTTCTGGAATGCACTAAAAGGCAACCACAACCTGAACTCCAAGAATCTTTGATAGACATAGAAGCGATTGCCTTCCATCAAGGCAATATGCTTGTGCTGGTATGCAGGTCGAATGATTTAGCCTTCTGGAAGGGGCGTATAGTACAATGCCTCACACTTGCATTAACTTTGTAAGCAACACTTTTAACTCCATCAAGCCCTAACCTAGATGTGGAAGGTTCACCATAATTAGGCCTGATTGATTTCTAATCTTCCTTATCATTAGCATAAATGTTTAAGACCAACTCTTCGTAGATCTCCCCACTATCCTCTCCTTCAAATGATCTCAAAACTGCACTGTCCACTTTGTTAACCTTTAGTATCAACATTAAGGGTCGACTTAAAGGTCTTGCTACATCTATTGTTGCAACTGCTCACAAGGGGTGGTGGGTAAGGGGTGTTGGGAATAACCACTCGAATGAGATATGATAGGATATGTAAAGATGAGGAATTTGTCATACCTAAAAGATTGACTTAAGAAGAAAGTGTAATATATAGAAGATTGATTAGATATGTGAGTTTGTAAAGAAAGTTGAAGAGATTCAAAAGGAATTTAAGAGAGCGAAGGACGTGAAAGTGTAGAAAATGCTATTTCGATGCCTTATATAGGAAAATATGAAGGGCATGTGCCATTTTCAAGAGAGCTTGGGATTAAACCATGTGTCCAGTAGCCAAAATGAAGGGTAGTGATTTGTTGGCCTTTGCAATTACTTTGTGCCCTATCTTGCCACGTGTCTCTATGCATAAAATGTGCAAGAATTGCATACATATACATGAGATTTGAATTTGCTAGTTGAAAAGATGGAAGCATATCCAATAGGCCTCTCTCCTTTCTTGAGCTCGGGGGGAAACTCAAAACTTGATACTTGCTCCTCGCAACTCACTGACATAGATGTGGCTTGATTGAGTAAACCTTGAGTTAAATCCCCTTAATTAGCTTGATAGAGTATTTTTAGCCTGGAGGATTTACTCCTTGGCCTAGGTTAGCTTAGATGAGGTAGTATGACTTTAGGGGTAGCTTATAAAAAAAAGCTTTAGTGTGAGTTCTCTGAATGGCAAGATTGGTTGAAATACTCCCTAGGTCGAATTAACGTCTCTTAGCTAAAGTGTGACTCATCAAACACATCCAGGCATTGTTTGGAGAAAACATTCATCGTGACTTCTACTCTCATTAGTACCTCATTACTAATGAGAGTGAGGGACAAGTGTCATAGGCCCAAATTGGTTTGGGGCCTAGGAGCTAATCTCCTTTGAGTAAAATCACAAAATAGGAAACTCCCTAAGTCGGTTGGCATAGATTAGGAAAGTAATATAACTCCTTCGAGGAACATGTCCTATTGAATCTTTCCTAGAGTAAACAATGCATCCTTAAGGAAGATTTACTTGCCTATGATTTAACACTATACCAATACTATAAACTTTGATTACCATACCCATGCTAATTCTATAACTTAAGCATTGAAGACAATTCTAGTGCCCCGATAGCTCACATAGGTTCATCTTGCATATTAGAGTTCATGAGTTTGCAAGCTTGATCTAGCTCAAGACCAATTAAAGGTAAGTAAAGTAATCAACAGTCTTCATTTATCTATTGTTCATGTTCTTACATGACCCTGATTAAGATCCACACCTTTTGATCTATTGATCAATATTTAAGCTTTGATCTTGTAAGTTTAACACTCCAATTATCTTAAGGTTTGGTTTCTATTTGTAGTTCCTTGTTATGTAACCCAATTTCCAAACCTTATTTTTAATATATTCAATCACATCAATTTCATTAACTCTTAGGTTTAATTCCATTAACTCTAGGTTTGGTTATGATTATCAATTTCTATCGTAATACCAAATTCATAAAATCTAATCCAATGATTTCCTCTTTTTTATAATTATTGGGTTAACAATTAACAGTTAGTTATAGATTTACTCATAAACCTCTATTTTGATAGGTTTTACATTGCTTTTAAATATTAAATTAGCAACAGATATAGATTTCAAATCTTCTCTTTAATGATGGGAATTTTTCTAGCAACCTAGATGTTTTCAAAACTCGATTTAGATGATGATTCAAATCACTCATACTTCACCTTATTTATTTTATTTAATAAATGTTTGAATAATAATATTACAGGTACAATAATATTTCTCCATAGGATGCCAAAGGACTTACATTTGTTGATCGCTATGGGACATCATCAGATTATTATTCAATCGCTCGCTGTGATTGACATCACTTCGATGCATTGGCTCTTTGAGGATTTATATTATTTTTTTATTTTGTAATTGTTCTTTGGACCATTTTATGTTGTAATTTTCTTTTGGGACACGTTCATTTGTTTGTAATTGTCTTTAGAACTGGCCACCCTAAAAGTGGCATAGTTGTAATTTTGTGAACTTTTTAACCCTAAAGGGAGCAAGTATAAATACTTGCTTAAATAGGGTTTTGGGGAAGAATTTTTCATAATAGACTTCACATATTATGTGAGAGGGTTAGGGTTTCTTCCTAATTCATTTGCTCTTATCAATTTCAATACCAAGAATTAGAATTGTGGCGAGTGCAACAAGGAGAAATTGTGAGTAATATCAATTCCTTTTTGTTGTGTTTCCTTTTCATCAATAGTGAGTTATATCTAAGGTTGAATTAGATGTTTTCTTGGTCAGATTTGATTGCATTTGTAATCAAATTCTTATTACTTAATTGATTGGTTTTAGCCTTGGTTTTTAACCTTTCAATTTAGCCTCATTTGAATCGTGGATCATTTTGTTTGGGAAGTAGATCACGGAATTGAAACTTGTTGTCCTTATGTAATTTTTCACGTAGATTTACTTGTGATTAGTGTTATATTGGAGGAAATTATCTTTGTGGGATTGTAAAAACAACTTTGAGCATTCGGATCTCATTGCATCTTCACTAGGATTCATGCAATTTCTAATAACTTGAACCGAAATTGGTTTAGTGCATTTGAGGTTTATAATTTGCTCCAATTGTATGTGCTTAACTCCTAATTTAGGCACATCATTTAATGATATTAAGATTTGAGCTTAATCTTTATGTTCGTATAATGATAGGTTTAGGGTTTAAGCTTATATGGTTTGTCTAGCTCTTCTATTTTCTTACTCCTTATGGGAGCAATAGAAATTGCTAAAGTGAGATTTAAATGAGAGTTTATGTGGTATTTACATGGCTAGGATTACATAAAAGAAACTTGAGTCACACCTATCTCCTCATTTACAAAAAGACCACCCATTAATATCTTATCTTTTAGTCTTTTATATTATTAAGCTTATTTTTCTAGTTTTTGGCTTGTGTCATAATTTTATGCCTTATCCTTTTAACTATTATCATATTTGTTTGTAGCAATTCAAGTAAATTATTATATTTCCCCATATTTTAGTATATTTTCCAAGGCATTTTAGATAAATTACACATTCTTGGATCAATAGCATAAATAGTAAAAAAAGAATTAAAAAATGAGGCTTAAATGGCTTATGTGTTGCTTACATGCTTTTATCTTAATTATATGTCATTTTTATGTTTGAATTTTGGTATTTAAAACAGGTAAAATGCGTGAAATTAGGAAATATATACATATCACAAGTGCAAGAATACATGGGAAACAAAACCTAACTTGAAGAATTAAAGCCTAAACTTAATGTCAATCTAGTGGAGAAAAAAAAAAAGAAAAAAAAAGAAAGAATAATTTTTTCCTTCACATTTCGTTGGGCTAGTGACACATAGACCCTAAGAAAAACATGATAAAGAAAAGATTATTCATTAAGGGGGAGTGTGTCACATGATAGTCTTCTTCATATTTCATTTCATGGTGGTTTTGATTGAAACAATGGGAGCAAGGCATAGACTTCATTGAGGAAAAAATGGTAGACCCAAGCATTTTTCATTTTCATTTTTTCTGTAGTTGGAGCATTAGTCTACACATGGAGAAGAGAGCAAGAGAATGACAAATCCTCAACATTTTATGTTTAGTTCATTTCCATAGATGAAGAAGTTCGAGGGCTTACATTTGGTATTTTTCTACACAAGTCATAAACAAAGAGCCAGGAAAAAAAAAATCAAAGAGAATTTAAGAGACATGGGATTGAAGATGAAAATCCTTTTTTGATGTTTTCTTTCCTTTTGTCTAATTTTTAACTAATGGATTTTGAATGTCTTTATTCTCATTCTCTACTTATTATGAGCTAAGTTAGCATGGTGGGATTGTGCAATGATATGATGATTTGAATGGATTTTTGTTATACTAGATTGTTTCTTCTATGTTGTTTTTTTACCACTTTCATGGATTATTTGTATAACTTATGCTATGATTGCCAATTGATGGTTATGTCTTGGGTTCTTGCTTGAGTTACTAATCAGTTGATTACATCTCAAGTGCCTTTGTTACATGAAAAAGAGTTTAGATACTCAAAAGGGACTCAAACACCTTGAATAGGAGCTAGTATTCTACTTCCACATAAGTATGTGCAGTCTTGGCTAAAAAAGGTCTAGAACCCATATTTCTTTACATGGTTGAAGTTATGATTTGAGAAAAGACACATGCTTGGTCCATAAATTTAATTAGAGTAGCAGATGTCATGAGATGACTTGGTTATTTAATAGTTGGTTATAAGCATACTACCTAATAGGGATGTTCCTACTATGACTAGGATCTAGAGACTTGAAAGGGAAGTGGGTTCTCATAAGTTTGGTTAAAATCCATATAGGCATCCTCAATTATGATTTAAATATATGGGAACCAATAGTCTAATGGATAACCCAACATTATTCCATGCTTTTACAAATAGGGTTTTTTCTATTGGTAGACCTTAGCATTGCCATAGTTGTAGTGCTAATTTTTAGAAATATTTCTTGCTAATTAGATTTTCTAAACAAAAATTAGGTTGCTTAGATTAGAATTGGATCACTATAGTAAATATTAAGTTCCTTGGGATTAAAAATACAACATTACTTTAGCATAATTTACTATTTACAAGACTGACATGCTTGCTAGATTATGGTTTTCACAAAAATAGTTTTACTAAAATTAGTGCATTTAGTTGTTTCTTTATTATAAAGGGGTGACATAAGCTAAGTTTTTAGTGTTGTCACTAGGAAATTTACAATTAATATTAGATTTGTTAACCATTTTGAGACTAAGTGGTTCATTTTATTTGTTTACTATGCTCATTTAGATGGGGTAAAAAGTTCATATTTTTGCATTTTGTCTTTGTTTGATTAGTTTGTAGTTGTCATTTTACTATAGATTTTTTAGTGCTTAGTTGAAATTTTCTTTTATATATTATATATATATATATGTTTATGCTTGAATGTAGAAATTTGAGCTAGAATAATTTTAGTGCTTTGAAGTATTGGTTGTGTTGAAACATTATGCTTGAAATTTATTTTTGTTATGAAACTTTTTTATTGAGTTGGAGATTTGTGTTAAAATATTTTGTTGAGCTTATAGGTGTGTTCTAGAGATAAGATTTGAAAGATTGGGTAGGTTGCTATATTTTTAGGATGATTTGGATCTTGTGTTGGTGAAGGCAATTGGAAATTGCACAAAAATTATAAGGTTTCAAGTTTGTGAATTTGTGCTAGTGGATTTTTGTGAAAAGAACAAAATTATGGGAGTTTGTGGTGATTGGTTTAAGCAGTTCTTATTTGAAAAAGAAGTTATGTTTAATTTACCTTAAACCATGGAGAGTAACAAAAACAATAGAATTTAAAGAGCTTTATGGGAGTTTTTAGATCCTATAGTTAGAGGATTGACACCTGCTATTAGATTGTTAGCTATTTAAGGAAAATTTTTTGAGTAGAAGCTGATATCAATCCAAATGTTATAACAAAACCAATTTGGAGGCGCTCTATCTAAGGATGTAAATAACCATATCAACAATTTTCTTTTTATCCATGTGACTTTTAAGACAATGGAGTCTTTGACAATATAATCCATCTCCTTTTGTTTCTATTTTCATTAAAGGATAAGGTGAGGAGTTGGTTAGGGTCACTTCCCTCAAATTTAGTAACTAGTTAGGTTTAATTTGTACGATGCTTTTTATTGAGATTCTCCCACCAGGTAAGATTGCACAATTAAGAAACGAGATTAAATAAAGGCAAATCTTTATACAACTCTTTGAAGAGATTTAAAGAATTGTCAAGGCAATACCCACATTTGACTCATATGACATGGGTTAGAGATTTGAAGTTTGGTATAAATTTTATATGATGGATTGGGGTCCTATCATTAGAGCATGGTTAATGTGTTAGTAAGGGGAAGTTTGATGTAAATGAATGTTGACTATGCTTATGATCTTTTTGAGTTGATAGCATCCAACAATTATAGTTGGTAGGTAGAGAGAATAAAATCTTAGAGAGTTGTTAATATATAGGACTTAGATGCAATTGCTCAACTTAAGGCACATGTGGCAACACTTACAACTCAAGTATCATAGAAGGAGAAAGAAGATAGCACAAATGAATTATCACTAAGTTTTATACGTTGGTGTAGCATGAGGATTTCCAATCAAAACACTATCACACATGAATGCAAAAACAAAAGGTTCGGGCAACTCAATTCGTGAGTAGTCTCTTTTAGAGCTTGTTGCCTAATAGTAATGAAAATGATTTGAAGGAGGATGTTATGGATAGTTCTATGAAGAGTAGAAGGACTTTAAGGAGGTCATTTAGAGAAATTAGAACCCATAGGAAAAGAAAAGAGATGAATTGTTAAATAGTGGTGAGAAAGGGGCGTGGTATAAGTGAAACCTTATGTACCACCTCTACCATTCCCTAGGAAACAAAGGCAATGTTACAAAGATACTAGTTCCTCTTATTATATTGACCTAGTTGATCAATAGTGCATAAGAGGCGGGAAGAGGAGCTTTAGTTGACTAGATATAATTGATTTGTTTTAGATTAAAAAAATGATGCAAATGACATCGATGAACTCAAGACCAAACCTTTAAATGAGTTCATTGAACAAGCCTTAAATGAACCCAAAATGGAGGAGGAACTAACATGGAGCTTGAAATAGAGGAAAAGAAGCTAACTTTAGAGCTTAAAGTTAAGACATTATCCCAATCAATTTAGATGATGTTGAGAAGTTGGAACAATTGGTAGAAAAAATTTAGTTAAAGGAGATTCAACTTAGAATACAGGAAACATGTTAAGAGAGATAGTTAAGGAGTAGATTGATCAAACAATCTTTTTAACCTAAAAGGGTTTAGACTTGGTAATTGAATATGTTCCTCCTAAATTAGATGAACTAGGATGGTTCACCATTTTGTGCACCAATGCTAAATAATTTATTGCCAATGTTTTTTGTGATGTGGGTGCAATAGTTACTTCATATCATTTAGAATGATGGAAAAATTGAAGGTGGGGAGTGTGTTAAGAGGTATAGAAATGATGATCATCAAATTGGTGGATCAATCTTCAAAGATATCTTGAGGGATTGTTGAGGATGTGATAATTTTAAATCAATTGTATAAGTTTTCCATTAATTTTGTTGCATTGGATATGGAAGATGATTAGGACATGCCTATGCAATGGTATAAGTTTCCCATTGACTTTTTTTTTTTTTTTAATTTAATACTTTAATTTATTTTCATGTTTGTTTTATGTACTAGTGTTATTTTTATGTTTGTTTTGTTTTGTTTTTTATGCCTAATTTTAGTTTAAGTGTCCTTCAACTATGTTATTTTTTGAAATGTTTGCTTTTTGTGCAATTTCTATCGAGACATATTATTTTATGGATGGACTTCATGTTATAGAGAGATCCACAAACGATGTGAAGTATGATGTTTGCCATGACGTGACTAGCACACATTAATAATAATAATAAAAAAAACCGAGTATCGTTGTTTCCTTCATCTCCTTTTTTTTTTTTTTTTAGCTTTACAATGAGGATATTATGTCCATAAGGGTGGATATTATGTTATTTGTAGTTGGGGTTGAGTTGTTGATTAATGGAGTTATGTAGCTTGGTGGAATACTTGGATTGCGTTTGATAAATTTAAACTTAAGTACAACTTTGATTGTTGGTCACATCATGATCCTTTTTGCATGCATTGGAAAGTTTCATTGATCTACTCACACCATATTTTAGCATTTACTCCTTCAAACCTTAAAATTTTCAAAATTAGTTGTATTTCTTACAAATTGAAGAAATTTTTATATAATTTTTTCCAATTTTAACTAATGAAAGCTAAACAACTTCCTAAAATAAAGTAACGAAATTCTTTTTCTATTTAGTTACATTTTATTTAAATTTGGATTTGAAGACTCGATATTAGGGCATTGTGATTATGCAAGCACTAGATCTTTACATTTAAGCTGACTAATACCTATGCTCATTCTTTGAAATTTCTAAAGTTCAATATATTCTTGTAAATTTTGCAAATTCTAGTTTACCTTGAAAGTTTTTTATGTGGAACCCCAAAACCCAAATTGTTTCTTAGAACTCGTTACCAATCAAATCAGAATTTGATTCTCACCAAAGTAATCAGAAAGGTTTGTTCAATTACCCAATAATACGTTTGTGAAAAGAACTCAAGTTATAATTGAAAATTACCCCTTGAACCCAAGATCAAAGTATTCAAGAACAATAGAAATAGGAATTAAAAATTGAAATACAAAAGATGAACTCAATTGCATTCAACTCAAAACCTTATGCATAAAATCACAAGAAAACAAACTCTCTTATATTCCAATCTGGGAATTCAATACCACCTGCATCCTGCTAAAACAAAACTAAACAGCCCTATTTATAGAGTTTTTTTTTTTTTTTTATCAAAAGTACATCGAACCTAGACAATCAAGGCGGTGTCACTAATTAACTCTTGTGACTCCTCGATTTTTGCCACTTGGTTGGAAAAACGGCTCAAATTTATTGCAAGGAGTTGTTCCAAGGTTTGATGAATCTAGACAATACTTGGATGGCTAGAAATGAGATGGGCTGAATCCAAAGTTAATCTTTTAGTCCAACTAAATTAATGAACTTAAGCTCTTTAAAATCCCCAAGCTTGCATAGCCCATTATCAACCCATTTTTGCACAAATAATTGAAGTTGTTCCTTTAGTCTTTTAGTTTGGGCCCTAGTAATTGGTCTGCTAAAATCTCCAAGATGATTCTCCAAGTCACTTCCTTGAACATTAGTGGCATGTGGAGTAGCATTTGTATCACGGTCTCGTTTCCTCTGGCGCGTTCTGGAGCTTTCGTCCGTTTTTATAGCATTTTTTTCACTATTCACACCGTGATACAAATGCTACTCCACATGCCACTAATGTTCAAGAAAATGACTTAGAGAATCATCTTGGAGATTTTAGCAGACTAATTACCAGGGCCCAAACTAAAAGACTAAAGGAACAACTTCAATTATTTATGCAAAAATGGGTTGATAATGGGCTATGCAAGCTTGGAGATTTTTAAGGAGCCCAAGTTCATTAATTTAGTTGGGCTAAAAGATTAGCTTTAGATTCAACCCATCTCATTTCTAGCCATCCAAGTAATGTCTAGATTCATTGAAACTTAGAACAACTCCTTGCAATAAATTTGAGCCGTTTTTCCAACCAGGTGGCAAAAATCAAGGAGTCACAAGAGTTAATTAGTGACACCACCTTGATTGTCTAGGTTCGATGTACTTTTGATAAAAAAACTCTATAAATAGGACTGTTTTGTTTTGTTTTAAAAAGGATCCAGGTGGTATTGAATTCCTAGATTGGAATATAAGAGAGTTTGTTTTCTTGTGATTTTATGCATAAGGTGTTGAGTTGAATGCAATTAAGTTCATCTTTTGTATTTCAATTTTTAATTCCTATTTCTATTGTTCTTGAATGCTTTGATCTTGGGTTCAAGGGGTAATTTTCAATTATAACTTGAGTTCTTTTCACAAACGTGTTCTTGGGTAATTGAACAAACCTTTTTGATTACTTTGGTGAGAATCAAATTCTGATTTGATTGGTAACGAGTTCTAAGAAACAATTTGGGTCTTGGGGTTCTGCATCATTTTGGTATCAGAGTAAGGTACAGCAAGTGATTATCTATCCTTTTAATTTTCTGTTTCTTTCCATTAGCCTTATTGATCTTCTTCTTGCTTGTTGATCATGTTCTTGCTATTCACAAAAAAAAAAAAAAAAAAATCTGTTCTTGAAGTGTTTGGGTGTTAATTTGTAAGGAATTACAAGTTTCCTTCTTAAATTCAGTATTTGTCATTCTATTTCTTTACTAGTCATCATATACATCAAGTGTGTGTCTTTTCTTTATTGGTTATTTTGCTTTGCTTCTAGTTTTGTTTCACAAATCCTTGTTGCTTATTTTTAGGATTTCTCTAATAAAATTGAATTACTTTAAGATTTTGATTGTTGTTTGATTTGGCCGTTACGTGTAAAATCATAAAGATTGCTTGAGTGGTAAAAGGCAAGAGAGTGTGAGCTTAAAAGAGGGTAAAAGCCAATTTAAGTTAAACACGAGAAAAGTGCTAATTACTACGAGGAAAACACGTGAGGGAGTGTTTGTGAGGTTCTTGTTTGTTTGTTTGTTTTTTTTTTTTTTTGATATTTCAGATTGCAAAAATGGAAGGAAGTGGAGTAAGTGCACCAAAAGACCAAGAATTTCTTCTCAAGGCTATGTAACAACAGTTTGAGAGGATTCAACTTGTTCTTGGCAACATGAATGACACTTTGGAGAAGCAACAAAACGAGATCAATGCCTTGCGTGAAGGGGATGCCTAAAACAATCCAAGGGCAAGGAGGCAAGCTACACCTTAATATGTAGAAGAGTCTGAAGAGGAATTTGACGATCAAGCTACCTTGGTCAATGAAGGTAGAAATTGTGGAAGAGGTAAGAGGAACCAAAATGATCTTGATAGGAATATTGGGAGTATCAAAATGAAAATTCCATCCTTTTTAGGGAAGAATGATCCGGATGCATATATGGAGAAGGAGCGAAAAGTTGAATTAATCTTCGAATGTCACAATTACTCGGAGGAAAAGAAAAAAAAACTTGCAGCAGTGGAGTTTGGAGAATATGCACTTGTATGGTGGGATCAACTTCTTGTAAGTAGGAGGAGAAATGGTGAAAGACCTATCCAAACTTGGGTTGAAATGAAGGCTATCATGAGACGCAGATTTGTTCCAAGCCATTATTATAGGGACTTGCACCAAAGATTGCAAAGCCTTGTACAAGGAACAAAGAGTGTGGAGGAATACTACAAGGAAATGGAGATTGCGATGATCCAAGCAAATATAGAGGAAGATAGAGAGGCCACCATGGCAAGGTTTCTCAATGGCCTTAATAAGGACATAGCCGATAGAGTGGAGTTGCAACACTATGTAGAGATAGAAGATATGGTGCACATGGCTATGAAGATAGAAAGGCAATTGCAGCACAAAGGGAAGGGGAAACAAGCCAACACATTTTCGGCTCAAAACAATACTTGGAGGTCGAATGGGAGAAATGATAACAAGGCTGCCCAAACAAAGAAGGATGATAAGGCACAACCATTTCAATCATTTGATAGTAAAAATAAAGGTACTACTTCTATCCAAAACTCTAGAAGCCGTGACATTAAGTGTTTTAGGTGTTTGGGGTACGTGCACATAGCATCGCAATGCCCAAATAAAAAGGTAATGGTGATGCGTGGAAAATGGGGTAGAGACGAATGAGGAAAGTGATGATGAGGATGAGATGCCTCCTTTGGATAATTGTAGTGATGTTGAGTTGCCTACTGAGGGACAATTGTTGGTTACCAGGTGTGTTCTTAACGTCAAGTGAAAGAGGATAGTGAGGGGGTTAGATTGCAAATAGGTGCTTAGTTGAAGGGAAAGTGTGTAGTTTGATAATTGATGGGGGTAGTTGTGTGAATGTGGCTAGTACTTTATTTGTGAATAAGTTGGGATTGGAAACTACTAAACATCCAAGACCTTATAAATTGCAATGGCTTAACAATAGTAGGGAAGTGAAGGTTACTAAATAAGTGAGGGTTCCATTTTTTATAGGAAGGCACCATGATGAGGTTACCTGTGATGTTGTTCCTATGCAAGCTAGTCACTTGTTGTTAGGTAGGCCATGGCAGTGGGATAGGAGAGTGAACCATGATGGGTATCTTAATAGGTAAATGGTGGAGAAAGAAGGCAAAAATCATACTTTTCTTCCTTTGACTCCTAAACAGATATTTGTAGATCAATTGCAACTTGAGAAGTCTCATGGAGAGTTTGTTCAAAAAGAGGTCGAGAGAAAAAGAAAAGAAAGTGTAAAAGAAAAAGAGAAAAGTGAGAAAAAAGAAGATGAGAAGAAGAGTGAAAAAGAGAGAGTGAGTGAGAAGCATTCAGCCATAGAAAGAAAAGAGGAAAACAAAATGAGTTTCTATGCAAAAATGAGGGACGTGAGAAAGGCTTTAATCACTCATAGGGCAATTATTGTACTTTTGTATAAGGAGGCTTATTTTTCTACTAACGACATTGACCCTTCTTTGCCAAGTGTTGTTGTTGATGTTTTGCAGGAATACAATGATGTTTTTCTCGATGATTTACCTCAAGGTTTACCACCCTTGAGAGGGATAAAACATCAAATTGATCTCATTCCCAGGGCTGCCATTCCAAATAGGCCGGCATATAGAAGCAATCCTGAGGAAACAAAAGAACTACAAAAGCAAGTGGATGAGCTCTTGATGAAGGGACATATAAGAGAAAGTCTAAGCCCATGTGCAGTACCTGTATTGTTGGTACCAAAGAAGGATGGAAGTTGGCGTATGCGTGTGGATTGTAGAGCCGTCAACAAAATAACGGAAAAGAGGCCTGTTGCTTATTTTAGTGAAAAGCTTAATGTAGCCCAACTTAACTACTCAACTTATGATAAGGAGTTGTATCCTTTGGTGAGGGCATTAGAGACATGGCAGCACCATTTGTTACAAAAGGAGTTTGTGATTCATACAGATCATGAGTCATTAAAACATTTGAAAGGACAAGGTAAGTTGAACAAGCGTCATGCCAAATGGATGGAATTCATAGAATCCTTTCCATATGTGATCCAATATAAGCAAGGTAAAGAGAATATTGTGGCAGATGCATTATCTAGAAGGTATGCTCTAATCTCTACTCTTTCAATAAAGTTGTTAGAATTTGAGCATTTGAAGTTGTTGTATGCATATGATAGTGATTTCTCTAATGTTTATAATGCTTGTGAGCATGCTGCATTCCGTGATTTCTATAAGCATGAGGGATTTCTTTTTAAAGGAGGGAAATTGTGTATGCCTAATAGTTCAATTAGGGAATTGCTTGTTCGTGAAGCTCATAGTGGAGGTCTTATGGGACATTTTGGCATTGATAAAACTTTGAGCATCTTGCATGAACACTTCTTTCGGCCTAATATGCGTAAGAGTGTTGAGAAAATCTGTTCTAGTTGCGTTTCATGTAGACAAGCTAAATCTAGAACTCACCCCCATGGATTATACATGCCCTTGCCAGTACCTTCACATCCTTGGGTTGACATTTCTATGGATTTTGTTTTGGGTCTACCTAGGACTAGAAAAGGCCGAGATTCAATTTTTGTAGTTGTGGATCGTTTTTCCAAAATGGCTCATTTCATACCATGTCATAAAACTGATGATGCTGTGCATACTGCTGATTTGTTCTTTCGTGATATTGTGCATTTACATGGCATTCCTAAGACCATTGTGTCCGATTGGGATGTTAAATTTTTGAGTCACTTCTGGTGAGTGCTTTGGTCCAAACTTGGTACTAAAATATTGTTTTCTACTGCTTCACACCCTCAAACTGATGGGCAAACTGATGTAGTAAATAGGACTCTTGGAACCTTATTATGTGCTTTGATTGGAAGGAATATGAAAACTTGGGAAGATAATCTACCTTTTGTTGAATTTGCATATAATAGGAGTGTGCATTCTACCACTAGGTTTTCTCCTTTTGAAATTGTTTATGGTTTTAATTGGCTAACTCCTTTGGATCTTTTGCCTGTTCCTTTGAGTGAAATTTTTAATATAGATGGACATAAAAAGGTAGAAATGGTTAAATCCATTCATGACAAAGCAAGACAAAAGATAGAGAGGCGAAATGAGCAAATTGCATCTCAAGTTAACAAAGGAAGGGGCATGGTGTCATTTGAACCAGGAGATTGGGTTTGGGTTCATATGCGCAAGGAAAGATTTCCTTCCAAAAGGAAATCAAAATTGGATGCTCATGGAGATGGGTCGTTTTAAGTTGTTGCAAAGATCAATGACAATGCATACCACATTGATCTACCTGGTGAGTATGGTGTCCCAGCTACTTTGAATGTTTCTGATTTATCTCTCTTTGATATTGATGTAGGATCTGATTCGAGGACAAATCCTTTTGAAGGGAGGGGAAATGATACAAATGCTACTCCACATGCCACTAATGTTCAAGAAAGTGACTTGGACAATCATCTTAGAGATTTTAGCAGACCAATTACCAGGGCCCAAACTAAAAGACTAAAGGAACAACTTTAATTATTTGTGCAAAAATGGGTTGATAATGGGCTATGCAAGCTTAAAGATTTTTAAAGAGCCCAAGTTCATTAATTTAGTTGGGCTAAGAGATTAGCTTTGGATTTAGCCCATCTCATTTTTAGCCATCCAAGTAATGTCTAGATTCATTGAACCTTGGAACAACTCCTTGCAATAAATTTGAGCCATTTTTCCAACCAGGTGGCAAAAATCGAGGAGTCATAAGAGTTAATTAGTGACACCACCTTGATTGTCTAGGTTCGATGTACTTTTGATAAAAAACTCTATAAATAAGGCTGTTTAGTTTTGTTTTAAAAAGGATCCAGGTGGTATTGAATTCCTAGATTGGAATATAAAAGAGTTTGTTTTCTTGTGATTTTATGCATAAGGTGTTGAGTTGAATGCAATTGAGTTCATCTTTTGTATTTCAATTTTTAATTCCTATTTCTATTGTTCTTGAATACTTTGATCTTGGGTTCAAGGGGTAATTTTCAATTATAACTTGAGTTCTTTTCACAAACATGTTCTTGGGTAATTGTACAAACCTTTCTAATTACTTTGTTGAGAATCAAATTCTGATTTGATTAGTAACTAGTTCTAAGAAACAATTTGAGTCTTGGGGTTCTGCATCACACCGTCATATATATATTTTATATTATAATTATTTATATTTTAATATTTCACGCGCGTACGATGTTATTTTTAAATTTTGTGTTTTTGTATTTTATTACAAAACTTTACGTCTAAGCTAATTTGATTATTCTGGACATAAATTTTTACTCGAATTTTTCATTTGAAATTCCTAATTCCTCAATTTCAATTAATTTCATTATTTAATTCAATATTGTTTGTGATTTATGTTTCGATGAATTTATTCTTTTAATTTAAATTGTACGAGCTACAATTAAGACTTATTATTATTTTTATTTATTTATTTATTTACCTATATACAAATATTTTTCAATTACTTGGTTTTCTAAATTTATTTAGTGATGTATTTCATATAATTTGAAATTCTACACTCATTATCCTTTTCCTTTGTATACAATTATTCTTTCCAATTGTTTTAAATATCTATTTCTCATTATTTGTTATACTTATCAAACAGATTTCATGTCTTTCTCATTTTTCTATTTTAAAGCCTTGATACAAATGCTACTCCACATGCCACTAATGTTCAAGAAAGTGACTTGGAGAATCATCTTGGAGATTTTAGCAGACTAATTACCAGGGCCTAAACTAAAAGACTAAAGGAACAACTTCAATTATTTGTGCAAAAATGGGTTGATAATGGGCTATGCAAGCTTGGAGATTTAAAAGAGCCCAAGTTCATTAATTTAGTTGGGCTAAAAGATTAGCTTTGAATTCAGCCCATCTCATTTCTAGCCATCCAAGTATTGTTTAGATTCATTGAACCTTGGAACAACTCATTGCAATAAATTTGAGCTGTTTTTTTTTTTTTTTTCCAACCAGGTGGCAAAACTCGAGGAGTCACAAGAGTTAATTAGTAACACCACCTTGATTGTCTAGGTTCGATGTACTTTTGATGAAAAAAAAAAAAAACTTTATAAATAGGACTGTTTAGTTTTGTTTTCGAAGGATCCAAGTGGTATTGAATTCCCAGATTGGAATATAAGAGAGTTTGCTTTCTTGTGATTTTATGCATAAGGTGTTGAGTTGAATGCAATTAAGTTCATCTTTTGTATTTCAATTTTTAATTCCTATTTCTATTGTTCTTGAATACTTTGATCTTGGGTTCAAGGGGTAATTTTCAAATATAACTTGAGTTCTTTTCACAAATGTGTTCTTGGGTAATTGAACAAACCTTTCTGATTACTTTGGTGAGAATCAAATTCTGATTTGATTGGTAACGTGTTCTAAGAAACAATTTGTGTCTTGGGGTTCCGCATCAAGCCTATTATTATTTCTCATAAGTTTTTGGTTATTCGTAAATTATTAAAATAATATTAATG
Organism: Laguncularia racemosa; assembly: GCA_037954665.1. NCBI lineage: Eukaryota > Viridiplantae > Streptophyta > Magnoliopsida > Myrtales > Combretaceae > Laguncularia > Laguncularia racemosa. The sequence continues at coordinate 2,014,346 of JBBMOL010000130.1, forward strand.
TATTGCAATGATTTAAATTTTTTGTCATAAATTTCTCAAAATTGTTAATATTACAAAATTGTCATTCTCGCTACCCCAACCTAGAAGTATCTATTATTTCACTTATTTTCTTTAATTTTTATATAGTTTTTCAAAATTTTTGGGACATTACAATTAGGGTAGCTAATGTTATAAGGGAACTTAGCTATTTAATTGTTGGTTATAGATTAACTACTCCAATGGATGTTCATGCTATAACTAAGACTTAACGACTTGAAAGGGAAGCTGGTTCTCATGACTTTTGTCAAAATCCATTTAAGCAACCTTAATTATGATTTAAATACATGGGAACTAGTAATCTAAAAGATAGCCCCAACATAATCCCATGCTTTTCTAAATGGAGTTTTTCTACTAATAGACCTTAGCTTTACTATAGTTATAGTGTTCATTTCTAGAAATAATTGTAGTTAATTAAAATTTCAAAACTAAAATTGGATTTCTTATATTAGAGTTAGGTCACCACAGTCTAGCGTTTAGTTTGAGTTTCTTCAAAATAAATATACGAATCTAGTTTTAGATAAATACAATTTGTATGACTAGTATATGTATCGGCTTATAGTTTTCACAAAAATAGTTTTATCTAAAATCATGCATTTAATATAATTTTTATTGCAATAGGGCGGTGTAAGAACCTATGATACCCAATTTAGAAATTCCATTGGTTTATTACTTTCACCAAGTAACAAAATCTTTAGTTAAGCATTTTTTACGCCTCGATTAGGTTTCCCACACTTCAACTCTCTATCTCCACTAAGATTCTCAATTCAAACCTCACCATTGTCTTTTTCCCAATCACTACTTTTTTAATTTGAAACACTATGACTTTTATTATAACTTTCATGAGGCATGCCACCACCAGTCTTCTCTTACCATGCAATTGTACTACCACTTCACATAATGATTCCAGTACATCTTGCAATTGAATTTCAATTAGCCATTCTTCTCCTCAAACTCCCAATAAGACTATCCCCAATGTCATTCATGCTAGTACTCAACATCTTCACAACACTTCACAATCACAATTTGCTTTTTTAGGCAATTCAATAAACACCTACTATACTCTCCTAATCCTGAGTGAATGAAACACAGTTTCAACAACTCCTCTAATAAACAACATAGCAACTATAATGCAACTTTAACTTCATAGCAATCTCAATAATCACAATTAACAATATTGTTGCGAAAACCTAAACTTCAATCCAATAATAGATTTCCAGTGGACAAAGTGTGTAGAATTTTGTTACTTACCAATAAGCATACTAAGCATTATGCTCTAATACTAAATTATGATTGCTTAAATCAGGAATCATTATTGAGCACAAAACCACGCGCCTAAAGAATCAAATAAGAAAGGAATGTTTTTTTTTTTTTGGTAGTATTTGTGTATAATATATGGGATAGAAATTAATATAGACATAATTGACACTAGACGTTACCCACTAGCACAACAAAAGAAATGGCTTGTAACTAAAACGACCATTGATAATTCACAATCACTAAAATAGCTATAGATTGCTTAAAAAGAGTTTGATATAGCCTACAAATCCTAATTGTCAGTTCACTATAATCAATGCAAGTGATCAATAAGAACATAATGATTTAAAGAGGATTGATAACCACTCAGTAATTTAAACACTTAAGAGAGGTTTTTGGTAATAGTTCAATACAAAAGATAAACTAATTTTAATGACCACAAATAAACCCTTAATCAACCCTTAAGACATCCTAAGGGAAAAAATTTAAATAAATGGATTGTTTACAAAACAAAATATAACAAAACTAGATCCTAAATACACATGAAGTGATGAGCCATTTCGATGCCATCTCCTGGCGAGTTGGATGACTTAAAGAGCTCTATGATTGTTAAGAGGCCCACACTATCATTCAAATGGTAGTCCCCCTATCATTCACCTGGTTAGTTAGTTTGGCTAGTCACATGGTTGTTCCTTGCCATTAGACACCCTTACTCTAGTTGGTACATCTTAATTTCTTGCATTATTTAATAGCTCTAATGATCATATCTCATACTCAATCCACTCCTCAATTCTTCGGTTGGTAGTTTATACCTATGATCACATCATTGGAGATTAGTGAATTTAGTTCACAGGATTCAACTTTACAACTGAAAAATACCAAGCTTATTTAAAGTCATATATATTTATATTATGCTTTTAGGAAGTGTAAGCATTTTAGTGTAAACACAAAACAAGAACTTAAGAGTTCTACAAGAAGTGGGCGTCATAGGCACTTCGTTTAAATGCTATGCCTAAAGCATTTGGATAAAAGGGGTTTTATTGTAAATTAGGACTACTTTTGAGCCATTTGAATAAAGTAACTCTATTCAGTCAAGTTAAGTCCTTTTCTGAACTTCATTTGAAAGTTCCCTCAAGCTATTTGAATCAAGATCCCCTAGAACAATCAAAGAACACTACTATTTGAGTTTGTCTTAAGGGAAACTCTTCCCACCTAAACAAACGACTATGCCATTTAAATGCCTAAAACATCATTTGAATGGAACTCAATATTTTCAGTAGCTTTTCCATTTATTTATTTATTTTTAAGTACAATTATGCATTTAATCACTTCAATTACTTATTAAGGGCTATTATCTTGTATAAACATTATTATTAAACTTTTTAGCAAACCCTTCATTAGGTTCTTGCTCTTCAAACTTGTTCTTACTAATTTATTGATTGTGGTGAACATTAATCGATCTTAATTTGTGTACATGTTGAGGAAAGTGTTATGGTTCAATTATTATAACTAGTAATATCCTTGAGAGTTGTTTAAGCTCCTATTAATATAAAAATATCAATTTAATTTAGTTTAATTTTTTTATTGATGTGTTTTGTGATGAATCTTGATCTTAGGACAAATAAGTACATTTTTAAGCCTATGTTGTCGCTTGATCCTATAGCAAGGGTGTGCGACTTGCACGAGATAGCAAACGCAAGCTAAGGGTGTTAGAGTTTATTTTAGCATAACCAATTCAATACTCTAGTTAGTATTAGAAAGGAGAAGGATTAGAGTAATGGGATTGCAAAAGAGTATTTAGAATAGCAAAATGTAGATCCTTCATCTAAAGACTTGACAGTATATTTATAGAGGGGTGAATAACTTAGATAAGGAAGATAGTTAATGCTTGGGATCTCCTTTTTTACTCCGAGTTTTGTGGAGAAGAATTAGAGAAGTTATGAGGCAGTTAACTTGCCTTAGTCATTCAAGATCTTCCTACTTGTAGCTTGTTTATATTATGTGTTAGGCCAACTTGGTTGTGCTTAGCCAAACTGATCTAAGACTATAGGCCTAAACAATTGGCAACCTTTGAGTGTGAGATAGATCGATTTAGGCCTAGAGTTAATGTCCAAAATAGCATACTAAAACTTGTCCCAAACTCTCATTGGTAACCGATTAGCAAAAATAGTAAGCTTTAGCAAAGCTCCTTGGGACCTTAGGTTAAATGATGGCATGTTGTGGATTGCAACCTTTGTTAACAGGTTGGAAGATGACTTGTTGCTTTTTCCTTTCATCTAAGAATGTTGTGCCACAAATCTGAGTTGTTATTAGAGAGGGATGACTTGAAGGGGCAGTTAAGCAGGTAAAGTTGTTTAGGTTGGACCTTTGTGCTATCATTGGAGATACTTTACTAAAGTAAATAAGGTCATGGAAAGCCCTAATTATAATTCGAGCTAGTGTACTAATGGGGTGACTACCTAAGTTGTGGGGAGATCGAGCCACATTTCATTTATTGCCCTCTAGACCAAGTTAAAGAGGGTGGTGTAATTGGTTGAATAGAATGATTTATTGGGATTGAGAGTTGTTGAATTTGAGACTATTTAACTTCTTCTAAAAAAATTAATTTGATTTCTCATGTGTGCATAAATTTTAGCACATTTAGTGTTAGGGACATGTGTCATCATGCTACTGGGGATGTCAATTTTTGCAATAGTTATATACGAAGCAATCTAGGTCATTTGTTCCTTTTGTAAGGTATGTGGCAAGATTTGGTCAATGTATGTTGCATTGGTTGCTTTTTCAATAATTGACACTTTGATAACCGTATGTGACTATAAGTATGTAAACCCTAGGCTAAAAAAATTACTTTTTCATTTTGTCTTCTTGAATCCTTTCTTCTTCTTCTTGCTTTCTTGCATTCTAACTCACTTTAATGCATTTAGAATCCACCTCAAATCTCATCCTTTTTTCATCTTTTTACAACCATTGAAAGTAAAATGGAGGAAGTAGCTTCATTATCATTACACACTCTCACGAATGATGTTAGTGCACAAAATCCCTAGCAGGTTACTTCCCCCTTTAGCAGCAGCAACAAAAGTTAATCCTTTAAGGTAGTCCACAAGTGCGACAATGCCATCTAGAGAGGTTGAAAGGTTGATGGCGATGGAAAGCCTTTCGTTAGATGCATATCCTAACAATGGAGAGGACGTAAAGCCTTTAGTGCCTCTATATACTAAGGTAACAAAGGACAGTGAAAGTTCAAATGGGGTGGCTAGCTAACTTTCAAAATTCCAAAGTATCAAGCTTATAGCTTTATTTTAACCCACTTCTTTAGGGGTAGCACATGGAGAAGTTAAGGTAGAAGGATTGGGTTGCTCTGATGGAGGGGAACCGGTTTTCCCTATATTATAAGAACTTTAAGTTTGGGCTCTAGCTTCCTCTTATTGATTCTAAAAGCATTCTTTAACTACCATTGACTGAACCCATGTCAACTTATCCCCAATGTGTACTAAATTCTAGTCGGATTCTAGGTGATACATAAAGACCATTAGTTGAGGCCAATCCAATTGCTACTTAAATATTTTTATGCGGTTAAGCACAATAGCTTGGTACCTAGTTGGTACCACCTTGCTTATCAAATTGGAAAAAAGCTATTAAAAGGGTTAGCTTCCTTGGTCTATGGTTGGAAGGGTAAGTTTGTGGTGATTGGGTCGAAAGTCAAACTTGACTTTTAGATAGCTTGGATTAAGTCAATTAGAATGAGTGCACTATAATTGTGACATAACTATAGGTGGGTAGCCAACTATTTGATCTTTGGATTAAGAGGTTAGCGTAAACATTATGATGTCCTAAAGGTCGTAGAGAGTTAATTTGGCATAGGTGATATCCCTAAAGATAAAGGTGATGTTAAGGAGGAAGAGGAAGAGGCCAATGAAGGTATAACCTAGGTACAATTGCCTTGTCGAAGTGGACTAACCAAGGGGAAGTTGTTCATCTGCTAGAGTTAGGGGAATAGTCCCATGAGGGCTTATACTCAACATGGTGCCTCATTTATCTTGGTGCTTTGCTTCTTTCCTAATTTGATTTCCTTGATTTTACATAGATGGAGCTCCAGAAGGCTTCTACTACTTAGCTCTTTACCCAGCATAGATTAGCTATAGTTGCTACTAAGAAGGGCAAGAAGGCTACTTTAGGAGAGAAGAGGATGCCTTCTAGCATTAAGGAGAAAGGAATCATTATTATTGAGGGAAAAAGTACATATCAGGGGAGACCTGTCGCTGACCCAGTTGGTTAAGGGAAGCAAAAGTTGAATAAGTCACCTATATTAAAGAAGAGGGGTTTCAAGGAAGTTGTTGGAGGTGGCCCCCCAAGCAACTTGGTAGGATGAGCTAATGGTCTTAAATGAAGAGACAAATGAGGAGAATGACCTTTTTGCCCATCTATTTTGCAGAAAGTGGTAAAGGTAGTAAGGTGGCAAGGAAAGGGAGTTACTTCATCTCAAATTACCTCTCACTAGCTCACCTTAAATCTTATCCCAAAGGCTTAGGGACCCAAGTTCTCCCTAAACTAGGTCGTTTGCTTTAGTGATAAAGGTTTTAATGATTGTCCTACTTGCATTGAGATGATGTTTAGCATAGCTTTTCTCGGTATAAGAGGACACACTGGAGGGATTGGTCTTTACCAAACTATATGAGGTATGTCTTCTTTCCCCCTTTTAAAATGGGTGAGATTTTCTCCATTTGTCTAATTTTTCCTTTCTTTATGTCGTAGTCGAATGCAATGGTGTAGAAGTTTTTGAAGGCTTAAAAGGAGAAGAAGAGGAAGGTATGTTAAGCCAAATCAAAACAAAATATCCTTATTAACAAGAATCGCAGATTGCATGACTGCATTGGGTATCTACTGCAAAAAGCTCAAGAGGTGGAGAACTACATGAGGAGACTAAAGGAAGAAACTCAACAAAGGTTAGTTGAGGTAAACTCGTGAGTGAAAGAGGCCTAAGCTTGAGTAAGGAAGTTGAATTGGTAGGTTAAGGTCACTACAAAGAAGAATGTTACCCTTCAAACCAAACTCTCTAATGCCCATAATCAATAAGAGGTGTAAGAGAAGGAGGTTGCTAAATTAAAATCTAAACTTGGCTTAGTTAAAGGTAAACTCACCATGCTAAGGCCATTAGTTGCCTCCTTCAAGGATAGGGAGAGGGCGTACTAAGGCACAATTATATAGCTCGACGAAAAACTTAGGTGCTACCAAGTGTAGATTGAAGAGTTCAAGCAAAATGTTGTTGTCTAGTGGGAGGATCTTAAGAAGGAGATCTTTAATAAGATGATGAAGAGTTAGGAATGGCTATGCATGTAAGGAGAGCTCTTTGATGACAAGATGAAGGAAGCCAAGAAGTTGGTCTTAAAGCATCATTTAAACCTTCAATTAGGCTTCTTAAACTTTGGTGATGGTGCTCTTGAAGACTTTAAGCCTCTTTAGGAAGAAGGTGCTAGTGAAGCACTTGAGATCAAGGTTTCTTATGAGGAAGAACGAGCTAAAAGGGTTAAAGAGATCCCTTATCCTTTGAGCTTCTATCCTCCCATGGACCCCAACTCCTCAAAAGATTCCATTAGAGCTAGAAAAAAGAGATGATAGGGGCTAGGCATTTGAAGTCATAGTAGATCCTCTTTCTAACCAACAATGTAGTTGCTTCTTCTTTCTTCTCACTTTTTATTGACTCTTGTGATTACTCTGATGGTCAAGATGTTGACCTTAATGATGTAAAGACATTGAATCTTGAGTGAATGAATTAAGTTTTTCTCTATCTCCCTTCCATCCTTATTATGTGTTTGCTTTATTTATGTTTTTCCTTCCTAAATAGATTTTAGTGGAGAATTTGTTAGCCAGAGTTAAGCTTAATCAGATTTCTCATAGGTTTGCGGTGACTAGGGAACATGCTCCCTATCAAGATTACTTTGGATGTTCAAACTTAGATTTTGTCAATGAAGTATCCCATTTAGTCGGATTGGGGTTACTAATCGACAAGGCCTAAACAAGCCAAGTTATCTTGTTTGTTAGTGTAGAGACTATTTGTTCACCCTTATGTTGGGATTTTAATGTTCATTCACCTTGAATGTGGGAAGTCTCTTCATTTAGATTAAGGCAGGGACTTAGAGACCATTAGTTATGTTAATGTAATTAAGCTAACTATGTTATATTATTTGAAACATTACATTGTACAAGAAATAGAATAAAAATAGGAGAATGTACCATTTCTTGAAAAACTGTGGAACTTTCATTAATTAAATGAATGTTATATTAACTAAGCTAACTGTTTTATAGTATTTAAACCATTACATTGTACAAGAAATGGAATAAAAATAGGAGAACATATCTTTTCTTGAAAAAATGTGGAACTTTCATTAATGATATGAATGTTATATTACAAGCTCATGGACTACTCAAAATATAGCTAAAGCTTATCAGCATTCCATGTTCTAGGTATGGGCTAACCATCGAGCCATTCTAACTTGTATGCATTATGCCCTACTACTTCTCCAACCTTGACTAGATCTTCCTAATTTGTTTTTGACTTTTCTTGACCTTCCTTTAATCTAGTGGCTTTGAGCTTTCTATATATCAGGTCAGTAAGTCAACGTATTTATGCTTTTGATAAGAAGACTAGTCATGGTTCAAACTCCGATTTACATGTTACTAATCTTAAAACTATTCTTGAAGCGAGTTATGAGATCAATATTTCTGAAGATTGTTGTAAATTTGACTAGATTGAAGGTGCTAGAGAAAAGATTTAAATAAAGCATATACGTTTAGATAGTTTCGGAAGTTATTGTTATTACACTAAGGCATCTAGATGTAATTAAGCTAGAAGATAATAGTGATTATTTTTCTTTCTTGTTTTAGTTTGAATTTACTTTTCTTTTTAGCTATTTTCTATATTTTTAATTGCTCTAATATAAATAGTCTTATGTAATCTCATCATTTTTAACATATTGCATAAGTTCTTTTTTATACAATATTGTTTGCTCTTATTAGTCTTCTCTAGATTATGCCAAGCAAACTATTTGATTTGCTTATGCATCATATCAAGTGGATTGTGCATAGTTCAAACATTTTGTTGTGCATCATATCAATTAGAGGAGTCACCTATATCCTTATTGTTTTGCTTTCATATTAGAGAAACCTATAAATTCTGTTACTCATGAGGTTTACTAGTTAGGTTCTCCCCTATATCATCGATTGACTATTAAGTTCTAGGTCGGCTTAGTGATTGTTTTATTTTAAGCAGACACATAGGAGAGACCTAATTGTGTTTAAATTCAACCATTAGATTTAGGTACATCATACTGGGTAACAAAGCAAAGGTTTTAATGAAAGGGGAAGTGTATATTGGTTTTTAAGTGTTTAGTGATTGAAAGTGAAGATGTCTGGAAATTCGACAAAGAGGGAGTGTGTATTGGTTATTTTGCATTGAGTGATTGAAAGTGAAAATGTTTAGGAATGACTAGTATAGTGGTGTCTATGGAGATGTTTAATGTGTAGGAGAAGGTGATGGATATAGAAGAGTAAAGAATGTTATAGAAGTTACAATTGAGGATACTTTGCGAGACTTAGTGGAATTTATTAGAGTTATGAATGTCAAGTTAGGTAACTTGGAGGTACATGAGGAGGAGCATGTGAACAAACTAGAAGAGTGGTTATAGATCTTGTTGTGAGTGATGGAGATAACAATGAGATGGAAGGAAATAATAGTAGAAATCGCTAGATGTGACGAATGGAGATAACTAAGATAAAAGTTCCAACTTTTAAATGATGAGAATTCATAGAGACATATTTTAAATGGGAGTAGAAGGTGAAGAAGATCTTTGATTACCATAACTATGATGAAGAGATGAAGGTAAGATTGGTAACACTAGAGTTTGATAGATATGCTACTTTGTCATGGAAGAATCTAAAGGTTCAACAGCTAAGGAGAGGTGAAAGTGATGTAGAAACATGGGAAGAGATGAAATTTCTTATGCATACACGCTTTGTTCCTAAATGTTACAAGTAGGAGTTTTACAAGCTTCAAACTCTAAGGCAAGGTAGACTTAGGTGTGAAAGAATATGTTAGACTTTGAGATGCTCATGATCAGATGTTAGGTAATGGAGCCTAAAAAGAAAAACTATTTCTCATTTTGTTGCAAGATCAAAGTGTGATATTCTAAAAGTAGTAGAACTTCAAAAGATTGACACATTGGGGAGGCTATTCGATTGACCATAAAGGTAGAAAGGGTAAAAAGAGAAGTGAGGAAGGAAGGAATGAAGAAAGATGATATGAAAGGGAAAAGGATGTTAAAGGAAAGGTTTCCACTAGTTTTGACACTTAAGGAGATGATCAAAGGTCGTCTAGGAAGTGTAGTAGTCAACTTAAATGCTTTAAATATATTAGATTGGAGCATATGGCTACAAAATGTCAAAATGGGAGGATGATGGTGATGAAGAAAGAAGGTGATATTGAGAGCAAAGATAGTGAAAAGGAAAAAGTGTATGATCTCAAGGAGCTTTTGAAGTAGTATGCTGATGAGGTGGATGGTACCAAAAGTGTTAATGGTGATGTAATTTCATTAATAAGACATGCTCTAAGTGTAAATGTTATATCGAAAGCAGAGTAGTGGGAGAACCTATTATAAATTAAGTGTTAGATTAAGAAGCATACATATGTGTTGATCATTGATGGAGGGAGCTAACATAGCTGCTATTACATTGGTGGAAAGATTAAATTTGCCTACTTCTAGCCATCTTAAACAATATAAACTTCATTAGTTTAGTGACAAAGGAACTATACATGTTACTAAGTGAATCAAGGTTATGATCTACATTCTTAGTCATCATAGCAATAAGATAGAATGTGATGTGGTTTCTATGAAAGCTTCTCATATTTTGTTGGGAAGGCCATGGTCATTTGATCAATGAGTAGTACATGATGGGTATTGGAACACTTGTGCATTCAATAAGGATGGCAAAAAGATATTACTGTTACCTATAATTCCTTATAAAGTGAGGAATACTCAAACGATATGATGCGCAATAATGCGGAACCCCAAGACCCAAATTGTTTCTTAGAACTCGTTACCAATCAAATCAGAATTTGATTCTCACCAAAGTAATCAGAAAGGTTTGTTCAATTACCCAAGAACACATTTGTGAAAAGAACTCAAGTTATAATTGAAAATTACCCCTTGGACCCAAGATCAAAGTATTCAAAAACAATAGAAATAGGAATTAAAAATTGAAATACAAAAGATGAACTCAATTGCATTCAACTCAACACCTTATGCATAAAATCACAAGAAAGCAAACTCTCTTATATTCCAATCTAGGAATTCAATACCACTTGGATCCTTCTAAAACAAAACTAAACAACCCTATTTATAGAGTATTTTTTTTCATCAAAAGTACATCGAACCTAGACAATCAAGGTGGTGTCACTAATTAACTCTTATGACTCCTCGATTTTTGCCACCTGGTTGGAAAAAAAAAATGGTTCAAATTTATTACAAGGAGTTGTTCCAAGGTTCAATGAATCTAGACATTACTTGGATGGCTAGAAATGAGATGGGCTGAATCCAAAGCTAATCTTTTAGCCCAAGTAAATTAATGAACTTGGGCTCTTTAAAATCTCCAAGATGATTCTCCAAGTCACTTTCTTGAACATTAGTGGCATGTGGAGTAGCATTTGTATCAGCCTTACTAATTGAATTGGAAACACATCCAAAAGTAACGTAATCAACAATGGCGTGATCACTAAATCACCAATGATCCCTAATTCACAAGAATTCAAAGACTTGATACTAAATTGAAATGAAGAACAAAGCAATTTTATAAATAGCAATGGATGACAATAGAAATGAATTAGAATTCCACTCAAATTGAAGTGATTCAAATCTAAAATGGATGATCCCTAATTTACGAGTAGAACAACAAGTAACCAAACAAATTGCACCTAGATATGATGCACTAAATACAATTTGATAACAACAAGAGGAAGATTGATGTTACTCACAATCTACTCAAGTTAATCTCACTACAATTTCACTTGTGAAATTGATAAGAGAAATTTTGCAAGCAAGGATCCCCTCATGGCAAAGAAGTGTGTAATTTCAAAATGTTCAAAAAGCTCCCTCAAAACCCTAGTTACCAAGTATTTATACTTGCTCCAATTAGGGTAATAATAACACAACAAATTGCAAATAAGCCACTTAAGTGGTCAGTTCCAAAAGCAACAAATTACAAGTACAAATAGTCTTTGATTGGCCAGTTCTTCACTTCAATTGAATCCATTGAGGACCGTTGGATGTACGTCTAAGAATGTCCCACAATTAGATCCTTAATGCATGTTATTTGGCCATCTTGTAATAATCGATAAATGTACCTGCTAAAATGCAAAAAGAAATAAAGTATTATCAGATAAAATATGTCGATATATGAATTTTTGGGCTCATGTATCCAAGTAGGTTTCCCTACTATTAGAACCATAAGGTTGATTCCCATAATCTCCTCGAGCCTGAGAAAGATTTGCCCTCAAATCTATGGGGTCTTCTCTTAGATTAAAATCCAGTGTTTGTGTTTGCTTGTTGGCTTGAGGTCTAGAAGAGCTCGTGGTGTTTCTAATCTGTTCCTAGAAAGAGCAAACCTCAGACGGAGACATAGGAGTCAAGACAATCCGAGAACCATCTTTCTAAAACATATAAGTATTTCTGATGTGGAACCCTAAGACCCAAATTGTTTCTTAGAACTCATTACCAATCAAATCAGATTTTGATTCTCACCAAAGTAATCAGAAAGGTTTGTTCAATTACCCAAGAACACGTTTGTGAAAAGAACTCAAGTTATAATTGAAAATTACCCGTTGAACCCAAGATCAAAGTATTCAAGAACAATAGAAATAGGAATTAAAATTTGAAATACAAAAGATGAACTCAATTGCATTCAACTCAACACTATGCATAAAATCACAAGAAAACAAACTCTCTTATATTCCAATCTAGGAATTCAATACCACCTGGATGCTTGCAAAACAAAACCAAACAGCCTTATTTATAGAGTTTTTTTTATTAAAAGTACATCGAACCTAAACAATCAAGGTGGTATCACTAATTAACTCTTGTGGCTGCCACCTGGTTGGAAAAACGGCTTAAATTTATTGCAAGGAGTTGTTCTAAGGTTCAATGAATCTAGACATTACTTGGATGGCTAGAAATGAGATGGGCTGAATCCAAAGCTAATCTTTTAGCCCAACTAAATTAATGAACTTGGGCTCTTTAAAATCTCCAAGCTCACATAGCCCATTATCAACCCATTTTTGCACAAATAATTGAAGTTGTTCCTTTAGTCTTTTAGTTTGGGCCTTGGTAATTGGTATGCTAAAATCTCCAAGATGATTCTCTAAGTCACTTTCTTGAACATTAGTGGCATGTGGAGTAGCATTTGTATCAATTTCTGAACCCGTCATATAACACCTTCCTATCAAATAACCACGGTCTACCCAGCAATATATGAAAGGTGCACATAGGAAGCAAATCACAAATAATTTCATCACTGTATCTATCTCCTATACTGAATGGCACCTTTGCCCTCTGTGTAACATGCAAGCTACCTTGGTCATCCAACCAATGCAATTTATAAGGGTTTGGATGTGAACTAGTGGCTAGTTGTAAGTTATCTACTAATGCAGCAGATATGACATTAGTTCAACTACCACCATTAATGAAAAGAACACATAGGTTACCTCAAATCCGACAAGGTGTGTGGAATAGGTTCTCCTTCTGTATATCCCTGACATTTGGAGATAAGGTCATAACCCTGCGTAACACATTAAAAGGTAAGTAATTTTCACCCTTTTTGTTCTCATGTGTCTCAGCGTTCTAATCATCATAAGATTCTTGCAAGGCTAGGGATAAATTTGTAGGTTCAACAACTTCTTCCTTATCATCTTCTTCGTTGCCCTCCATAACAGTCATCACCCTTTTATTAGGACACTGTGCAACCATATGTCTAAATCCCATACATTTGAAACATTTAATCTAGCGCATCTTCCCACTGGTTGACCCTAGTATTGTTTGCCTAAAATCAGATCTAACTACCTCTTTACCTTTCCCAGAAACATTATTCTCTTTATCAGTGCTAGGGATAATTCTATATACAGCCTTAGCATGTTCGCCCACTCCCTTTTATCTACCCATTTGACCATCTGCTCCCATAGGTTTAGCAGTAGTACCATACCTGTTACTAGTGGCTCAGAATAGATTAGATCACCTCTACCTCTCCACTTTCAAGGCTAACTGTATCGCCTCATCAAGTGTACTATACCTTTGCAGCTTAACAATACAGGTAATCTCATATTTCAACCCAAACATAAATCGTGCTAGGGTTTGCTTAGGAGGCTCAACTGATTCACATCTAATCATTAGCATCTCAAACTCCTGTACATAGTCATCCACTATTTTGCCTCCCTGTCTTAGTGTTTGGAGATGCATAAACAGTTCCTGCCTGTAATGTTCAAGTATAAACCTTTTCCTTAAAACCCATTTCATGTCCCTCCCAGTATGTATTTCAGCCTCTCTATCCCTCCGTCTGCTAATTACTAGATTCTTTCACACAAGGCGACATGACCTATGAATTCCACAACTGCAAGACAAACCCTGGTATTATCATCAATTTGTAACACTCGAAAAGACCCTCAACTTTGTCTTCCCAATCGAAATAATCATCTACTGAGCCCCTACCATCAAATGAAGGCATCTACAATTTCACATACTCTAATCCTCAAGGTGGTCTGAAATCCCTATTTGGGTATAGATTAACCCCAAAATTATCATCTCTTTCCTCCCTAAGAATATGATAATCTCCTTCCACTCTTCTTCTCATATTACCTCCAACTACTCCCTCCCTTTGAACGTTCTGAGGAGCTACCCTAAGTGGTGGTGCCTGAGGATTTGCCACTGGTGGTTGTGGCATCATCATCCTATCTATCCTTATTGCTAATGTAGCAACAATGGTGGTAAGGTCTTGAAGCTGCTCCTCCAAGGTTCTTTTACCTGCAATTCAATGACCCTGACTACCACCAACTTAGCTATTGGCCTCATTGCCAATTCCCTCATTCACACTATCATTCGACATGGTTGTTGACTTGATTTGTTAAATTATGAAGACAATTCAAAGCAATGTAGTACACCTCACAATCACCCTTTCACGCTAACAACAACAATCACTACTCCACGCCCTCAATCACTTTAAGACACAAAATATACTTCACTTAAACTTCACACACCCACAGCTCACTTATACAACCTCGCAACACACACGATACACCACGTTGTAACCCTTCATTACAGACACTCACTCATGATGTAACACACACACACTTCACTCCTCTTCTAATCACGGCAACAACACAATTACAACACTTAATGAAGCTTCTCCACAAATGGTAAGAAACAATTCAAAATATTCATATTGTATTAAAATCAACACTACACAATAACTCTTCAACTTAATGATTGTTTTTTAATTCAAATAGTTTCCAAACCCTCCACGCAAGAATCAAATCTAGAAATGTAAATTGCACTCCTTAATTCCGAAAACAACATACAAGAAATACACTTCTCTTCTTCCATAAATAATGTACTTCCAATTCCAAATACACACAAGAAAATGCACTTCCCTACTTCCCCTTCTTCTCATGGCAAGATGAAGATCACAAGGATTAACTATGAAATTTCCACTTCCACTTCCGTAACAACAAGTTGTAACACAATACAATCACAAGTACTACTTCAATTCCGCTTCAAAAATTCCAATTAAGAAATGAAAATTCAAGAACCTTAATTTCCCAATTGTAATTCACGCAAATCCCTTCTCTAAAACCTTTTACTCTAATACCAAAAATTATGATGTGCCTTACTAATTGAATTGCAAACACATCCAAAAGTAACGTGATCAACAAAATCCAATCAATAATGGCGTGATCACTAAATCACCAATTATCCCTAATTTATAAGAATTCAAAGACTTGATGCTAAATTGAAATGAGGAACAAAGCAATTGTATAAGTAGCAATAGATGACAATAGAAATGAATTAGAATTCCACTTAAATTGAAGTGATTCAAATCTAAAATTGATGAACCTTAATTCACGTGTAGAATAACAAGTAACCAAATAAATTGCATCTAGATATGATGCACTAAATACAATTTGATAACAACAAGAGGAAGATTGATGTTACTTACAATCTACTCAAGTTAATCTCGCCACAATTTCACTTGTGAAATTGATAAGAGAAATTTTGCAAGCAAGGATCCCCTCACGACAAAGAAGTGTGTAATTTCAAAATGTTTAAAAAGCTCCCTCAAAACCCTAGTTAGCAAGTATTTATACCTACTCCAATTAGGGTAAAAATAACACAAAAAATTACAAATAAGCCACTTAAGTGGCTGGTTCCAAAAGCAACAAATTACAAGTACAAATAGTCTTCAATTGGCTGGTTCTTCACTTCAATTGAACCCATTGTGGACCATTGGATGTGCGTCCAAGAATGTCCCACAATTGGATCCTTAGTGCATGTTATTTAGCCATCCTATAACAATTGATAAATGTACCTACTAAAGTGCAAAAAGAAATAAAGTATTATTAGATAAAATATGGCGATATATGAATTTTTGGGCTCATGCATCCAAGTAGGTTTCCCCACTGTTGGAACCATAAGGTTGATTCCCATCACGATGTTAACCAATGAATGAAAGGAGTTATTGTTGATGACTTAAGGTGAGGTTCTAAATGTTATTAGATTTGGTGTTCCTATGTACATGTTGTACATTTGATAGGTTCTATGTTTGAAGTGCAAGGACCAATCCTTGAAGGCATTTGAAAATTGTTAGAGAAGTTTACAAATGTATTTCCTAAGGAGTTAATGAAAGGATTGTCTCTAGTGAAGTATTAAACTTAATGCTAACCATATTTCGAGAGTTGTGTTACATAATAAATCAGCTTATCAAATGAATGTAGAAGAAGCAAAGGAACTCATGAGGTAAGTGGATGAGTTAATTGATAAAGGCTATGTTAAAGAGAGCATGGGTCCTTGTATTGTGCTTGCACTCTTAGTTCTAAAGAAAGGTGGTTCTTAGAGAATGTGTGTGGATAGTTGAGTTATCAATAATATAACTATTAAGTATAGATATCTTATTCCATGCCCTAATGATATGTTAGATGAAATTCATGGTGTTAGAATCTTTTCAAAGATTGATATCAAGATTGGGTATCATCAAATTTGTATGAGCCCCAGAGTTAAGAGGAAGACTATGTTTAAGATAAAGCATGGTCTCTATGAGTGGATAGGCATGCCATTTGGTTTGACTAATGCACCAGTATTTTTATGAGGTTGATGAATTATATCCTGAAAGATTTTATTGGCAAGTTTGTCATAGTTTACTTTAATGACATTCTTATTTATAGTCATGATATTGATGATCATCAAAAGCATCTATAGTTTGTATTTTTGGTGTTGAGGGATGAAAAGTTGTATGAAAATTTGAAGACGTGCACATTTTTCCAATTGGAAGTCATATTTTTAAGGTTTGTTGTATTAGAAGGAAGAGTTAAAGTTAATCTTAACAAGGTTAAGGCAATTGTAGAGTAGACAGTAAGGATTTTAACCATGGAATTGTTATTAAGAATATCGAATTGAGGATTTAATCAATTTCCATCACTTTGTTCAATTAGAATCCAGATCAAAGGATAGGACAGGACAAGCACAGAGATTAGGGATGTAAATGGGTCGGGTTTGGGACCAGTTCATTGAAACCTAAACCCAACCCGGCAAAAAATTATATACCCAAAATCTGCCCTAACCCGATAGGGTATTTTTTTACCCGACTCGATTAATAAATAAAGTGACTCGAACCTAACCCGAATGGCAATTAAATCTTTTTCTTTTTCACACTTCAACTTATTTTCATATGTCATTTATTTAATTTATTATTAATCCACTTGTGATGGAAAGAAGAGAAAACTTAAATACAAAAATTAAAAATATAAAAATAAAATAAAATATAAAAATATATTGATTAAAAATATAATAATAATAAAATACAATATATTGATCATAAATTATAATATTAATTTATTATTTAAAAAAAAAACTATCGAGTTGAGTTTTTCCATCAGGTTTTTTCTAAATCCCATAACCTGACCCTAAACCCTATCAGGTTTTATTCCATGTCCTTTACCCGAACCTAAACCTTATAGGGTTTTTATTCGGTCAGTCGTAGCGAATACCTTATTACAACCCACCCCGGTTACATCCCTAACAAATATCAACCAATTAAGGATTCAATTCACAAAAATTGAGAAGTAAGTCTCTTAACTTATGAAATTTGATTAGAAACTATATTTTTTAGGATTTAACTAAGCCTAAGATTAGGGGATTTAAGAATTGGAACAAATTAAAAGAATGAAATTAGAGTTCATGGAGAATAACAAAGAACACAGTCAAGTACATGCCTATGTACTTGCTCGTGCTAGAATGTGAGTATGTATAAAGGGTACATGACTGAGGTATATGCCTGTGTACATGGGCATGTCAAAAATAGAAAATTTATAGAAAGGTACACGGCCAATGACACAATCATGTACTTGGCTATGTACCTAGGCACGCTAAAATGTCAAAATTCATAAAAAGGTACACGACCACTCTACATAATCGTTTACCTAAGGTGTGCTTAAGTACATAGTTTCAAACACGACTGTATACTAGAGAAACCTTGTTTATTGATTTAATTTCTAATTAAGCTAATTTTTGTGCAACTTAGACAACTAGTAAGACCTTAGAAAATATAATAGATTAAGAAAATTAAGAAATTAGATTACTCTTAAATTAGTACTAAGAAGAAATTGTTATTGCATCTATAGATTTCAAATTTCTTTAAGATCAAGATTAGTTGGGCTTAAGACTAAGATTTTAAGTATGTGTAACTTGTTTATTTTCTTGTGCTTGTTAATTTAGTATGCATTAAAATTGATTAAGTGAATGACCGGTTAAGTGTTTAAGTGTTTGTGGCATGTGCTTGGCTTGGCCTAAGGGCTCATAGTGGTAAATCCCTAGGGAGAACCCCAATGATCCTTGTGTGACTTTATCTCTAGTGGAGTCATGCTTGGAAATGATCTGAGTTAGTTTAAGGTTTAAGGATTCATGAGTATGGGGCCTATAGTGGCAAACACACTTATGATTTGTTAAAGGAGCTTTTTTGTTAGCTAAATATGATGAAGGATGTGTATGGCGTGGTGGAGAAGTGTGTAGCATGTCAAAAGACTAAGACTAAACATGAAACTTTTGGAGTCCATATGCCTTTACCTATACCTTCACAATTATGGGTAGATATAAGCAAGGATTTTTTTTTTTTTTGGGTTTACCTTGAATTACTTGAGAAATGATTCAATCTTGGTGGTCATGGATAGATTTACTTAGATGTCACACTTTATTTTGTACCATAAGATCGACAATGCTTTATATATTGCTAACCTCTTTTTTCTAAGAAGTGGTTAGGCTACATAGAGTCCCACACAACATTATTTCTGATAGGGATGTCAAGTTTATGAGTTTCTTTTAGAAGACCCTATAGAAGAGGATGGGAACTAGATTAATGTTCAGTACTTCTTGTCATCCTTAAATAGATGGATAAACAGAGATTGTCGATTAAATGCTTAGAGCTTTACTTAGAGCTATTGTGGGAAAGAACTTATCAAATTGAGATGAATTCTTATTTGTTATGGAATTCACTTATAACATATAAAATTATAACTTTAGAAAAATCATCATTCAAAGTTGTCTACGGCTATATTCTAACCATTCCTTTAAAAATGTTACCTATACCAACTTTGAAGGAAGAAAGGCTCGGTAGAGTTGAAAAGGCTAAAGAAATTCAAAAGTTGCATTAGAAAGTGGCTAAACAACTAAATAATATAGTGGTTAAACATAAGTTTTACAGGGATAAGAGAAGAAAACAAAAGGATTTCTAAAAAGAAGATATAGTATGGTTACATTTAAGAAAAGAAAGATTTTTTGAATTAAAGATAGCAAAAATTGGTATTGAAAACTAGTGGACTATTTAAAATTCTTAAGAAGATCAATGACAACACATATCAAGTAGAGTTGCAACATGGTTATAGAGGACTTTTTACTACCTTTAATGTTGTAGATCTATTAGCTTATGTACTAGAGCAGAGTGAGGATTACATAAATGACTCATTATATTTGAAGGCAAATCTTCATCAAACCCAAGGAAATGATGGGAATTAAACTTCATCTCATGGAGAACCAATGACTTGAGATAAAATGAGAGGGCTAAATAACTTAGTTTAGAGAGTTTCGTTTAGATTGATGATGGAAGATGAGTAGAATTATGTAGAACATTTTTTTGACTCATAACTTTGTGTTGGGTAAAAATTTGGTGTTTTTAGAAGCATAAAAATGACAGGTTTTGATTAAAAGGCTATTACTGCTTTTTTACTCTAAGTTACATGTTACTAGCCTTGAAATCGTTATTGGAGCTAGTTTAGAGATTAATATTTCTAAGGATTGCTACAAACTCGACTAGATTAAAGGCACGAGAGAACATGTTTGAATAAAGCATATACTTTTGAATAGTGTTGGAAGTTATTTCTATTACATATTGAAATTTGGAGGAAATTAAGCTATAAGATAGTAATGATTATTTTCTTTCTTGTTTTAGTCTGAATTTACTTTCCTTTTTAGTTATTTTCTATATTTATAATTTTTGTACTATAAAAAGTCTTATGTAACCCTATACAAAATAGTTATTGAATTTTACTATCACTTTTGAAGTATTGTGTGAGTTATTCCCATACAATATTACTCACTCTTATCAATCTTCTCTAGATTGTGGCAAACAAACCATTCGATCTATTTGTGTATCATATCAAGTGGACTGTGTGTAGTTTGATCTTTTTATGGTGTGTTATATCTATTAAAGGAGTTGTCTATATCCTTGTTGTTTAGCTTTCTTATACTCCTATATCAAAAAACGTTATAAACCTCGTCGCTCATACAGTCTAGTGGTTAGATTTTCTCTAAATCGTTGATTGGCTTTTGAGTTTCAAATTGGATTAATGATTGTTTTATGCTAAGAAAACAAGTAGGAGAGACCTAATTATGTTTGGATCCAATCCTTTGGATTTAGGCATATAACTAGTTTTAACTAAAAACTCTCCATTCTTCTCTTTAGGCCAAATAAGAATATCTTGTGTCTCTCTCCAAAGAATAGGGATTTTTTTAAATGCTACATCCTCATCTCTTATGAGCTGATATTTCACACTCTCAAGGTTTCAAATCCCATTATCTCTATCCATCACATCCTTTACTTTCAAATTCATTAGACTAAGACTCAAGACTCTTTCCTTAAGAGTATGACTTAGCAAAGTTGGGATCCACACATCTTTCCAAAGACTCATATTTTTTGTATTACCCACTTACTAATAAAACTCTTTAGAAATAGCTTCTAAGCCCCTTAAGATACTTTGCCAACCTCCGAATGTTCTTGTACCTTTCTAACTTACAAAAAAATTGAATTTAGAAAATATATGCTCTTAAGAAATCACACCTTGGGCTTTCATGAAATCAAGCCTTGAGAGTTTCAAGATTTTTTTAATATTCTCTAAGCTAGCTTGCCTAGCAAAGCTAAGTTAAACAGGTGGATATCCTTAAAACCTAATCCACCAATTTCTTTTGACCTTGTAATTTCTCTCCAAATCCTTTAATGAATCTTATTTCTATTATTCACCTCAACGCACTAAAACTTCTTTCCACTTGTATTTACTTTAGTTTGATCTCTTAATGATTTAAATCCAACTTACATAGTATAAAGAAGTTAAATATATTACCTAAATACATTTGACTAATGGGGCTAGACCTTTAAAAAATAATTGAGCCAACTTAATCTTCATATAAAATGTGTGTATGTGCGTGTGTGTGTGTGCGCGTGTTTTCTTTTAGGGTTTCTCTTGAAAATACCTTCAACTTTTTCTTCTATATCCTTTTAAGTAAAAAGTTCAACTAACAAAATACCTTTTATATACTCATATGTCTATATTGTTTGTTAACTACAACATATTATAACTATTAAGATGGAAGACATAGAATCTAATATTGTTGGGAGAAAAGTATTCATACCACTAGGTTACAAGGGTCTTGGTTTTTCTATGTATCTTCTATGTCAATTAGACCATTTATTCTTTTTGTTCAATATATCATCTATATACATTCTACATTACATTGTCTTATAATGTTATATGCACAAAATACCTTTGACATACTTTCTATATTTAACCATATGAGAACAACGATCTAGAGAACCTTCAATATACCTTCTACATTGCTCTAATTAACTTAGATTACCTTTTATATACCTTCTAATTTTGTCCCAATTCGTTCATTCACTTACTAAATACCTCTTATATAACTTCTACTTTTCTAAATACTTAACAAATACATTGGTAAACATTATTTAAGTTTGTTATCATCAAAACTTACTTAGATAACTTAACATGCTCAATACACATGTCTAATCCTCATGTTATGGTATCAACCCTGACAATCTCTAACGATAATAGCTTATTTATTTCATTTGTTTATAGTGATTTTTATGTCCATGCAACTGTAACTCAAAGTATTTGCAAATAAATTTTCATATCAACACTTCTAGATTATGTAAGTTACAAAATTGCCCTTGTACAAAATCGTCCACTTATTTAACTTTCATGGTAATTCTAATTTTGCTTGTAATTAAACCAACACATTGCAAAGATTTCCATAGGGTTAAATATAACATCGAAAACATACTCAAACATCTAAGCATAAAGTGATTAGATCAAGTGCCACATTATACCCCTTAGCCAAAACTAAAAAATTTGCAATACTTACTCGATTTTGTGTGCAACTATGCTTACACCATGAACGTTCGATCAGGGTCCAAAATCAACATCATTTTAAAAGTATAACTTCATTTTTAATGTCATTCAATCATTTATAAAACTAAGTCACTTCTGCCAATGTTAATCAAAGGGGTTTTAAGCTCAAAATTGTATGCAAACTCACTAGCTTGATCCATTTTTGACAATTCTCATGATTATGTGATTACAATTGTGATTCGAGGACTAAAATAGTTGTAATCTACACATTAATATACAATATGTGTATTGCTTAACATCAAATTAATTCCCAATTCATCCAAAATTCCAAATCTCTATCCAAAATTTCATAAAAAATAACTCTTATAACTTATGTTACATGAAAAAAAGAAAAAAAAAACATAAGAGAAGTCACCTTATTCCAAGCTCAACTAACCCTAGAAGACTCTAGACCTTTGTGGAGGTGATAGTGGTTAAGAGTGGATATGGTTCGGTTCAATACGATTTACCTTTTAAATTGAATTGAACTATGTTTTACAATTCAGTTTTTTCTCTAAATCGAACCTAACCATACAGTTTGATTCATAACTTGTTTCGAACCTAAAGAAAAGGTTCAATCTAGTTTGGTATATGATTTAAATCATTATTATATGTGTTACTAATTTTTTTTCTATATACAAATTAATAGGTCATGGAAAATTATACTGACTGTGTAAAAAGATGTAATTGATTATCATTTTTCTAATATTGTTCACCATATTCAATGCTTATTTCATATTGTAACACTTAAGAAAAACACATCTATGTCTCTAAATCAAATAGTAAATAGTTAATAATATTATTAGATAAAAATAGTCTAAATAAGATCCATAAGTAAGAATATTTATTAAAAATACTCAGAAATCCATATTATTCTTTCCTAAAATTAAAAGATATTTTAAGTATACTCAACATAAATTAAGAATAATCTTATCTTACCTCAAAATCATTAAAAACTAAAATAGATCACCTAAACACTTAAAAAACCTTAAGAACATATCAAGACAATTATAATTTATTCAACGTGAGAATAAATGAATCTTGAATTCCTAAAATTAGAGTAACAAAAGAAGATTTACTTAGATTAAAAACTCACCAAACAAACTTAACTAAAAGCTTAGGAAAAATGATAAAAAAAAAAAAAAAACGCATTTCTTGTTGCCATCCAAAGAGCTTTCATTTTCATATATCTTTTTCAAACCTTGCTTATTCAAATTGAATGCTTCCAAAGATTAGACATATGAGGAATTCTTCAATGATTGAAGATGACAAAGATAACACACACACCTATGCCCCTCTTCTTCATGAAACCACACTAATTTTAAGAAGATTACCTTGATTAAATTGACCAATTCTTTAGATATTTCAACACCCTAAATTAAGATTATAAACCTTATATTTTTCCTCTTTCTCATGTGCTCTAAATCAAAGGAAAAGCTTATGTAAACATGACCTAAACACATAATCTTAAAACCTACATCTTAATACTAAAAATCCTAACTAAACTCCAGAGGAAACTTATACAATATTACATGATAGAGTATGCCCTAAAAGCCAATCAATTTTAGCAAGAGAAAAACACCAAACACACAAAACACCTAGAACCTTAAAGATTATCCTAGAAACTACCAATAATTGAAGCAAGTTTGCATTGTTCAAAAGCTCCAATTTCACATGATAAAATCTTGAAAATGACCTTTGCCTAATCCTTTGAAAATCATGGCAAGAGATGATCAATAATTGCTCCAATATCTGTTGAAGTTACATGACTAATTCTCATGAAATAACACTTACTAACTATCGCAAGTGGCTGTAAGAAAGTACTACAATTATTGTCGTCAATATCTTAAATAAACACGTGATAAAACCCATGAAATCTCTTGAGAAAATGACCTCCCTCCCAAGCCAATTCATGATAACCATCAACTCCCATTCAACCTTCAATTATTGATGTAAAATCTATGGAGAAAATGACATTTTCCAAAGATGGCTAACCCCTAAACCTTCTTCTTCCAAGTGTCCATGTCTTCATCAAATGAAAAGAACACATACATGTATAAATAAAGGAATTACCAAAGGTGAAAAATCACATTTCACCCTTTCACCCACCAAATCCTCCAGTTCCCTTTAGACTTGTAGTTTTCCTTCCAAATATTCCACCAACCAGAGTTGAAATCACTCCCTTACATGTTGAACATCTATCCCTTTTTCCAAGAAATTTCCTTTTATTTCCTACTAAGTTTACACCCTTAAACCCTCTCTTAAACCACTTATCAAACATTTGATAAGGGAAAGCACATATCTCTTGTAAATTACATTTCGAAATCTAGAAGATTAAGACCTTAAACCATACCCTATTATCATAAGAACATCATACTAAGGATATCATATCAAGACAACTTCCCTTTGACATCATGAGATCTTGAGAATTGATACCTAAACATTTGATAAGGACTCTTGAAAGAAAAAAAAAAAACACTACTAATCAAAGGATTGAAGCAAGAAGAATTAAAAGCTTAAGACATCTAAGAAATTGAGATTAACATTAAACCAAAGGCATAACAATACTTTAAAAGAATCATTTGAGAACAAGAATCTATCTAAACTTGAGCAAAGACAATGGACTCTTGGACCTAAAAGACTTAAAAGGCAAATTCAAAACATTAAAAAGGATTTTCAAGAAAACTCTTATATTACTTGTACATGTGTTGTTTGAATTAGGTACAACAAGTGAAGGTTCCTCTCTCCTAAAGGATTTATTTTATTTCTGAAGATGGACAAGTGAGTATTGTCGAGTCTAATTTTTTATTTTTTATTTTTCATTCTCATTCCTAATCCGATTTATACTAAACCCTATGCTTATCTAATATAAGTCCTCAACTTAAACTAGGAACTTTGTCTTATTTTGGAGTCGTCACCCAACTGAAATTGGGAAAGATTATTAGATTAGGACTAAATGAGTAGATTAATCCTAATTTGAACAACTAGTCAGCGAGGTTTCCTCTTTTCATTTTTGTGAAAGAAGAAAGGGAAAACTAGAGTTGCTGGACTCGGAAGTTAACCTATTAAAACCTTAAAATTACCACCTTATTCCTCTGAAATCTAAACCCTATCCTAATATCCTTTATTGTTATTTTTTTTCTTTTGTGTTTTCGAATAACTTATTCTAATATGAAAAAAAAAATGATTTTTTATTCTTTTTAGAGTTGCCCCGCCTATATACCTGCTATTTAGGATCAAACAAGCCGTAGTTTACTTTTTATAAAAACTTTAGTAGGTTAGTTAATTTTAATTATGAAAATACTTCAAATTTACGTTTTTATCATTTTTAGCATTTTTTTGGGAAAAAAATCCAAGCCTAAGCTTGACTATTTTATTTTATTTATATTTTTTTTGAAAAAAAATTAATTTAAGGAAAAACCAATTTTGGATTTATTTAAGGAAAGGATTTTTCTAAGTGATAAAAAATTATTTTTATTTCCCTATGATTAACCTACCTCTAATATTATTATTATTATTTATTTTTTATATTTTTATATTTTATATTTTTTATTTTTATTTCTTATTTTATATTTTATAATTTTTTATTATTTTATCTACCCTAAACTAAACATAAAAATAATAAACTAATCTAAATTATTTATTTATTTACTTTTTTTGAATTGTGAATAAATAAATAAATAAAATACAATAAATAAATAAAAAAATTAAAAAAACGGAAAATCTGACTTACTTGGATCCGAGTACGGTGCGTGGGTTGGTCGGGTCGGATCGGATCAGGTCAAATTGAACCACGGTAGCTGGAAATCCTCGTTGGCAGCGTTCCGACAGTCCTTTTGTCGAATGCAGGGTGTTTCTAAAGCTTCTGAGGATGAGGAACCTAAAGCCGATGGTGATTGCGGTCAAAACCCTCCCCTGGTGGCATTTCGAGGCGGTGGTGATCGACGGTCGTGCTCGAAAACTCCGGCGAAGTTTTAATCCCTCTTATTTTCTCTCTTTTCTCACTTTTTGATCTGTGCTTTGGCTTCCCTACATCGTGCTCTATTTATAAGCACCAAAAATTGAGCTGGATAAGCTCGGATTTCTTTCAATTGGGACAAATTGGATTTCGGTTGAAAAACCCATCTCCGATGTGTGTAAATCCTTCGATTTGCTGTAATTTGATTCCAATGGGATGATGTTTATCCTATTTCAGTTAAAGATTTGGTGGATTTCGTGTAAAAATCGCATCAAAACGGTCGAAATTCAAAATTTTCCTCATCGGCAACGATCTCGGACAAAAGTTGAAGACGATCACGCGCCTGACACATGTCCTGAGGGGAGAAAAGAAATTGCAAAATGCGGATTTTCTTCCCTCGCGTTTCGAACTCACAATCGAGCCCCTTCCCCCCGCGCGCCAAGCCATGGTCCGAACCAACTAGGCTAACCCACTTACTCGTTTTTTTTATTTACGTAAATTGCATATATGCGATAAAATTTTTATTATTTTTATATTATTTTGAAATTCTAAAAATTTGTAAAAATTATTTAACTCCTTTTATTATTATTTCTACAATTATTTTCCAAAATTGATAAATTTTCCCTATTTATTTTATTTTTTGAATATTTTTCCTATTTTTGCTAAATTAGAAGAAAAATTGTTAAAAATGGAAAAATTAAAAATTGATTATTATTAATTATTAGGGTAAAAAATGAGGTGTTTACAAGTATCATCAATGATTTTCACTTTATTTGTGCTTGTAGTGTAGTTATGCTTAAATTGAAGAAAATAACTAACCCATATGTGTGATTGTGATTTTTTGAAAGTTATCAATGCAAATGTGATAATGATCTAAGGATGTTTGATGTGTTTACTATGATATGGTTTGCAATAAATCTGGTTGATCACTTAATAAACTGATAGGAATAAAAATCCGATAAGACCTATCATTAGGGCAAGAACTAAAGGAATTCAAATCTTGGCGTTGAGGGCCCATTTTGAGCAGATCGACCCTGAAATTATTTATATATTAACCTCTTTTCTATTATTCTTGTATTGTGTTTTCCAACATGCACACTTATCAAATTTTATAGGGCAATGGACAAACTCCCTTAGACTCAGCTTGTGGGTTATCCATGGACCGACCTGAACCGGCGATGAGCTGGGCCGATGGATCCTATAGAAGACCGGCATCTTGAAGACCATTTCTTTTATATATTTCTTCTTTTATGAACTATTTTGGCTGTATTTGGTTTTGGGACACTTTTATTTCCTTGTAATATTCATTTAGGGTTAACCACCTTAAAAGTGGCAAACTTGTAATTTTGATCACTTTTTAACCTTAGGAGTAGCAAGTATAAATACTTGCTTAAGAGAGGGTTTGAAGGGGCTAATTTTTTGCAGAATTGAGAGTTCATATTCACGTGAGAATTAGGGTTCCTAATTGTCATTAGACTCTTATCAATTTCAATCCCAAGAGTTGAAATTGTGGTAAGTGCAACACCTTGAAATTGTGAGTAGTATCAATTTCATTTTGTTGTGATTTCTTTTCTTCTCTAGTGTGTCATATCTAGGGGTGAATTGAGATAGTTCCTGGACAGATTTGCTTCTTATTATTTTCGAATTCTTGTGTTTAATTAAGATCCTTTGCATTTGAATTCGGTTCATCCTTGAAGAATACCTCTTGAAACGTGATTATCACTTGTGGAAAGGAGTTCTTAGAATTGAAGTTTTCTTTTGAATTTGTGGATTATTCTCGTGGGATTATATGTGATTAGTGTGATGTTAGAAGAGATTATTATTGTGGTATCACAATTGCAACATTGAGTATTTGGATTTCATTGCATCTTCATTAGGGTTCACGCAATTTTTTCCCTTTTGGAACCGGTTTGTTGTTGACTTGAGTTTGTTTTTTCTTGAGTCTGTTAATTGTGCTTCTAAGTGGATTTAGGCACATCATAAACCTAAGGTAAGCATGTCAAGAGACTCAACAAAATGAGACATGCATTGCATCTTGCATATCAAATTTTGCCATCACAGTCTTATAGATAATGAAGGGATATCCTGAATTAGGGTCCTATTTAATCAATATAAACTAACTTTATTTGAGGATCGACATGTATTGATAGAATCTTGTTCATTATTCTATTTTAGGCAATATACATATGGAGGTGTGAGTAGCTAAGGAGATTATTCTCCTAGGGTGCATTTTATTTGTCATTAGAGTTTAGTTGGTGACTCTTAAAGACCCGAGTAGCAAAAGATGTATATTGGGTTAAATTTTTCAAATTTAACACCTGGACTCTGATGGAACTATCAAGATCCTTATCCTAAGGTCAAAGGAGGGATAAAAATAAAATATCCTTAGACCTCATGTGAGCTTCAAATAACCACATGCAATGCTACATTTTATTATTGTTGCATATCACTTAATAACTAACAATTTGCTTGTATGTGTTTTGGTTGATCGGTGATTTGAGATACTCTTCTCACTAAACTATTTATAGCTTATAACTCCCATCCCCAATCCACCTCCCACCCCCCCCCCCCCCCCCCCCCCCCCCCCCACCTCACTCTTTTGCAAGTACCCCACTGGTTCTATTATGAAAGAACATAATCAGGGGTGAGCCTTTACTGGATAGATAAAACTAGGCATATGAGGAAAGTGAAGTAATTGTAATAAGATAGCTTTATTTGAACTCTATTTAGAGAACTATAATATTTATAGCTTTATAAACTTTCGTGAAATGTAATATTTTATACTGAGTAAAAGTCATTTATATTTGTACTACTCTGAAACTGTCAATTTTGAAGGTTTTTAATGCTATTGACACCTTATGTACATCATTAAAGTCGTTTTGAATCCAATCCTATCAAAATTCAACATATTTCAATTTTGTACGTGGTGGGCTATTACATTTAATAACCTCAAGGGCATGAAACATATCTTTAAGGAGGTTTTAGTATCTCTATCTATGTAATTTTGGTTTCTAATAAAACAGATAAGCAAAAATATAAAACTAAAAAAAGTGATAAGTTACTTGATAAACGTCAAATAAGAGTAGCAGTTAAATAAGTAACATGGAATCCTCATTTTGGGTCGTACAATCTTGAGACTTTCACGGCCTTTTTTTTTTTTTTTCCATTTCTCATGGTATGGTTTGTATCATAATTTTCTCAAACCTAAGAAAAAGTGGTTTGGTTTAGCTTCTAATTTTTTTTAACCTAAAAAAAAGGTTTAAACCTAATTCATGATTTGATTTGATCCAATTCAGTTTAGTTTGAGGTTTGGTCATTTTTTTTCTCTGCTTAGCTCCAATAGTGGTGGTTTTATCTTCCTATGCATCGAAAACGAGTGCTACATGTGTCATGAGAAGGGAAGTTCTCCCCTCTTGTAGTTCTCATGCAACTCTCAACCATCATTTGCTTCATATATTTTACTCATTTCCAGATGATGAGCTAACCCTCTCTTCCCATTTACCCAAGACTATTCCAAGCCCACCCTTCAACAGGAGTGCTTTTACCAGCTTTACCATTGTCCTCTTATGTTTAAAAGGACCAACATTGTTAATAAATTTTGGCTTGTCATAATCATAATTAAGAGAACAATATTAGTTCTTGATCAATATGCTCACGGGGTAGCTAAATCCACCTTTAGAGTACCCTTAACCCTAGAGCAAATTACCCTATTGATACCATTCACAATACATTAAGCTTAAGTTAATCCCTCGCATCTTGTTAGATGTCACAGATTGTGATATTCTTCCTCACTTGAATTTATATCACAAGGTCAATCTACTACCACTCCCCTTCCTCAAAGATTGCCACCCTTTTCCATTCGTTGTCAAACTCTACTCAAGATCATCTTCACCAGAACTTCAAGTTTCCATGGGCTCTCCTCTCACCCTTACCTATCTCTTTGTTCTCTAAGATTACCTCTTATTGAGTAGTCTGATGGTAGAGTAGCCAAGTGAAGTAATTTTTATCATGATTTGGATAAATCTTGTTTGCAATCTTAACTCATTGCATAATTACCCCTATTGCAATGATTTTTTCCCCTTGATGGCCACTCCTTTTGAGATTAACCTAGACAAGCCCTTTTATCAACAAGAACTACCTATTCATTGATTACACTTAGGAAGTATTTATGTGGCTCGTTGGGGCTAGAACATTGACTTTGATACCAATTATCATAGAATAGGAAGTTCTTTCCTCTTAGAATTCTCATGTGGTACTCAACTATCTTTTACTTCTCTTCTTGTTTACTTGGGACTGCTCCTAGCCTCATCAAGAGTGTCATCACTAGCTTTGCCACGGTCCCTCTTATGCTTGAGAGGATGAACATTCTCAATTGGTTTTTACTTGTTATGACCATCATTAGAAGAGTAGCATTAGCTCTTGACCAATTTACTTATGGATGGCTAAACTCATATTCAAAGCACTCTCACCCTTAAAACAAACTACTCTACTGATGTTACTCACAATACATTAAGTCCAAGTTGATCTTTCATATTTGCTCCGATGTCATGAATCATAACACATGGTTGATGTGAATATTCGAGATGATTCTTCTTCAATTCAAATCATAGAGAGTGAAAAGAAGTGATGGTGAGCCAGCAATTCTTTTAAGGGTTGAGATGGAGGAAAGTGAAAAGAAGTGATGGTGAGAGCCTAACCTTACCAAGAACAAGTAGTCTAGGGATGCTCTAGGTGGTTGATGTTAGAGAGGGTAAAGAGTTAGAGGGAAATGGTGCGTGTGGGTTTTCTTCTCCTTCCCTCGCTTTGGATTGGGAGAATGTCTGAGAGTTAAAAAGAGTACAGTGAGGATGCCTACGGTATCTATGAGAGGAGAGAGAATAGAAGACCCTTCTTATACATCTCTTAGCTCACTAGGTTCAAAGAATGTAGGTCGCATTTAATCTAGTCTTAATGCATTATATTTTAGAAAGCTAACTTGCATGTGAAGTCACCTAAGTCGACTTGCGGGACAATTGAAGGGATTTGGTGCTTGGTGCCAACTTCCCAGCTAGAGTAATCCGAGCTTATTTTGATTCATTCGAGTCGTATTTAAACTACAAGCTTTTCTACTAGCCCCCAAAAAACACAAAAAGAAAAACTCCGAGCTTTTCTGTGCTTAATTGGACTTGTATGATTTCTCAATTTTAAATCTGAGAGTCACTTAAAAGCTCCTTTACAATGATGAAATCCATCGCTTGAACCATATCGATGTTGGAATGTTGGAAGTGTGGTCCTATTTTTAAGGAACCACAAACTACAACTTCCATTCCCATGATCCCACTATCCACTTAATCCTTGTCAACCATATTATCCACTAACCCATTAGCATGATTTTAGGAAACTTTGATG
The DNA here is from genome assembly GCA_037954665.1 of Laguncularia racemosa. Classification (NCBI taxonomy): domain Eukaryota; kingdom Viridiplantae; phylum Streptophyta; class Magnoliopsida; order Myrtales; family Combretaceae; genus Laguncularia; species Laguncularia racemosa. Next base: position 2,045,965 of record JBBMOL010000130.1, read on the forward strand.
GAAAGTTTCTCTATAAATAGCTATTGGATTCAAGGTCCCAGAGCATGAAAAATTCTATAAAAAACACATTACCATCTCGTGAGTTTTTTGAATGCTCTGAAGATCTTGGAGGTTCCGAGACTTGACGGTTTTGTTCCTCTCCATATTTAGCAATGGCAAGAGGTTAGGGATTTCTCTATTTCCACTGCATTTTCTATGTTTGTATTTAGTTGCGGCTTTCATTTGGTATTAGAGCCGTAATTAAACCTCTGCCTTGCGATTTCGAAAAAATTAATTTTTCTCCTTTTTCAATTCAATTTTAATTTAAATTGGTTTTGATAAATTTTATCAAATTTATGATACATTTATTTGTATCAATTTTTCTAGAGAAAATTAATTTTTAAATTAGAGTTTTATGGTGCAAATTAATTTTTTTATTAATTTTGTACTTAATTTTACTCAATTTTCAAGTATAATAATTGAGTAATAATGTTGGATTTTATTTGCCAACATCAAGTATTACTTTTAAAAAAAAAATAAAAATTTATGACATGTTAAATTGGAAATAAAGTAAATTATTTAGTATTTTTCTTAAATAATTTTTCCTTGAAATTTAACATGTCAATTTTATTTAACATTTTCACTTACGATTTTGTGAAAAACTTTTGTGGAATTTTATTTTATATTAAATTCCGTATTTATTTTAAATAATTTGTGTATATATAAATTTATGGTTTATATACACTAGCTTGTTAATTATTTAAAATATCGTTAATGAAATTGCATTAGGATTTTTCAATTTTAGTATTTGTTCAAGGTGCTTAAATTGGTATGTGATTGTATGTATGTTTCGGATTTATTATGCATGCAATATATTGTTCACGTTTAAGTACATTTAGAGTTATTGCATGATGTTTAGCAATAGTAGTTATTGTTGTCTTGTGATTAAATAATTCTAATAAATTTTGACGTAGCCACAACAGCCTTATTTAGATTGGATTATTTATTAGAAATCACATTTAGTATTATAGACATTAAATAACTTCATAAAACATTAAGTTAAAAGTCTAAATTGAGTCAGATTAATTTTGTCTAAGGAGACATTATCGTGGGACAAATGTGACCCCTCCACGTCTTTCTTGGGAATTCGTTTGAATTCTGTCTAAGGAGGCTGGATTTTAAGTGGGACCTTTTGTTTAACCTACGCGTCTTTGCTGGAAATTTATCTGATCTCAAGTGATAAAAATAATTTTGTTTGACTGAGGTTTAGCCAAAGCAGCCTCTATTGAACGAAGTTATTTATACGGTATCACATAAGAAATGCTTAGACTTTACATTTATTTTGTTTGATGATCCATAAAGCATTGAGGTATAGCCACATCAGCCTTATTAAGGACGGATCTCATAAAGTGATTATGAAGTAAAAGAAATATAATGTCTATTATAAGGAATGAATCTTATTGAATTAAAAATTTAGCCCACAGGCAATTTTTATGTCGCTAGATTCATTATTGCATGATTTGCATTGGTAAATTATGATTTATGTTATAGTCTCAAATTAAGTATTAAGCATGTTTGTGTTTGCAGCTATGCAACCTTTGACTGATACTAAAGTAGAAATCCCTATTTTAACAAGTGAAAACTTTAAGACTTGGAGAGATAATGTACTTCTTCATTTGGGGTGTTTGGACATTGACTATGCCACTATTAAGGATGAGCCACTTCTGAGTGAAGAAAGCACTCAAGCTGAGTTTGATCTTCATGAGAAATGGGAACGGTCTAACCGACTTAGTATCATGTTCATTAAGAGCAAACTCACTGCGGATGTTCGTGGCTCAGTGGATCAATATAAAAATGTCAAAGAGTTGCTAGATGCCCTTGAAAGGCAATTTAAGACTTCTAAAAAGTCTCTAGCTAGCACCCTGATTATGAAGTTCACATCTGCTAAGTTGACTTCTGTAAAAGGCGTTAGAGAACACATCAACAAAATGCATGATTTAGCAAATCGCTTGAAGGCTCTAGAGATTGAGATGTCGGATGCTTTCCTAGTGCATTTTATTCTGACGACCCTTCCATCACAGTATGGACCTTTTAAGATCTCTTACAACACACATAAGGACAAATGGACAATAGATGATCTATTGCCATGTGTGAAGAAGAGGAAGCCCGATTAATTCTGGAGATGGGAGAAAATGCAATGATGGTTACTCAAGGAAAGAAAACCGGCAAAGTCAAAGGAAAAGGGAAGGGTAAAATCCAACCCAATGCTGACATCAAGAAAGAGTCCAAGTGTTTTTTCTGTAAAAAGAAGGGACACATAAAGAAAGACTGTGTCAAGCATAAAAATTGGCTTGAAAAGAAAGGTAACTTAGTCTCATATGTTTGTTTTGAGTCTAATATGGTTGATGTGAATTGTAACACATGGTGGATTAATTCTGGATCTACGATCCATATTTCCAATTCCATGCAGGGTTTACAAAACTTGCGGAAACCAGTGGGAGCTGAGCGATTTATCTATTCTGGAAACAAGATAGAATCGCATGTGGAAGCTATTGGGACATGCATATTAGTACTTAAGAGTGGCTTTAATATAATTCTTGAAAAGACCTTTTATGTTCTTAGTTTTTTTAGGAATTTGATTTCAATTTCAAAACTTGTACCTTCGGAATTTACTTTTAACTTTTCAAACAATGGTTTTGATTTATTTTATAAATCCAATCATATTGGTGATGGTTCTTCATTGGATGGTCTTTATTTATTAAATTTACATAATAATGCTACTCATGATGTTATGCATGTACAAGCTGGTACTAAACGATGTGTTATGAATGAGGATTCTTTTACCTTATGGCACCGTAGATTAGGTCATATCTCTATAGAGAGAGTTAAAAGATTGGTGAATGATGGTATACTTAGTCATTTAGATTTCACTGATTTTGATACTTGTATAGACTGCATAAAGGGAAAGCAGACTAACAAGTCAAAGAAAGGTGCCAAAAGGAGTTCGGCTATATTAGAAATTATCCATTCTGATATTTGTTGTCCAGATATGGATAATCAAGGTCAGAAATACTTTATCACATTTATAGACGATTACTCACGATACATGTATCTCTACATGCTTCATCATAAAAGTGAAGCATTGGAAGCCTTTAAGGTTTTCAAAGCTGAAGTAGAGAAACAATGCGGTAAGCAAATCAAGATTGTGAGAACCGATAGAGGTGGTGAGTATTATGGTAGATACATTGAAGATGGACAAGCATCAGGTCCTTTTGCTAAGTTTCTTCAAGATAACGATATAGTTGCCCAATACACCATGCCAGGTTCACCTGATCAGAATGGTGTTGCGGAAAGAAGAAACCGAACATTAATGGAAATGGTGCGAAGTATGTTTAGTAGCTCTAAACTGCCTAAATCCTTATGGATTGAAGCATTAAAGACGGCTGCGTATATATTAAACAGAGTTCCAACCAAGGTTGTTTCTAAAACACCATTTGAGTTGTTCAAAGGTTGGAAACCGAGTTTACGTCATATGCGTGTATGGGGATGCCCGTCTGAAGTTAGAGTTTACAACCCACAAGAAAAGAAACAGGATCCTCGGACTATAAGTGGGTATTTCATTGGATATGCCGAAAAGTCCAAAGGATACAGATTTTATTGTCCATCTTACACTACTAGGATTGTGAAATCAAGAAATGCAAAATTTCTTGAATATGACTCAATAAGTGGGAGTGATCTATCTCAAGACATAGTTCAAGAGCAAGATCTACCTTCCACATCAGGTGAGAGATTGGTTGTTGTTCACAACACTCCTCGAGTTCAAATAGGTGTTGAACAACCAATCAATGAAAATCCACAAATTGCTGAGGAAATCATAGTAGATCAAAATCAAGAAATGATTGAGCAACATGATCCACAAGAAAATGTTGTCCCAATTTTAAGGAGATCTACTAGAGAAAGGAGATCAGCAATCCCTAGTGATTATATTGTGTATTTACAAGAATCTGAGTACAATATTGGAGCTGAAAATGATCCCGAGTCTTTCAAGGAAGCTATGAATTGTGATGAGTCAAATTCATGGTATAATGCTATGTTAGATGAGATGAATTCTATGAAGAGTAATGAAGTCTAGGATCTTGTCCCGTTGCCCAACGGTGTAAAAGCCATAGGTAATAAATGTGTCTTTAAAACTAAAAGAGACTCATTGGGCAACATTGAAAGATATAAGGCTAGACTTGTTGCTAAAGGGTTCACTCAGCGTGAAGGAATTGATTACACAGAGACCTTCAGTCCTGTATCCAGGAAAGACTTCTTACGCATAATATTAGCATTAGTAGCTCAATTTGATCTTGAGTTACAACAAATGGATGTGAAAACAGCTTTCCTAAATAGTAATCTAGAGGAAGAGATTTATATGAAACAACCTGAAGGATTTTCCTCTAGTGATGGTGATCACTTGGTTTGCAAGCTAAAGAAATCCATTTATGGATTAAAACAAGCCTCCCGTCAATGGTATTTAAAATTTCATGATGTTATCTCTTCATTTGGTTTCGTTGAGAATATCATGGATCAATGTATATACCAAAAGGTTAGTGGGAGTAAGATTTGTTTTCTTATCCTATATGTGGATGATATCCTACTTGCATCAAATGATAAGGGCATGCTACATGAGGAGAAACAATTTCTTTCTAAAAATTTTGATATGAAGGATATGGGTGATGCATCTCATGTCATTGGGATTAAGATTCATCGAGATAGACATAGAGGAATCTTAGGTCTATCTCAAGAAACATATATTAACAAAATTTTAGAAAGATTTCGAATGAAAAATTGTTCGCCTAGCGTTGCTCCTATCATGAAGGGTGATAAGCTCCATTTGGACCAATGCCTTAAAAACGAGTTTGAAAGAGAGCAAATGAAGAACATTCCTTATGCTTCAGCTATTGGAAGCTTAATGTATACTCAGGTTTGTACTAAACTTGACATTGCATTTGCTGTTGGAATGTTAGGAAGATATCAGTCAAATCCGAGACTTGACCACTGGAAAGCTGCAAATAAAGTCTTGAGATATCTTCAAGGGACAAAAGATTACATGCTTATGTACAAACGGTTAGATGATTTGGAAGTAATTGGCTACTCTGATTCAGACTTCGCTGGATGCGTTGATTCTCGAAAATCAACATCAGGTTACATTTTCATGTTAGCTGGTGGAGCCATTTCATGGAGAAGTGTCAAGCAGACTTTAACTGCTACTTCTACTATGGAAGCTGAATTCGTTTCGTCTTTTGAGGCTACCTCACAAGGTGTATGGTTGAAGAGTTTCATCGAAGGGCTTAGACTTGTGGATTCTATATCTAAGCCGCTAAGGATGTATTGCGACAATTCAGCTGCAGTCTTTATGGCTAAAAATAATAAGAGTTGAAGTCGAAGCAAACATATCGACATAAAGTATTTGGCCATAAGGGAACGTGTTAAAGACAACAAAGTGGTCATTCAGTATATTAACACAGAGCTGATGTTAGCCGATCCTTTGACTAAAGGCATGCCACCACAAAGATTTAAGGATCATGTTGTCAGTATGGGACTTGGTTCCATTATGTGTTAGTGAAACTCTATAGAGTAGATATTTCTCATATTTGTTATGCACATTTTTTGTTTATTTGGAGAAATATCAATAAAGTTTGGACCTAGAATAAATGTTGGGTTTATTCATTAAGCTGTTGGGAAAAAGGTTTGAAAACTTGATACATTATAATACATGGAAGATACTACTCGAGTAATAAAGGGAAAATATCGCCATGATTCATGTATTGTGTTTTCTTAAAGTCTAAGGATTTGTGGTATTAAAGTAAAATATACGGACCAAGTGTTGGAATGTTGGAAGTGTGGTCCTATTTTTAAGGAACCACAAACTACAACTTCCATTCCCATGATCCCACTATCCACTTAATCCTTGTCGACCATATTATCCACTAACCCATTAGCATGATTTTAGGAAACTTTGATGGAAAGTTTCTCTATAAATAGCTATTGGATTCAAGGTCCCAGAGCATGAAAAATTCTATAAAAAAACACATTACTATCTTGTGAGTTTTTTGAATGCTCTGAAGATCTTGGAGGTTCCGGGACTTGACGGTTTTGTTCCTTTCCGTATTCAGAAATGGCAAGAGGTTAGTGATTTTCCTATTTCCGCTGCATTTTCTGTGTTTGTATTTAGTTGCGGCTTTCAACCGACACTTGTTATTTATAAGCTCAAAACCCGGAGTGTTACACACATATTATTTCTACTTCACCTTCACGAACAAGGCTGCATTTAGAGCTTCTAATTGGCATAGGTCTCAACAACTAAAATATTTTGAGATGGTGCGTGGACAAAGGGATTCGAGTTTTTAATCTATGGGACTCAAAAAAGGGGTTGGTCACACAGATCCTTGGCCCAATATTTGATCAGTGTAAACCAGGTCATGGCAACCTCGATCCGTAGGATTATTGTAATATATATATGCACATTATGGTTTGGCCTAATCAACACCAAGAAGGATCAAAATATGGGCAACAGGAGATTTCTGCAGAGATAGCCATGATTAGCAACGGTCGTGGGATTACGTACGTACGTTGTCATTGTCGTACATTGAGAATATAATAATCACTTTCACAGCCACTGCCAGCAGCGGGGTAGGGCAGCATTTATCCTTTCCTTCTGGGTTAGGGAACATAATTAATTGGGATTCGATCGGGTGTCTAATTAAACAAGGATAATCTTTACATTCACTCAAAACCGTATCAAAAATAATAATTTTTTGACTTATACTTTTAGGATATCTCTTAAGAATAAGATTCCGACTCATTTTACGTTAGTTAAAACACGCAATGCCACGGAGTCTCGAGCGAGCTAGACACGTCTTGACAAGCAAATAAATTCACTTCCAAATCAACTCTTAAAAACAATAGATTATGATGGAATGGAGACATTGAAGAAGTTTTGCCTTTGGATGAATATATATATATATATATATATATGATGAAATGATAAATCTATTTCTATGTTTTATTAAAAGTAAGGAGTGCTATATACACCTGACGACAAAATGGAATCTTAGTGGTGCTTCCACAACCTCAACCACGCATTTTCCTTCATCGTGAAAGGTGAAAACTTGTAATTATTAGGACAGTGTGCAACCATTCAGCTTTTTCTTTATGCACTAAATCAGCATATACCAGTTATGTTACGACAACACTATAATAATAATAATAATAATAATATACATACTGTCTAATAATGTAATATGCAAACCCTATTTCAGAACTCGTTAATTGACGGAGCTAATGAACTGTTAAATCTCCGGACGCTTCGTAATTTACCTCATAAATTTAATCATCAGCTACTCTATATAAAAGCAGTAATCTTGAAAACAAAAATATAGAGGGCATGCATAAATGACATAGAATCATAGTTGTTTGTTATAAGAAAGAAAGATCTTATAAACAATATATAATAAATGCATGAAATTAAAAAAAAAAAAAGAAAGAAAGAAAAAGAAAAAGAAAAGGATAGTTTATATATATGATAATAATCGGAGGTCAAGGTCTAATAGGTTTATCATTGTGATGCAAAGGGTCAGGTCCTGTTGGAACTTCTCTAGCTGATTCCTCCATTGGAGATGGATCCTCCTCTTTCTTCTTACATAGTTTCTTCATTGGTATTCCCATGTCTTCTTTAATCTGTCCAAATAGACAAACTCAAATAACCAAATGAAACTACGCACCATATATATATATATATATAGATAAATAAATTAGTTTACCTGACTGGGTAAAGCTGTGTTTTCTGGTATTTCCCTTCCCATTACAAAACCTGTAATATTGGTCATGGCTAGGTTTAGCAATATTATAATAATATAATATATACATATAAAGACACTATATCTGTTAAATCTGTTCTTGATTTTTGAAGATGTAGTTGCATGAAAACTTACTGGGTGGAGAGGTGTAGAATGACGACGTTGAAATAAGGAGCATCACGACCATGATGAAGATCAATAAAGGCCAAGTCTTGGCGTAGCATTTCTTCAACGAAGCCATTCTTGGAACAATATGAACCGCCCACAGAATCAGAATCAACTTACAGATAAAACTCTTAACTAAGAAATCGGAAATGGAGGTGGAGGATTTTTATTTTTTTATTTTTTTTTTTGATGAATGAAGAAGAGAGGGAGTGGGAGTGACAGTGAGGTGAAGAAAAAGAGGAGGAGACGAATAAGCAAAAGCAAGTGATATCGATGGAGATAGGAAAAAGAGGCTTTTTGGGTTTTGGAAAAACCTTGGACAGGCAGGGGGTCACGTCACGACAAACACAATCTCGTACAATCCTGGTACAGAAGAGAGAGAGGAGGGAAGAGACACCTGGCATGGCTGATACTCCTTCGGCGGATCAATTTTCAGGATTTCTGCCAATATTCTCCCATGCCTTTTTCTTTTTGCGTTTGTAATACATTCCATTTTATTATTAAAAATACCATATTATCATGTATAAATCATTTCAAAATTTTTTAACTTTTATATTATATTTCCCTTCCAATAGTTTTGTCGATGATGTCATTAGTTTTCACTAGTTATATTTGTAATTAATTTTTTTTTATATAATTTTAAAAACGTTTATTTTTAATATTCTATTTAACATCCATTACTTTTATTTATTATATTATTAATTTCATTAGTTACATTTACAGTTGATTTTCTTGGTCAAATTGATATAATTTGAAAGCTCCACAGTTTGAGGATAAACTATTTGAATGTAAAAAGAAATATTATGATAATGCAAACGAAAAGCTACTTCCAGACATAATTAAGAGAATAAAGATGGAATTATCCATTAGTATTAGGATCACTTTTTACATTAACATTTTTTTTCTTTTAATATTCAACAAATCATATATAATGAGTTATTTATTTTCAATACCTCAAATAACTTAATAATTATTTTATATTTTTTATCCATTTCATAAAACTCTTGTTATATTTTATTTATTTTTTTGTTTATTTTAAAATTTAGAGTATTTCATTATATATGAACCATGAAACTAATAGTCAAATGATAAGACATTATGAGTTATTCATTTTCAAGACAAAATTGCTTTTTATAATTTCAAAATGAGACACTATTTAGTAATTTATATTAAGTCATTTATTACATGAAAATTATATAAATGCATATAATTTGAAAATAACAACTGTAGTAAAGACATATCAATTTCATTCTACTTTAACTCATTTATATTCAAATATTTCATCATATTAAATTCTCATCTTAATGATGGTACTAATTGTATTCTAATTTATCTTTTATATAATTATTCATTCATGCTCAAATCTATAAAAACATTTTAATGAGAGAGGGAGAGGTAGATTTTTTTTTTTTTTTGTTATTATATGTTATAATGTCCATTAGTAAATGAATAATATGTTTCATTAACGTCCATTAAAAATAAATTAAATATTTCATAATATGTTTTTGGATAGTACATAAAAATATTAAATTATTTACAATCATAATTCAAACTTTTATGCACATATTGCATGGGCTCTTAATTAGTTAATAACTTATTATATTTCATGCATTTATTTTTCTATAAAGTATATAATGTGTGTTGAAACTATGTAATAAAAACTTCTTTATTAATCCCTAACATGTGTCTAAGCATCTATTGATTGGACCCATTTGTTATATACAAATTAACGAGGAGAAGAAGAAGAAGAAAAATCAAAAGAAATTGGATGTTCCCGTGCACCTATTCATTTAATGGCTCAATGTGAAAAAGACATAATTCAACATTCAAATAATTGGACTTCTTGTGACTAAAATATATATCATGAAATAATTAAATAGACTAGTAAGTTTGGCTCCTTTGCATCTTGCAACATTGGCAGTTGAGAAATCAAGTTATGCCTTACATAGGGCTAATAATTTAGTACATGATTTGTGAAATAGGATTTGATATAACATAATTACAAATAAGTTTGTATTAGAAAAACTCAACAAGATTAATAAATGAGTTGAACCCATTTTGACCCATTTATAAATGTATTTAGGTTCGAGTTTAGCACCCTAACCTTCTATTGACGCACCTAATTTGTTTTAAACTAGAGTTGTTAAAAATTTTTTTCTACCTTAATTCTAACATAACTTTAATATATATCTTATATAACTAATAGTTTGGTGCCTTGTTTTGTATTTCTATTTTAGTATTATGCTTCTAGTAATGTTCCTAAGTGAAAATTTAAATATTTTAATAGTTTCGTGTATAATAGAGTGTTTACTTAACATATAGAACCATATAGTTATGAATTATAATGATTAATTTTTATATGTTACAAGTTTCATTTATGATCACCTCTTTAATATATATACAAATTTTATTTTGAGATGTTTATATTTCTAATATTTATATTAAGGTGTGTTTTAAAATTTTTCATAATATTAGGCGTATTTCTTTTTAACAAATCTATATTATAAGATTTTATTTTACAAAATTTATTGTATTTGAAAATTTGGAAGATTTGCTATGCAAATAGACTTGCCCTTGATTAGTATACAAATTTATATGATTTAAATGTGCATTTTGAATTTGATGATTTTCTAGTATACCCGTTAAATTTTGATGATACAAAAATAATAGAAAATGATAAAGAAGATGATGAAATATTTTCATTTATGACTTTGGTACCATATTAGTAAATTTCATCTATGTACACTATTTGATAGTCTCTCTTAAAGAATTAACAAATGATATGGTCAATTTGAATACTGGCAATAATACTGATTAGGCCATGGCTTTGTTTAACATATTGATGTAATGTGGTGAATGAATAATTTATTTTTGTTATATTAATAATAAATTTACTTAAGATTTTTGTTTATCACATTATAATTCATTATATTTAAAAGTTTAAAATTTTTTATTTTAGACTTTAATTTTATAAAAAAAAAAAATTGTCTTGATCATTTTAATAAACATTGTAATTGTGGTAAGATTATTTTAGATTTTTTTATTGAAAAACTAATTCAACCCAAACATGAAACATGTTTATTAAATAGGTTGGATTACAAGTTTAGTTTCTAATATGATTAATAAATGAGTTATGTTACATATTGAAGTTTTTTAGATATGAATCTATTTACACATAGATATAAAACACAACACGTGAATAAGAATTGTCAGCCCTTACCTTACGTGTGAGTCCAAAGCATTTTAGGCAAATGCTATATATAGGATTTCGTTAAATAAACCTTAGGACCATCTATATTTTGATCTGTTTTCATTTTCACAAAACTAATAATTGAGTGGCAGTAATGTATAGTCTTTAAAATACAAACAAGTGCGAGGCTTGGTGATACGAATAGATTCCATACATAAGTTTAATGCATGGAAGCAATAATTTCAAAAGAGAACTAAAATTTGTTTTTTTTTTTTTTTTTTGTGTGTGTGTTTTAAGGGTTTTATTATTTTGATGAATTTTTTATGGTTTAATTAACATGAAAATAAAAATGGATATTAACAAATTGATCTTTGCATGTGACAACACCAAAGATTAGTTTGCGCTGAATTTCATTCAATTATAATTTGCCGTGATAGCACAGTGGGCTTTTTGAAATGCCCAATTGATATGACAGCACAAGTGGAAGGATGAAAGAGCTTAGAAATCAGACAATCAATATTATAGTGCAACTGTTTGATTTTTAAGGTTTGATGTTTTGCCGCAATTCAAAAAAGAATTGATAAGACTAAGGTTTTTGGAAAAAGTCTTAAAGAGAGTGTTTTGATTCAATATGAAAATTCACTAATTAATGAAAAATCTTATAACAAAATATTTATATAGAACTCTTAACAACCCTTGGGACAAATAGGTAATAAAACAAAGAACAAGACTATCAATATTAATTAATACTGCTTATAATTATGACTAAATTATTACTAGATAATAAAAAGTTTTAAATAATATTTGACTAATAACAATTACTAGAAATAGAGCTAATAACTAATAGCCAATAAAATAAAATAATAATAAAAGTTTCCATATAATGCTAAATTGAATAAAATAAAATAACTAGCCTTTTATCTATGCACTCCAAGATGGTACCACACAAATTTGATATTAATTCATGCCAAGTTTATAAGCCTTGCGGCACTAAGTACATCTTCTTGAATGGTTGAAATTAAATAAGTCTTTTGAATCTAAGTTAGGGAAATTAATCCCCATCAGCACCCTAAGCTTAAGAAGGTTCATTAATGGATCTAGATTAAGTATCCTAACTAGCCTACAAAACTCAAACCTAGTTAAATGATAATATCTAGGCACCCTAAGCTCTTGAGCTATAGCCAACACTTGCTTTGTAAATCCTATCTGAATAAGCAGCTCCCATTATAGTATAACATTACTCATTTAGTTTTTATCAAATAACTTACTTTTTTTTATATTTTAAATTTTTTACTTATTGACCAATATCGAAGTAATAATTATTTTTAGAAAGACAATAAAACCTTTATATATATATCAAATGAGTATTGAAAATGATGAATAATATGAAAGAAATGATAACAAATTAAATTATTTTTGTATTAAATAAAAATTTTCATAAGTTATTAACTTATATATAGAAAAAATTAATAACACGTGTAAAAATTGTTTGAACCATGAATTGAATTAGATTGAATCATTTTTTTTAAATTAAAAAAAAATTACAAAGCAAACCATATGATTAGATTCAATTTAGAAAAAAATAAAAAGAAAAAGAAAAAAAAAAACAAACCACAATATGCAATTTGGTTCAATTTAAGAGAGAAATTGTATTGAATCAAACCATGCCCACCCTTAGTCCTCATTAAACCTTTGCTTTGATACTAATATGATACAGATTAATTTCGTATATGAGTTTAATGCACACAAGCAATAGTTTCAATAGTGAATTGATTTTTTTTTTTGTGTTTTTATTTTTTGTGTTATAGTTTAATTAACAAGAAAATAAATTTGGATATGAACAAATTGATCTTTGGATATGGCAGCACGGAACTAGATTTTGTTTTATTATAATTTGACATGATAGCACATATTATAATTAAATAGGCTCTTTGAAGTGCCCAATTGATATGACAACACAATGGGAAAGATCAAAGGGCTTAGAAATCAAACATTTGATATTACAGCATGATTGTTTCGTTTCTAGAATTTGATGTCTCACCGCAATTTTCAAGAAAAAAAATCTACAAAACTAGGGTTTTTGAGAAAAGTCCAAAGAGAGTATTTTGATTTAATATGAAAATTCACTAATTAATGGAAAAGTATTATAACAAAGTATTTATATGGGACCCTAACAACCTAATAGGTAATAAAACAAAGAATAGAACTCTATCAATACTGATTAATACTACTAACTACTTATAACTATGAATAAAATATTACTAAATAATAAAAAGTCCTAAATAATGTTTGACTAATAACTATTACTAAAAATAGAGCTAATAATTAATAGCTAATAAAAATAAAGTTTTCATATAATACTAAATAAAATAAAATAACTAGTCTTTAATCCATCCACTCTAAGATGGCACAACAAAAAATTGATATTAATTCATGTAAAGTTGGTAACATAATCTTCAATCCCAAGCAAGCAATATAAGCCATACAAAGTTAACACCAAGTGCGTCTTCTTGAACATTGAAATTCAATTAAGTCTTCTAAAATTGAGTTAGGGAAATTGATTCCGTCACTTGGGCTGATCGAGCAACAAAACGTCTCCTAGGAATTTCTTTCTATGTATAAACCCTTCCTCCAATAATGCAGATGGACTGGACCCATCAGACTCGGAAAAACGGCATACAATGATTCCCTTAAGCAAGGGAGTGACGAAAGGGTATCAAAACCGCTCTTTAGAGAGAGAGAGCCTACGTTGAACTGTTTTCAGCGGGTATCATCAATATAATAGGACAAACGTGTTCCTTGGACGTATTCAAAGAGCTACTTATTACATGAAATGGCAATCGCTGCTTTGTATGTTACAACTCATGCATGCTGTTAATGAAAGGAATAAGCGTCCAATTTAGACAATAGGAAAATGAATTCGAACACCCTGAATAAACAAATTACTTATACAAAGAAGAGTTAAAAGAGTCTTTCTGCCTATATGCTGGCTTCACACAACCAATAACTTCACAGGGTCAACGCATGAAAGTTCAAGAATTTATGGAAAGGCACCTTTGCCCTCTCTGAGCATCCCTTGGCTTCACCGTTTACCTTGCAAAGATTGGAGTCCCCAAAAAGCTCACCTTGAGACTAACACATGCAGAGCCAGACAAAAGTCAATGGGGGGTGCTCCATGCATCATCACCAGAGCCTCCAATAGCACCGAGCAAAACCATTCATTCACATATACAACTCGCTTGCAACTTCCCAAATTTTAAATAATAGAAGAACAACCACTTGATTTACTGGTCAACATAAATGACCAGCTTAAAAAGACTCATAAGGTAAAGAATTGTACCTTTCTGAAAAATACAATAACATCGACCAGAAAATTCAATCCAACACAACACTCTGCAATGTGCAATTGGAGCCTACAAGGCTCAACAACTAGAACAAAGTGAGTAAACTAGAAAAAGGGCAGCGCAGGTGGCATAGTAGAAAAGGATTAGACACACAAAGCAGGACTTGATACCGAGGACAAATGTCTCCGTTTTATAGAGATTAAGGCAGGCTAAACAAGACATACCCAGCAATTGATAGCAAAAAACATCAAAGTGACAGGAACTTAATTCATAGAGTATGTAGACTCAACTAAAGCAACCATGCTTCACAAATTAGTGAGAATCTAGCAGTCCATGAAAGTAAAAGTACCTCACAATCTAGGGTTAGAAATTCCTTAATAGATGTTAGAAATTTGGGAGAAGAGTTTAATAGCCTATCTACAATGCCAACAACTCTTGAAAGTAAGAATCTAAATGAGCAGCAAAAGATAGATTTCTGAAGTCATCATGGTCCACATGATAATGCTTCAAATGATAGTCAAAGCTTCTTTGTTGGATTGCTGTATATGACGACAAAGCTTCACTTACTACAGTATCAAGATGAAAGTGCACAATTTCTTCAACTACAAGAGTAGTAGAATTGCAACAGCTTAGAAGAGCACAAACAAGTAGATTGCCAGAATGAATACTGTTTGAAGACCATGGCACTTTGCTTAGGATCTATCTCTGACATGGATTCTTATCATATAAATGACAAAGTACTACACAAAATTAGAGCCTACATACATTTCGGATATAACATCATCTAATGAAATGCCTCCTGACATATTGAAATGATCCCATAAGTCAACTTACCGTAAAACAAAGTTTTTTTTTTTTTTTGTGTGTATATCTTTTCTCTTTGTTTTCTATATTTTTCACTTTTTTGAAATTCACCTATGCTAAGAACACAAAAGCTCTACCACTGATGAAACAGCTCATGGCAACTTTTTGTATACACTTGACCTGGCTTAAAGACAAACTACAACTCTCTTCTCAATCACGATGTAATACAGTTTAATATTCTGCAATTGATAAGCAGTTGAGCTACTAGATGAATGAGAAAACCTTCTTTGGTTGGAGCCAAGGGGGTTAGCATAAGAAGGAAACGGCAATATACCTAAGTACTGAAGAGGCAGCGATCTTGATTCTGCAGAATAAATTTTGGTATTCTATGAGTCAGTTCTCTAGTTATTGTCTCTTCCAATATTGGGTTGAGAAAGGGATAGCCTTTTGATCTTACCAAAGGACCTTTCACTAAGCAAGCACAGAAAATCCTACTCTTGCGTATATGATATAGCAGAATTGTAAGTACCCTGAGGAGACAGCAACATAAATAACTCAGTTTTCCATCTTCTTGACTTAGAAAATACAGAAAATACTGAATACCCAAAAAGCAGTATCTTGATTCTGCAGAATAAGTTTGGGCATTCTATGAGCAAGGTCAGCTCTATAGATATTGTCTCTTCCAATATCAGGTTGAGAAAGTGATAACCTTTTTATCTTACCCAAATGACCTCTGACTAAAGCATACACAGAAATCCTACCCTGAAAATAAGACATATCAAAACTATGAGTACGCCAAGTTTATAGCACCTCATCACATTATAACTCAGTTTTCCATCTTCTTCCAGCTCTCACTTCCATTTTATTTCTATTCACTCATTATCTTATCCTCTTGACCAAAGTCAACAAGCAATCTCATTCTCTTATTGAAAGTCAACAATCATAGCGATATGAAGAAACTGATCAGAACTGTCAGCAACAGACAGCATAGTTTGGCATAATTGGTATTGAGAGATGGAAGAGTACTAGAGCTGTAGTAGCCAAATACTAAAGCAAACAAACAACAAGACATCTAATTCTGCAAGTGTACTTCCAATATTTACTGTATGGTTGCCTCCTTATGTTGGAAATTATTACACTGCACAGGAGAAAGACTATTCATTATCATTCATCAGCTCTTGAATTTATTTTCTCAAAATCATTCATCAATGGATCTGAAACCATTGAACACGGATTTTATCTGATTTTTAAAATTTAAAGAAGCTATATATTTTAGAGACTAACAAGTAGAACACAAAAAAATCCAAAACATACATAAATACTGACAATGACTAACAATTTCTTTTGTAGATGACAAAGTCCAAAAAGATTGATCTATCAAGCATAGCAAGAAAACCTATATACAGTTGTAATCAACATAAACAGACTTAGACATGCTGCTATGGAGAGAATATCAATGAGCACCTTATTAGAGGTCAAATTTGTCATGTAATCCTTCCAATTATTAGTCATTCACATGGATTTCTCAATTTCCTACCCACTGAAAAGAAGGTAAAGAAAGACCGACTACAAAGAAAGAATTATCTTTCTTCTCTGTTGTCATGGCTGATTCTCTAGTGCATATCAAGGTTGTAAACTTACTGTCCCAATATACAAGCACTAGGGGCTTCCAAGTTCCCCTGGAAGATGGTCTATGGCAGCTGAATCATTCTGGTTCAATTACAAACATACCACCTGGGAAGCCTTTGAAAGCAGAGAAACTGGCCAATTCAACAGGCTGGAAAGGCATTTCATTTCAATTTTCTGCATAAGTATGCAGCTTCCCACATTCTACGCTGCAAAGTATTTGATCAAATCATCCTCAAATACGATGTCATCAAATGAAGCCATGTCTTCAATTGAAGGGAATGAACTGTTGGCCATACCAAAATCCAATGACAAGCTATTGATTGGTGAGCCAAAATTACTATCAAAAGGCACATTACTTTCAGTTTGAAATGATTCTTTCGAATAATGATGTAAATCTACACCAGGAATACCACTTTCATTTTTATGCACTGCAGCAAGATGTGTGCCATCTTCCTCTGGTCTGACATGAGGTAAATTTGTTTCCATTTGAGATATCTGTCCCATATGCCCGGACTCATATTCTGCTGATCCATAATAACCATAAGCAGGTGTATTGTCTGTCACATGTTGCATCGGAGTATAAAGCAAAGGTCTTCCACCCACAAACATGCTCTGTGTTGAAACTACATCGGTTGAATGAAGGGCAGAAATTTGATTAAATTCAAATGAAGGTAACTCTGGCCGTTCCTGAAGACCCTTCTCTAAGGGACCCAATGCTGTCATGGTGTCCTGCAGTTCTGCCTGGTTTATTTCATGTCCTAGTAACTGCTCATCTGTTTGATTAATATCAGGGAAATGGTTTCCGGGTTCAGCAACCTGAGGTAAAGCATTTCTCTGTTCAGCATCCTGATGCATGTCAACAGGCAGAGGAGGTTGTGGATCAGCAGAGGCAGATTTTCGAGGTTTTTTGGGCTTCCGTGGCTTTTCTGGCTGCTCTTTATCTAGGGTAGCATGAGGCACATGACTCTGGCAATTACCAACATCCATCTGCTGAGTTCTTTTGTTTTCTTTGGATGAGACAGAGTTGACACATTCATCGGCACCTTCCACATCATAGTCACTATCACTACTGACAGCAGCTTGCTTCTTTCCACCACGACCACCAGGTGGTGATTTAGTTATTCCGGATGTTCCATTATCACTACTAGGTTGTTGAATAAGGGCCTCCTCTCGACTCAAAACTCCCAACCAAATTGCACTCTCTTTTGCTGTCATTTTATCTTGTAAGCACTTTGATTGGCGGACATGCCTTCTAATCTTAGCAATATCAGGTGACATGTGTTTTATCACAGCGGTTAAAACACCAACTTTCCACATCTTCTTAAGATCGTGTGGTTTCTTATATGGAGGACTCTGCCGATGTGGTAACCCCAACTTGTTCCACCAATCTTCATTACCTGTAGGCCACCAAGGTGGAGGGAGTCCCTTCTCTAATGGATATTTCCTTTGAGGAGGATCACAATGCTGCATTAAAGAAGACAATAAAGAACCAAGAGTTGCATCTTGCAGGTCTTGTAGAGTGCTTACAGACCCACCCTTCCTGTTGTAATCTGCATCTCCCATGGCCAAACATTCCGCTTCATACTTTGCTATTGCTGCTGGCCCATTTTTATCAAACTTAACCTTTTCTTTCCACCACGCCCTAATATTGTCAGAAGCACCACTTACAGGTTTCCCCTTCTCTGGTATAATCCCATAAACAAAACCACGAGCTTTGCACACTTCCATTAGCTTCAGCATATACTTAAGAATCCCATCCTGAGCTCTAGACATTTTCTTCCTCCGAGCTTGATCAGTAGTTTGCTTGGCTTTTTGCTTCTCTGCAGCTTGTTGGGCAGCAATTTTCTGTCTCTCCTTTATCCTTTTGAGCTTGATACGATCCTTCCACATACGTTTTTCCAATTCCTCAGGATCAATTTCCTCATCACTGACATCCCTCTCTGCCATATTTTCAACCCTTATGTCATCCACTTCAATGTCGGAACCGTCATCCATGTTGTCAGTAGCAATTAGAAGATGTTCCATTCCAATTCAATTTATCTTAAGGAAGAAGCTAGTTACAAAAGGGTAAGCCTGATAGATATCAGACCAGTCTCATTCCAATATGCCAGAGTGTAAAAAGATTACCAATGTGAAATGCAGATGATCAACCTGAGAAATATAAAAATCATACTCAAGTCACCCTTTTAACCCCAAATTAAAAAATAAAAAAGGATAATCATCTATATAAATATTCAAGAAACAAAAAAAGGGGGGGAAAACCAGAAAAATAATGCTATTTGGTTAAATATTCTGACATAAATATTCATTCTGTATATGGATTCCAGAAGAGTCATACTAGGATAGCTTATATGTCAATATAAGCCCCACACAAAAATTCCATAATTTTTACACGCACCCAAAGTCTCATTTCTTGCAATTAGAATGTGACCAGGGATAGATTTCCACAACTGCTCCCTAACTTCTAAAAATTCAACAACTACTTTTGCAAATTTAAAATTTTCATAAAAATCATTGCTAAAGTTCATGGTTCGTCGTACCCTCTCCTTACATAAAATTAAAATTCACAACCCAGAAATAGGATCCACATAGCCAATACCATCTAGTGGCAATAAAGTATGAATGTTGCTGCCATGCTAAAATTCACAGCTCGCTCATCGAGCAAAATCCTACGGCAGCCACTGACCATAAAAGTTCCGCATCACATTTAGATACAATCCATGATAGGTGAGATTAAATTACCAGTGCCCAGATCAATAACACTTCAAATAAGTTCATAAATAACATTTGTTTTAACGTAAACCCAACATCTCTAAGATACCAGATAACTACAAGAAAAAGGCACAAACATGAGCAAAACATAAAAACAAAAAAAAAAAATAAAGAAAGAAAGAAAAAAAGATCGTCATAACAAGCAATATAAACGGTTGGGTTTTATTCTTTTTTTTTTTTAAAAAAAAATGAATACTTACCATGACAAAGTCTATACAAGAGATGATGCTAATCCAAAAATGGCCAAAAGAAACGGTGTGAACTTTTGTAATGATAGGGTTGAAGACGAAAGGATACAGATTATAATGAAAATAATAATAATAAAAGGGGGGGGGGGGGGGGGGGGTGGGGGGGGGGGTGTACAAGAGAAGGAGAAAAGGGAAAAAGGGTTTTGGTGTTTAATAAAAAAATGGTAGGAAGGAAAGCAAAAAAGGAAAAATTCTATGTCCCAGAAATGTCGAGAGGCTGGAGAGAGAAAGAGAAATCGGATTAAACTTGGTCGAGGCTGAGAACAAAAGCCTTCCATTGCTGCTATATACGAACTCTCCCATATATATATATATATGTATAAATGGTTATTATCCACCGCGTCGCGGCTGTATGTGATTACATGCACCACCCACTCCCCGGTCTCGATAATCGAGGTGTTTGTGTGTGGTACGGTGCACGAGTTATGGTGCAGGATGCTGTTTCTGTTTGGATTTTTTTTTTCCATTTATATTCTACGTTTGAAAAACTGTTTTTTTTTTTTAATTTATAATTATAATAAAAATAGGAATTTGGGATAAAAAAAATTGAAAGCAAGAATTTACATATTTTAAAGAGAAAATATTAAAAAAAATAAAAGATAAAACTAAAATTATAAACTAGTTTACTGTATTTTATTCATGTATTGTTTTAGATATAAATTTAAAATATAGAGAATAAAATGATGTATTAAAATCTGGGTATGCAAATATGCCGTAATTTGGAATGTCATTCAATGGAAATTGAAGGGGTAAAAGGAAATCCTATTATCCAACATCAGCATTTACATATAAGATCCATAAATTGGTAATTCCTCCAATTATATACTTGAAAAAAGAAAAGAAAAGAAAACCTTAACACCCGAAGTAAAGTTTTTTTTACCCCAAAATAAGTAAGGTTAAGAATGTTTGATTTCTATCAAAAAATCACAATAAAAACACTATTTACCAAATAAAAAATAATTACGCTTACAAAAAAAAATCGTAAATTTTATGATCCAAAACTTCACTCTTTCGGAGGAGATTAAAGATAATCTATGTATATCTATCTATATCTGTATGCTTTATCAATTTTATCTGGCATATAATTTTTTTTTTAAAAAAAAAGTGTGTACTAAATAATAGCACTCCAATAAAATATTTATAATAGATGGATGTCCATTGCCAAAAGAGTGTTTTGTTTATAAAATGGAGGGTTGAAAAAAAAAAATTGAAATAACCGATTCGGTTTCCAGAAAAAAGGTACGAAAAGTTAGTTGTTTCAAGCGAAGAATTAAATTATTTTACAACAAATTGTGTAAAAAAAAAAAAAAGCAAGTACTCTAGAAATGCATAAAAAGAAATTTTGTTTTGAATTATATATTATAATAAAATAGATTAGGTAAAACTCTCCGCCATGTGTAAATTTTGGTTTAAAATATATTAAATAAAAAAATAAATTTATTTAAAAAATATTATAATTAACATATTAATAATATATTATGTGACTATTGGATGGTTTTGAATAAAATTATATGTTTTGTAAAAAGAGTAATTATCTTTTAAAATATAAGAGTGAAATATTATTTGATGTAAATAGTTATGCTGTTTTATATTAACCCTGTAAAGCATACACGTACCAGAGAATGCCATCGCAAAAAAAGGTGTCTTCTTGTAGGCTTCGACCCTGAAAAAGCAATAAAATCCTCTTTGGTCTCTACCTTCCTTAGCTGTATCGAAAGCTCCATCATCTTCTCTTCTTCGCTTCCTTCTTGCACCAGTCAGAGCAATGGCGGAGGACGGCTCTTCTTTTTTCCAGAACGGAGTAGCGTACGCCACCATGGCTGTTAGCTAGGACACGATCCACCTGATGGAACCCAGGCCTTAAAAGCTCCTACTTCCTACCAAACCTGCGGATTTCACCATGCCATTATTTCCCAATTACGTATAAGAATTTATATCTTGACTCGACACTAGCTAGAAATCCAATAACGAATTGATCTTAAAGGTGATTTTAAGAAATTTTTTTCATCCGAATTTTATCTAATCATCTAATTTAATCTACTACACAATATCATTCATTTATATTAATTATTTTCAATCATTAAGGAGTCATCATGTCAATCATGGATCAAAAACTTAATGATGTCAACAATATTTATAAAAATTAGAAAATATCGATGACTCGAATTAAAAAATAAAAAAAAAATTAAAGATTGAAAGCTTAAATGAAAAAAATAAATAAATATTAAGAATTAAAAATATATATATTTTTTAAATCTATAAGACTATACTCTCTTTATTTATTTATTTATTTTCTTTACTAAAAGTACATAATTGTTACTTACCTTCAATAATAGTATTATGTGCTATACAATAACACTCGATTTCAATAAGAAATATTTGAAAGTGGGTTCAAATAATCAACCAAGTATTTTGATGTATTAATAAGCTCAAATGAAGTTTAGGATAGTGATTAGACAGATCAAAACCCTAATTAGGGTCTTCTTTAGTAAAAGATGGTAAAAATTGGTAAAAGATAACTAAGCCATGTGGTCCCCATATATCTTCCCAAGGTTTCATCACCAATCCTTATAAAACCCCCTTTTTATCGTCCTCCTAATCTAGCCTTCACTCTCTATTTTTTAGAGTACTCTACAAAGTTCAAATCCTAATTATTTTAACCTTGAAACTAAGTTTTAAGTTAATCCAAGTATTAATCTAGATTGTTTGTATCTTGTAAACCAGATGAATCATCGAGAGAAGATCATTAAGGGGGGCATCTACATTTGGCGTGAACTTCTTAGAGGCGAGGGTAAGTATCCTCTTCAATCTAGTTAATAACTGAAGTAACTGGACAAGGCATTCAGGGGATAGTGATTAACCAAAATAGTCGTCAAAGGCTCGAGGAAATATAATATGAATCTATTCAATTTAGGAATAGCAGTTATATCTTTGAACATATCCTCTTATATGCAACATCTAACTTATAACATGATGCATTCTACTTGGTTTAATGTAACCCCTTTTATTATGCTTGTACTCTTGCTTTTTCTTGTTGTTTTTGTTACTTAATCCCAATCTTGGGAGTATTAGTAAGGAAGTTCATTGTATATTATATGCTGTGATTGCCAATTTGCCATAGTACTTGAGGTTTTTAAAATAAGAAATGAACCTATAGACCCTTTTAAGTTTTCAGCAAAATCATATTTTCATCTTATTTGTGTTTGATTTAATTTACAACCAAATTGCAAGTAAGAATATCATAACATTTAAGAAGTATTTAGTGTGGGTAAATTTCACTTTGCATGCTTGAGTTTTCATTTTTTGACACTTTACACTTGTGTTTTTATTTTTTACACTTTCTATATTTGTGTTTTATCTCTATCGATTAATAAATACATATCTGTTTCTATTTGGTCCATGATAATTAATTTAATAAAATAATATTATTAATTATTTTTATTTTTTTACGAGTACATTATTATAATAAGCTTTTCTCCCCAAAAAAGGGATTGATAATGCTTAACTTGTACTTCGGCGATAAAAATAAAAAACAAGCCACTTGCCTTATACAGTCAAAACCCCTCATAAGGACTGTAACTCTGATTTGGGTTACGTAAGTGTTTACGTAAACGTAATAATATATTAGTTCAAGTGGAGGCCTACAAAGCAATGGGAGATAAAGAACTTCTATTGGGTCGGTAGATGTGGAGAATACAAAATGGAACACAACTCTTCGGTCCACATAGACAGCACCAGCCGGTGAACTAGCAGATTTATGCAGCGATTTTTCTTTGTTTTTTAATCCTCTGGTTTCTTTGAAATAAAATGAAGGCTAAAGGTGTTTTTGGCGATTTTATGATTGTATATCTTAATTTCCACTTATTAGATTTAGCACTCTATCGGACTTCCCATTGTTATAATTGCAACCTTGTTTAACTCACTTAACCGGTGTTGGAAACTTATTACATGATGTTTCTGTTGAAAGAAAAAATAGCTAGGGTAAGCAATCAAAATGTGTAATTTATCATGAATTTACACGTATGACACCATATGACAAAACGGCTTGGGTCCCGATCCACTCTGCTGGGTCTAAAAATTAACTTAGATTGGTTCAATACATTTAAAAACCATGAATTGGATCGATTAAAATTAGGGTTGCAATTGAACTAAGTTGGACCGAGCTATTTAAGGCTCGGGTTTAACTCATTAGAAAAATTATTGAACTCAAGCTAAGTTGAACTTTTACCAAGCTTGAAAATTACATGCTCAAATTTGAATTCATTAAGGGATTTGGAGCTCAAACTCGGCTCGTTTCGATTAATGAACTCGAGTTCATTTATACTCGTTTAAGTTGGAGTTCATTTAAATAAATGAAACTGTTTACAAGCTTATCTGCGAATCTACTTATTAACAATACAAATGACAACTTGCTCATGAGTTTATTTGTAAGTTGATTTGTTAATAATATAAATGAGAGCTTATTCATAAGCTTATTAACAAGCCAACTTGTCAATAATATAAATAAGAACCTACGCATCAACTTGTTTATGAGCTTGCTCACGAAGCTATTTATAAGCCAACTTATTATTAATATAAATAAGCTTACTTGCATGTTTACAAACTAACTCATTAATAATGTAAACAAGATAGCTTACAAGCCTAAATAGGAGCTCGAACTTGAGTTTAGCTCGTTTAAATAAATGAGCTATATTTTAAGCTCAAGCTTAGCTCAATGATTAATTGAGCTCAAGTCAAGCCGATTTCAAGTAGCTCATAAATAGCTCGACTCATTTATAGTCCTAATTAAATTTGCTACATCCTTATACTCGACACAAAATCAACCTAAGATAGCTAAGCCTTAGTTTAGCCATTTAAAGACTCACAACCTACCAATTTTAGGCAAGTCATGTCGATGCATGACCTTGTGCCCATGTCTATGCACATGGAATGAATCAACAAAGATGTAACACTTTGGAGCTCGAGGAGCTATTGCCAGTCACATGTCCTTACTAAACAAGGATAAGTTAAAGCTCTAACCCTTACCTAATGCCATTTAAACCTATATTTCTTATAAATTATATCAAATAAATCACAAACTTTTAGCATAATACAAGTACATCTCATTTCAATCTTCAAACTCTTAAAACAATCTTAACAACTCATTTGTGATCAAACTCTAAAATAATTAAACTTCTAAAATTCATTAGTTTATTATGTCCCAAAGAAATTGATAATTATTATATGTAAAGAACTCAAATTCCTATTTTCACTTAATCACCATAATAATAAAAGAAATCTTCTTCCTCCCTCTCTTGCACATTTGACCTTAGGTCTTTGTCTTGGTTAGTGAATTCATTTGTGGCTACATCTAAAAAAATTATCCTTGACGGATGAGCTAACCCCTAATACGTATAACCAGCAAACACATACGTATGAACAAGCATGAATTAAATTACATACATTTACTAAACATCATATACCGGGTTATTATTTTACTTAAATCCACATAACACCAATGGGGTACTCATGACCCCACCAAACATATATAGATACTTAATACATAATACAGTGTTGGGAACTACCAATATAAGTCCCAACACCCATGAGTCCTTAAACTTAAATTAACCCAGATCATTTCCAAGTACGACTTCATTAAGAATAGCATCACATACGATCATTAGGGTGCTCCCTAGGGATATACCACTACAGGCTCCTAGACCAAGTCAAGCACAATCAACAACTAACTTAATCTAGTTTACTATTATCTGAACAATCACAAGAAACAACCAAAGTTGCACATACCAGAATCGTAATCTTAAGTACAACTTGTCTTAAACTATTGGCTAGACTGTAATCCGTAAAACGTTAAGAGTTTACTCTTAATATTAGTATAGGAATAATCTAATTTCTCACTTCAGTTCACTTAACCGTTATCGGATTACTTCTCTTATTTTACTGGAATTCCTAAGGTTATTCTAAGTGTTTAGGTTGCATGTAAATTTGTCTAGACAGAAATTAAGTTGAGTAACAAAATATTTATAAGTATAGGGTTGTGCTTTAGGCCATTACTTTGGCATGGTTGGATATATGGCCCTGTGTAGTGGCCGTGTATTTTTCTATGTATTTTTGCATTTTTGGCACACCTAAGTATACAGTTGTGTAGTTTACCATGTATCTTTTTGTGTAATTTGGTATTTTAGCACACCTAGGTACATGTTCGTATAGTTCATCCATGTACTTTTCTATACATAATACATATTTCTACATGGGTAGGTACATAGGGCATGTACCTAACCGTGTACCACGTTGCTCTTCATGAATTGCTTTTCCTTTTCACTAATTCCTTCTTAAGCCCGGTTCCTATGATCTTAAGCCTAATTTGATCTTAAAATTTATAAACTCCTAATGCATTATGTGAATTAGTAAACTTACTTAATTTATTAAAGATTTTGAATCCTTAATTGTTCAATTCTTCGCTCGTTCTGCCCCTTTCCCTGATCTGAATTATGATGGAATCACATAATAACAATCGATTAAATCCTAAATTCTATAATTAGGAATAACAATTCGATCATCGAAACCCCTACTTGATGAAATCAGGTTTGGTCCTTGTTCACTAGGTCACCTTAGGGTTTCCTTGTTTAAGAGAGTATCTCTTTTTTAGTTACTGTGAAAATGATAAAGAGAGGAATGTTAGGTTAAATTAGGGTATACCTTGTCTATGAAATGACCAAATTACCTTTAGGTCTTTACAAAAATTACTTGTTTGGCCTTAGATTTATATTAAATAAATGTTAAATAAAAATATGCTTTTTCTGAGTATTTACAAAATATTTAAATAAAATGCGATCACTATATCAAAATATTAGTAATAATTTAACTAAATTTGAATAAACTAAAATAAATTAATTAAAACAAAAAATTGATCTTCATTATAGGATAATAACCAATGATTTTCAATTTCAAGGGGTTTAAATGGGTGGTAAGAGCAAAAATATTTAATTGATTGAGAACGAGAAAAATGATATTGGTCCATGAATTATACCTAGTCAATTTTAAAGGCATTTCGTATGGCCCATCACAAGCAGCAATTACCATACTCCAACAATGTTGCCCCATCGCTAGCACCCGTATAAAAAAAAGAAGGAAAGCTTCATGTCATTTGCACGACTAATGTAAGTAATTCACACTCTAAAAAAAAAATGGTGAAGGTGGAAGCAACCTATCCCCTTTGGACAGTCATGTCACCAATCCATATAGATGGGTGAAGACCTAATGTGAGAGAAGATTGCAGCCCATAAGATTCATGTGTTCTCACCAACAACTTAAAGGTAGTTAGTATTTAATTTTTCATTTAAAAAAAATAATTAGATTTTGTTTTCGATACTGTAGGCAAGTACAACTATCGATTAATGCAATATAGTGAACTAATTACGAATATCGTTCCACATATACAATAAGTACTGATATTAACTAAGACTTTATTATCTAATCGTCAAATTAAAATATATTGATTAATTAAGAAATTCTAATTTTTTAATTAATAATTAAAAAATAAAAAGAAAATAGATATACTAAAGAGTTTGAATTAATGTTATAAGGATACATATCTAGATTTAGTTTCCCCTTAAAATAATATATAATTCATTATAGTTAATTTTATTTTCAATCTTTCTTTTCTTAACAGTAGAAATTCTGTAATTAAATTAATATCTTTCTCAAGATTATTAATTTCTAATCTTAGGTTGATTAATTGAGATCTCTCTGTAATTAAAACCCCTAAAATTGCTTTATCGATTTTTTAATTCCATTATTAGGTTTAACCCTAATTTGGAATATTTATGTCATCCTATCTCTAGGGTTGCATACAACTCTTTTCAATTACACTAGATCTAATTATATAAATGATTTCTCAATCTATTTATATAATATCAATAATCAAGAGTTAATACTCTGGAAATATTAAATTATAATTGAATTAAAATAATAAAGATTTTATTGAATAATAACTGAAATAAAATTACATAATAATTTTAGGGTTCTACAAATCTAGATACTAGAAGAATTTAAGCTATCATTATGATATAAAATTTGACGATAAAATCGAAATAAGTCATAATGGAAAGAAAAACCCTTATAGAAATATGTTCTTATACTTTCAAATTGTACGAATAGATCTTCAATATTCTTATTTCTTCAAAGAATTCTTTTTTTTTTCATTTGCTTAAAAACTTTCTCTTTCTTTTCTGTTTAGAACTCTCTTCCTACTTTTTGTTCTTCTCTCTCTTCTCTTTTTTTTTTTTTTCCCTTATGGTTTATATATGGTATTTATATTACTTAGCTGTCGAACTCAACACGACCCTTCAATACAGTCATGTTAAGGTCGTGTTCATCTTAAATCTTTTAACAACGTCTAAATCGAGGAAGATATGGATAACACGACCTCCAACACGATCGTGTGTTAAGCTTAAATCAACATGGTTGTGTTTGGCTTTTATTGCTCCAAAAGTCACATGACAGCTAGCATGGTCGTGCTATTTCTTCATGTATCCTTTCGGTCTTCCTTCAAAATCAACATGACCATGTTTCTTAATTGTGTTGATTCCTAAAATGCACAAAACTTCTTCATTTTAACTTTAAATCATATGAAACTTTTCTTATTTTCTTCCTTTATTGATTAAAGAATATATTAATCCTGAAATTAAAATATTATTTAATTACGTAGCATATTTCTTTAAAATTCTTATAATTTCAATGAATTCGTCAAAAATTTTGTTTACAAATATATTCTATTAATCATTTATTAGTTTTATATTTATATTTTAATAAGAAATTTAGTTGTTTTGCCTATGACACGTAGCACCACATAGCCTATAGTGTATTAAAATTTGATATTTGGCTAGGTTTTTTTTTTCAACTTTGATTTTTTAAAGGTGTTAGGAATGGAGGAAATTCTATCATAACAAGAGAATAGTGCTATACCCTAGAGTTTGTATAACTATTCGACTCTTAGCTATATGATTTTTTTTTTAAAAAAACAAAAACAAAATATGTTCCTTACCTAAATGGTGTCATGGGTGTGAACCGGCTCCCCCTTCACCCTCTTTCT
Source organism: Laguncularia racemosa (assembly GCA_037954665.1). NCBI lineage: Eukaryota > Viridiplantae > Streptophyta > Magnoliopsida > Myrtales > Combretaceae > Laguncularia > Laguncularia racemosa. The sequence goes on from JBBMOL010000130.1 coordinate 2,075,028, forward strand.
TCTCTTCCTTTTATTTTCTTTTTGGTTTTTCACTGCAATCTTTAGTTAATCTTGTAATGATGTATTTTATTTATTCTAATGTAAGAGTTTTCAATTTTTTCTATAGTAAAATTCCTAATCCTAATCCTAATCCTAAGTTTAACTAATCAATGAAATTAATTGCTACATCAATTAAATGTAAAAATGATAAAATTTAAACATACATGTTTTGTACTAGTGGTTAGCTAAAGCCTGTATACGGGAGAGGGAAGCCACCTTAAAATTTTATTAATATTAAATCAAATGGTGTAAATATCAGAGGGAAGACATAAAACCTTACATATATTACAAGTGGATCCTATTTTTAGGTAACTGAAATAAATAAGGGAGTACTATTCTCTTTAGATTTTTTTTTTATGAAGCTAATATAATAAGCAAATTTGAAAATAAAATGTTAAGCTAAACCTTACATATACCTTATTCGAAGTGTCTACAATTGGGTGTTATTCAAGCTATGCTTCTACCAGATGAGTTGAAATCATTGAAGTAATCATTTGATTCATTAGTAGTATCACATGGTTGTTGTTCTCAAAATTTTGCTCTTTGCCAATCATTTAAATATGCGAGTGCTTAGACACTAACAGGTGATAGATTATGCCTCTAGTCTTCTAACTATAGACCCATTAAGCTAAACACTTACTTAGCAACAACTATGGAAGTTGGAGTTGCCAACCCTTGTCGTGCCATATGGGATAGAATTGGATAATTATTTGCATGCCTTCTCTACTAATTCAATATGTTGAACTTGCAAACACCCACAATGCTATCAAACTTAAATTTAGTTGTTAGATAATTGTCAAGTTCTATATAAGAACCCATTACCACACCTATGTTTTCTATATCTTTTAGTTATAATATCATCAATAAGCAACAAGCTTGATTGTGTACGTTGTCCTTTGAAGGTAGGGGGAGGGACTTACCGTAACTTGACCACCATATATAAAAGAGAAAATAGAAAATAACTCATTCATTATTGTCGAGTCTAATTTTTGATTTCCCATTCCTAAACCAATCTATACTAGACCCTATGCTCATCTAATGTAGATTCTCGACTTGAATTAGGAATTTTGTTTTGTTTTGGAGTCGCCACCCAACTCTTGTTGGGAAAAATTGAATTAGGACTAATTGAGTAGATTAGTCCTAACTTGGAGCACTAGTCATCATGATTTCCTCTTCTCTTTTTTGTGAAAAGAGAAAAGGGGAAAAACCAAAGTTTTTGAGTTCGAAGGCTAATTTATTAAAATCCTAAGGTTACAACCCTAATATCTTAAAATCTAAACCTTATTTGAAATGTCTTTTATTTATTTATTTTGTTGTATTTTTTATTTTATTTTTTAAATAACCTATTATGAGGAAATGATTTTTATTCCTTTTTAGGGTTGCCCCAAATGGGTGTCTACGTACTTGCTATTCAAGATCAAACGTACTGTAGTTCGCTTTTCCTGAAAAACTTTAATGTGTTGGTGATTTTTAATTATGAAATTTCTTTTGATTTATGTTTTTACCATTTCAGCATTTTTTCTAAAAAAAATCTAAGCCTAAGCTTGATAATTTGATTTTTTTGAAAAAATAATAATTTTTAGGAAAAAACCAATTTTGGATTTATTTAAGAAAATGATTTTTCTAAGTGATAAAAATTTCATTTCTCTATTTTTCAACTCATATCTACTATTATAAATTTTTATTGATTTTTCTTAATTTTTGTTAATTTTTATTAACTTTTATTAATTTTCATAATTTTTTATATTAATTTTTATTGAAAAATTATCTCCTAGATTTTTTATCTATCCTATTCTAAAATCTAAATTATTATTATTATTTTTTCTAATATTTTGTTATCATTTTCTTTATATATTTTCACATTTTTATTATTTATTATTATAATTATTTATTCTTATTATTATTCATCCTAAATTAATTCCTAAAAAAACTAATCTAAATTCTAATATTTTTCTCTATTTTTGAATTATTCATAACAAATAAATAACTAAAGAAATTCGAAAAAATAAATAAATAAGAAATAAATAAAATAAAAAATCGAAAAATCCGACTTACCTGGATCTGGGTCGGTGCGTGGGTTGGGTCGGTCGGACATGGTGGCTGGGAGTGCTCGTTGACGGCGTTCCGACGACCTTTCGAAGCGATTGAGGTGTTGGTTCCTAGGTTTTCAGGGGTGGGGAACTCAACTATGGCGGTGGATTTCTCCAAAAACGCCTCCTAATGGCTGCTCGATGTTTGATCGATGGTCACGGCTTGGCAACTCCGGCGAGGCTTTGATTTTCTCTTTTTCTCACTTTTGATCCGTGTTCCTACCTCTCCCTTCATCCTCTATTTATAAGTGTAAGAAATCGAGCTAAATAAGCTCGTATTTCGGTTGAAACCCATCTCCGATTTGTGCAAATCCTTTGATTTGTTGCGATTTGATTCCAATTGGATGATGTTTATCTTATTTCTGTTGAAGATCTACTAGATTTGTGCAAAAAATCGAATCAAAATGGTCTGGACCAGCTGGGTTAGCCCACTTACTCGATTTTTTTATTTTCGCAATTTGCATATATGCAATGCAATTTTTTTATTTTTTGTATTTTTTTGAAATTTCAAAAATTTGTAAAAATTATTTAATCCTTTTTATTGCCATTTCTGCAATTATTTTCCAAAATTGATATATTTTTCCTATTTATTTTATTTTTTGAATGTTTTTCCTATTTTTGCTAAATTAGAGAAAAAAATAGAAAAAAATTGGAAAAAATAGTAATTGATTATTGTTGATTATTAGGGCAAAAATGAGGTGTTTACAATTATGTTAGTCACGTCTTTGACAACTTGTTGCACACTTACTAAGTATGCATTTTGAAGGTTGGAGAAATTATTGATATTATCATAATAAGCATTTAAAATATCACTTAGGGGCTTAATTTTGTAGTGAAGGTCCAATACAAAAGTAACAAGATAAATAGTAGGTATCTTCTTATAATATTGCAACCATTTAGAAACCATTTCATTTTCACAAGCATGTAGAAGCCTATTGTACCTAGCTCCTTGCAGCATTGCTATTATGTTTAATGCTTCTAAAGTAAAAAGATGAATACTTCGGCAGTACACTTGAGAAAAAGTTTTTGTACTAATAAAAAAACTTTAAGTATGTCTACTAATCTTTGGTAAGCATTCCAATCATTAGGATGTAAAGGAATATCTAATATATGTATCATCGCAAAAATATATAGTGTATCTTTATAGGGAATTATACTCTATAAAAGTTGATATTTTGAATTCCATTTATGTCATACATCTCATTTAAACTTTTTAGGTCTTAGTTGATTATCTATACGAAATTTTCACCATGTTTTATTTATGGAAGAGTTATCTAACATAAAATCAATAACAATTTTGATAGGAGATAATTTAAAATCTAAAGCTATTATACCATTTTTTATACATAAATTTAGAATGTGACATGCGCATCTAATGTAAAAAAATGTGCCACCAAAGCAAGGTTAATAAATATTTTGCAATTCTAGATTTGACACAGCTACAACATTGTCAAAACCAATAGAAAATATATATTTTTTCTTGTTAAATAATACTCATATAAAATAAGACCAGTTATCCTAAAAATATTTTGAGCGATATGATGATTGTTAAATTTGCGAAGCAATAAAAGTCTTTTATGCAATATTCATGATTCATCTATCCAGTGTGCAATTATTCTTATTTATAAATTTTGTTGCTACTCATCTGTTTATATATCAGCACATATAGACAATTGTGCATCTAAGGTGCTAAGCCTAACTTTAAGTTTTTGTTTACCAAAATGGTATTGTTTAACAATATCTCTATGTATGGTTGGTGAAGAAAATACATGTATATTAGGATTTAGAGTTTCTTGTTCATGCCTCATTTAGATTGGATTAGCCCTTACATTGAATGGAAGATGCATACCTATCATCATTTGGACTAAACCTTGTTTCTTCTTCTCAACACTATAGCGATATTAGATCCAATATAAAGTGCCTGCTCAAGATTTCTTGCTATTGTGACTTATCCAACATGTACTTTGTTGGGTGTCTAGACCTCATGTGTTTGATGAACATGCCATATTTATCTCTTTTTTTTCATGCATAACTTGCATTGCAATTGTTACAAAATGATTGGATCTTGCTATCTTTACTTGTCATTTTACAAAAATGTTTAGTAAAAAATTTAGATTTGTAGGGTCTAAGGGGTAAACTTGTTTGTTGACTTCCACTAGCTTCTTATTCTTCCATTTCTGCTTTTAACAATTGTGTTTCTTCATCTTGAGAATCCTATACGCCGTATTAAAATTTTAATGATACTACATGCTTGAAACTAAGGGCTGGAGTAAGTTTATTTAAACAAAATTGACTAGTGTCATCATCTTGAAATCGTAACACTCAAACTCATAGTCCACTTCATAGATATATCGTTGTGGCTTTTCTATTGTTTTTCCCTTACCTTTATCTTTTTTACTCCCAGACTTTTTGCTAGAGTTAGTACTAGCAACATGATGGAAAAAGTTAGCCATTTTATATAAAACGAAGTAAACTAGTAGCATAGATAGTGATAAGTAACTAAAATAGGCAAAATATTTTAACTACAATGAAAACAAAAATTTCTAGGGAAGTGGAAGAGTAAAATATATATATATATTGCGTGATAACAACCATAAAAACTTAAGCAAGTAGAAAGCAATAAATTGCAAAATGTGAAGGCAAATATTGAGTGCAGAAAGGGAGAGAATTTTTTCTAAGTTTCGTTCTATTTTTATTCTTCTTCGTTGCCTTTTAGATTGCTAAATGTAAATGTTATAAATGTTTCACTCTCGTATTTTAATTTTGATTTGCATGGAGTGCCTCCCTCTCTTGTTTTCAATTTGAATTCATCACCTTAGCAATGTTAATTCCTTCTAGCTTCTCCATTTTTTTATGTCCTTGTGTTTTCAAATTTAAATTCACAATAAAATGCATTCACACGTGAACATCCTTGTGTTTATCATGTTTTCTAGAAAATCCTGTAGTTGCCAATTCTCTTCAATAATTTGAAGGCAATAATAATCAATGTCATTTTTTAATAACTTAATCCCATTTTAGCTTTTCTTGCTTGGACATGGGGAATCCTTTGCCTTACACATCACTCATCACTCATGTGATATGTGCATAGTACATGTCCTTATGTTTTCCATTTGAATGCGTCATTGAGTAATTGGGTGTTTTTTTTTTCCTTTTTTGTATATATATATATAAGATGTATGGTTTGAAACTATCAATTACAGTATGGGTTGCAACCTTTGTTAGCGGTCCAAGGTTCCAGTTTAGAATTAGTGGACGAATTCCGGTTTGATTCGCAATTCCGAGTTGGCCTATGGGGGTGTCTATGCATACCCATTTAGTGTCCTTTTCAATAGAGTTGAGCAAGATATTAATGATTGCAATCAAAGTTTAATCGAAGCTTAACCCTTTTTGAGATAAAGGTGTAAAAAAAAAGTGTTTATATTTTCAATTGGGTAAGTTTTTATTTTTCATGATTTAGAACTTGCATTTTAAATTCGATTTTAATTTAGTGTCTTTATTGATAAGAAAATTGATAGCCATATATATATATATATATATATATATATATATATATATATATATATATATATTTGGTGTCTATACTTCTATGCTCATTGTATTCTAGTGTTAGTATTTTAGTTTTGATGCATTTTAGTGTCTGCTCATTGGTTAATTATCAAAAATCAATTTTTAATTTTTTTTCTTAGTTTATATATTATTTTAAAAATTGAAAGAAAATTATTTATATCTAATATTTTCAAGTGTGTATAATTTTTTCCTGTGATATCTAATTTTAACAAATTTTTATATTATTGGAAAGATCTTGACATCTACTTTTTATTTAAATATATGATTTACTACATGTTCAAGGACAACATGAATTGGGTAAAATTTTAAATGGTCATAACTTATAAATTAGGCACCATTTGATCTTCTAACATGAATTTTTAGACTTGCCAAATCTATGTATTACAATATTTTATTATATATATATATATATATATATATATATATATATATATATTGTAGTGATTGAGTTTTGATTGTTTATAATTTTTTAATCTCGTAACTTACAAATCAAACGTCACATGGTTGGAAAGCTTAAACTACAAGCTACCTAAAAACTATCATTTTAACTCAAAATTATCCATTTTTAAGTTGTATTATTTGATGGGTCTAAAAGCTTGTATTTCAAGGCCAAATGATAGTAGGTTTGTAAGTTATGACCATTATAAATTTTACCTAGTTTAAGTAGTTAAAGGATGTGTAGTAGATTTTATTTTTAAATAAAATTATGTCTTATGAGGTTCCAATAAATTTCCAAAATAATTTATAAAATAAGAAAAATTCAAATTTATTTTTTATATAGATCAATATATGATTAAACACTAGAACACATTATAACTAAAGTATAGACATTAAAATACAATCAGAATTAAAGTATAAACATTAAAACACAAATATATATATATACATATATATATATATAACAACATTTAATTTCTCTATTAATAAAGACATTAAATCAAAACTAAATTTATGAAATAATTACCAAATTTTAAGAATTAAAAGTATACCTACTAAATTCCTAAATTTTGAAAGTATGGATACATTTTATGCCTTTGTCCCCCTTTTTCCTTTAGGACCCTTGTCAAGACGTGTTTTTTGATCATTTTTCTTAATTTTAATCTATGCTAAATCTTACCCATTTAAAATAGATCACTTGAATAAATTAAGAAAAATTGATTTAAAAAAAAAAGAGTCACCACCAACCTTAGTTGGAAAATAAAGTTAAAGTTAACTGGGTGAATTAACCTTAATTAGTTACTAGTCTGCGAATTTTCCTAAAAGTATTTTAGAAAAATATTACCAAAGGTACTTGATTCGAAAACTAACCTATTAAAACATAAATGGTTACTATGTAGAATTTTCAAGAATATCTACTAAAAGGCCTTTATATTTTTACTTTTCTATTTATCTACTACTATGTACTATAATATACTATTTATTATTGTCATTTTCATGTTTTTATGTTTTTACAAGATTTTGAATTTATGTAAAAAAAAATCTAAAGTCTAAAGTTTATTGTACTAATTTTTCTTAAAGTTTTTATTATGTTTATGTTAATAACCTAAAGTTTTATTTTATTATAATTATTTTTCCTAACCTAAATTTTTTATTTTATTATGATGATTTTTCCTAGCCTAAAGTTTTTATTTTATTATGGTTGCCCTAAAGGTGCCTACGTACTACTAGCTAGGATCAAATCGTCCATAGTTCGCTTTTTCTTTTATAAAAATTTTTAGTTTGTTGGTTAATTTTATTTAATAAAAAGCACCGAACTTACGTTATTTAATCATATTAATTTTTATTAAGAAAATACCTAGATGACCTAGATTATTAGATGATTTTTTTTGAAAAAAAAAACCTAAGTTAACCTAAGTTAGGGAAAACCTCATATTAAATTTTTATTTTAAAAATGAAAGAACTCTAAGTGATAAAACACTAAAATGCTAAATTTCAACATGAAGTGTTTCTATTTTATTTTTTTATTTCCTTTTTTTTTATTATTATTATATTAAAAATTTATTAATTTATTTTACTATTATTAAAAAAACATTATATTAAAATTCTATCTAATATTAAAAATTTTATCTATTTATTTTGATTCTTTTAGATTTTTTATATATATATTATATTATTATTATATATATATATATATCTTTCATTTTTTTTAAGATTTTCAATTAATAATATATTTTCATTTTTATTTTTCACCATTGGGCGATAGTATACACCATGGCAACCCGATAGGTACTCTAAATTTATTATTATTATTTTTTATTTTTTTATATTTTAAATTAAAGATAAGTTAGAAAAAATGACCTAAAATATCCTAATTATAAAAATAATAAAATAATAAATAAAAAGAAAAAAGAAAAACCAACCAAGTTGTTGGATATATGCAGGTCGGATTTTAGGTCGCAGTGGCGGGTCTCTTCGTTGACGGCAATCTGGTAGTCATTAGGGATGATTGATGGGTGCTTTCCGAGGTTTTTAGGGGTGAGGAATTGATTGTTGGTGTCGTTTTGGCCTAAAAACTAGCCTAAGGTGGTGTTTCGAAGGTGATCGATGGCAATGTTGGCAGTGTTTCTTGATTCGAGCCTCTAGCAAACCCTTACTTCACAAAATCAACCCTTTCTTACTCCTTGCAACCTAAAGGAAGTAATGACACCTAAATCTATGCTTGAGGTTGAGTGTAAGTGGTGAAATCCTAGAGAGAAGGTAGTGGTTAGCGGTGGTATTTTTTAGAGAGAGAAAGTTCACGGTCGAAGCGTATGGCTATGTTTTTTTGGTGATTTTCCTAGCCTCTCAAAGTTGTGGCACCTTGATCTATTTAGAGTTTCATATTTTCTTATTTTTATTGGAAATGTACAAATTTTTTATTAATTTATTAATTTATTATTTTTATCATTTTTAAAATTTTTTTCCATTTTTCTTTATTTTTTCTTTTTCCCTTTTTTGTTTTTATTATTGTCTTTATTATGTATTTTTTTTTTGTAAACCAGGCTTTTTATTATTGCTATTATTTTTTGTTATTTTATTATTTATTTATTCATATATATATCTCAAATAAATCTAGACATGGGAAAAAATGAGGTGTTTACAACTACTCTTCTTTGTAGTAAAGTTCGAATAGAACTTTGCTACAAAGACAAAAAAAACACGATTTTTGCCTTTAGTCTAAAATGACACGCTTACTACTGATGAGATAGGACTTCAATATTTGTCTTCTATTGATGAAGATGGTCTTAAGTGTGATGTCGTTTACTAACAAGAATGGACTTGAAGTTTTGCCGTCTACTAATGAGAATGGACTTAAAAGACTTAATAGCTATTGACAAGACTAAACTTAAAATTTTTGCCATCTACTGACGAGAATGGACTTAAAAGACTTACTAGGTATTAACAAGACTAGACTTAAAATTTTTGCCATCTATTGATGAGAATGGACTTAAAAGGCTTGCTAGCTATTAACAAGGCTAGACTTAATTAATAAATTCTCTTTATGTTAATCTTTTGGGGTTTTAAAAGTGTGTTGAAACATGATATCCAGTAAAAATTACTTTACCAAATAATAGATCTTACCGATCTCATCAACTTCATCCTGGTGGTAGCTTTTTACTTGTCACTCAATAATCACTCGCTCGTTGAGCTAGAACACCTTAGTGAAATGTTCGTAACCCATCTTCATGGTCATGTCTTCTTTTTATGTGGCGAAATCAAACCTTCAAGGTATACTGACTCCTGAAATTGTGTCAGTCTTTTTTCCAGCAATAAAATTTCCTTAGAAAAGGATTAAGTCATAATGAAGCATTTAACCATTTATTTTATGAGTGTTAGCTTGGTTTATTTTTTATAATGTAGTGTGAAGAATTCAAAGAAAGGGAACTTATCAATGAACTCTATAAGTAAGGGTTAGTCAATGACCAATCCAACATCAACAACCATAGATGATATCAACTTTGCTTGTAAACAATCAAAATTGTGTCATAAAGAGATTAGTATTGTCGATGCTCTTATCAGGTTTGGCAAAAGATTTAATTGATTATTCATGGGTAATACAACTTCACTACATCTACGTTAACAAGGCCCCTATTAGGACCTTTCTCACAACATAGGGTCCTTCATAATGTGGAGTGAATTTTCCTCTAGGATCTTGTACATTTGGCAACACCTTCTTTAATACTAAATCTCCCTCCTTGAAGCTTCTTGATTGTACCTTTTTATTGAACACTTTAGCCATCCTCTACAGGTAGCATTGACCATGACATAATGCTGTAAGTCTCTTTTCATCAATCAGATTCAGTTGATTTACCCTTTTCTTTACCCATTCTGCTTCATTGAGTTGTGTTTCGACGAGTACCCTAAAAGATGGGATTTACACTTCTATCGGCAAGATGACCTCAGTTCCATATACCAATGAATAAGGAGTGGCTCTAGCCAAGGTTCTTATTGAGGTTTTCTATGCTATAAAGGCGAAAATGGTAACATTTCATGCCAATCGGTGTAAGTAATTGATATTTTTTCAATAATTCTCTTTATATTTTTATTGGTAGCCCTAACCGCTCCATTCATTTGAAGACGATACAGAGTTGAATTTCTGTGATTAATTCCAAATTGTTAGCATGTCTCTATGACTAATTTATTGTTTAAATTGGCTCTTTGAGCAGTAACAATGGATTCAAGTGCCCCATATCTAGCAATTATGTCCCTTTTTAAGAACTCGACGACCACTCCTTTGGTCACACTGGCATATGAAGATGTTTCAACCCATTTCGTAAAATAGTCAATGGCTACCAAAAATAAACCTATGCCTACTTGAAGCTTTTGGAGCTATTGGACCAATCATATCAATGCCCCACATGGAGAATGGCCATGGGCCGATAATACGCGTAATTCTTGAGGTGGAGCATTTGTTTTATTAACATTGGCAATGCCTCACATGTTTAATACATTCCATTTCCATAGTCATCCAAAAGTAACCCATCCTCATGATTTTGTGGGCTAACATATATCCATTCATGTGCGACTCATAGACTCCTTCATGCACTTCTTGCATTAAGGTATTCGCTTCCTCTTCGTCAACACACCTTAATAGGGTAGTATCAAAGGATTTTTTCTATAACATAGGGCCGCTGGGTAAAAAATGTGTTGCTAACCTTCTTAATGCCTTTCGGTCTTTCTTATCCACCTCCTCTGGATAAGTGCCATTCTTAAGAAATTCCTTGATATTGTGGTACTAAGGCTTTCGATCTTAACTCTTTTCAACCACTAAGCAGAAAGTTAGTTTCTCCTCAACTTCGATCTTTATGGGTTAAATCTCCATACCACCCAAGATTAGAATCATGGATGCCAACGTCATAAGAGCATCAGCGAATTGATTTTGGGTTCTAGGCACATATGTGAAAGAAATTTTTTCAAACCTTTCCACTAATTCGTTAAGATGCTGGTGGTGTGGAATTAATTTGCTGTCATTGGTCTTGTATTCTCCCAAGGTCCGAAGAATAATTAAAGACAAGTTTACATATACTTCCAATTCCTAAATAGCCCTTTCTAACGCCATTTTAAGTCCTAGGATACAAGCATCCTATTTTGTTATGTTGTTGGTATACGAGAATGTTAACTTAGCTGCTACAGGAAAATGGTTACTTTTAGGAGATATTAAGGCTACCCTTATTCCACATCTGAAAACATTCGCAGCTCCATCAAAATACAACTCCCACTACTAGCCCTCTGATCTTTCATCAATAGTGACCATAATTCCTTCATTTAGAAATTGAGTTTATGAGACTTCCAACGTATCTTTCCCTGGATATTCGGCCAATTGGTCTGCCGAGGCTTATCCTTTTACCAAGTGTTAATTTACATAAGTAACATCGAACTCTGAAAGAAACATCTACCACTTGGATAGTCTTCCCACCAATGCTAGTTTTTCTGCTAGATATCGGAGTGGATCATGTTTGGTCAATAACTCGATCAAATAATACAAGGTGTATTGTAGAAGCCAGTGCATTACTCATACCAAAGTGCAGTAAGTCCTTTCGACTTCTAAGTATCTCTGTTCTCCTTTAGTGAACTTCTTACTTAGATAATATATAGGGTTCTCCTTTCCTTTTGTCTCATCTTTTTGCTTCAACACACAACCTATAGATTCAGGGAGCATGGTCAAATACAAGAATAAAGGCCTCCTAGGGGTAGAAACTATCAAAACTGGAGGATTTGTTAAATACCTTTTGATTTCAGAGAAAGCTTTTTCACATTCTGCATCCCATTTTATCTTGGCATTCTTTTTTAGGAGCATGAATAAGGGACGACACTTATCGGTAAGCTGAGATATAAACTTGGCTATATAGTTCAACCTTCCCAATAGACCCCTTACCTCTTTAAGGGTTTGTGGAGCTGACATCTCAACAATTGTCTTTACCTTTTCTAGGTCCACTTTAATCTCCTTCCTACAAACCTTAGGAGCTTCCCTAATGTTACTCCGAACATGCACTTCTCAAGATTTAGCTTTAATTGGAATTTTCTAAGCCTTTGAAATAACTTCCTGAAGACTTTCACATGATCTTCCTCTTCATGAGACTTAGCAATTATATCATCGATGTATACCTCCACCTCTTTATGCATCATGTTATGGAACAGTGCTACCATAGCTCGCTGATATGTCACTCCTGCATTCTTCAAACCCAAAGGCATAACTATATAACAAATGTTCCCTGTGTAGTAATGAACGTTGTTTTGTTTTTGTCCTCTTTTAACATCTTAATTTGATTATATCCCGAAAAGTCGTCCATGAAAGAGAAAAGGTGATTTCCAACAGTGTTATCTACTAAGACGTTGATATGTGGTAACGGGAAATTATCTTTTGGCGTTGCTTGGCTCAAGTCTCTTAAATCAACACAAACTCGAATTTTCCTGTTTTTCTTAGGGACAGACACTACATTCACCACGCATTCTAGATAATCCAATACTTCAATGAACTCAACTTCCAACAACTTCTTCACTTCTTCTTTGATTTTCAACAACATGTCAGCCCAAAACCTCCTAAGCTTTTGCCTTCTTGGTCTGAAGTTAGCTTTAGTAGGCAGCTTGTGAACTACTATTGAAGGATCAAGCCCTAGCATATCTTATACAACCATGCGAACACATCTAGATATTCGGATAATAATTGCAACAATTCTCTTCTATGTTCTTTTAACAAACTATTCATAACCTTAAAGTTCTTAGGGTTTTCATCAGTTCCCAAATTTACCTCAACGACTGATTCATTAATGACAACTTTGCCTTGCTTAAATTGGTGCCAACTCTCCTAAATCTCATTTGACTAACCTAGTAAGGCTGAAAGTGATATCGACATTTTTATCGTTTACAGGCATGACATACCCTCCGTTTTCATCGGTTTTGTTGGATTTGAGAAATAACAGTGAATAGAAAAACAAATAAGTAGAAGAGAAAAATTTAGGAAGAGAAGAAGAAATTCAAATCTTTATTCATGGTGAGAGAAATATTTATCATCTATCAAGCTGAACTAAATCATACTAGAATATTAAAAATGAATTAGATGCTTCTTATGACCCTATCTCTAGTCTAAAGAGACATATTGTCATTGATTGGGACTAAGAACCAATTGTCTAATTGGCCTTTGCTGCTATCACTTTCTGTCATGTTGACGATGCATTGTCGGCTAAATAAGTCAGTTAGCTCGCATAGTTCCAACTATTGGGTATAAGCTGGTATTGGAAACGTGTTGCTGATGTTTGGAAACTTTAGTTGAGCATGATATAACTCCTCGCCTCTCTTCTTCTTCATCTTCTACCTCATCTCCTCAATCTCCCAATGAGTTGGTTTGTACTCTAAACGAAACGTGCCAATCTGTTGTTGAACTGAGAGTGGCTCTTCGTCTGTAGCTACACATACACTGTCAAAAAGTTACAATCCCGATTCTTCCATCTCTTCACTCCTAATATACAAGATGGGAGTTTCTTTATATATGGCATAGTCATGTTCCCCCAACACTGTCACAACCTGGCCGTTAGATACAAACTTGACCTTCTAGTGTAGGATAGATGGTATAACTACAACTAAGTATATCCAAGGTCTCCCCAGTAGCAAATTGAAAGACCTTGGTATGTTCAACACATAGAAAGGAATTATGAACCCTTGTAGACCAATTTCAATTTGTAATTCAGCTTTCCCTAGTATCTTTCTCTTAGACCCATCGAAGGCTCGCACTATAATCGAGCTTAGCTTCAATTCTAACGTGCCTATCCCCAGTAAGTTCAGCATAGATAATGGATACATGTTCAAGGGATGAGCCATTGTTGATCAGTACTCGAGCTACCACCATATCCTTGCATTTAACTATAATGAATAATGGTTTGGCATGTTGGTCACCTTCTTCTTCTAACTCTTCTGGCAAAAAGGCTATTTGACCCATCGTGAAGATAGAATTGATTACTTAACCCAATTTTTGAACTAAAATACCTTCAGGGACCTTGACTTCGTGAAGTAATTTCACAAATGCCTCATGGTGTAAATTAGAGGATAAAAGAAGGCCTATTAAGGAGATTTGAGCAGGGACCTTTGTCAGTTAATCTATGATCTTGTATTCGCTAGCCTTTATGATCTTCTTAAGGGGATTTTGATCCTTTACCTCCCCTCTATCATCAGGCTATAGGGCTTCCTTAAGGGGCAGATCCATAGCAACCTTCCTCTTGACTTCCTTGACTAAATCATATATCCTCCGTGAGTGGGTTAGTTCTCCTATCATCGAAGGTGCCTTCTTAGTTTGATTCATAGCTTAGTAATTCAGTGGTGCAACTTTATAATTGTTTGGTGACAATGGGATGTTGAACATGAACTTCTTAAGCTAGATGGTGACTATCCCCTTCTCCTACTTGGGGCATTCAAAGGTAAAAGACTTGGGGTTAATTCCCACCATACCTACTATTTGCTCATATTTCCCTTCATGACCTCTAGGCTTATCTTCTTCCTTGAATTCCAAACCCCATCTCATAGGCAATACATTTGCATAGACTCTTGGAACAAATGAATAATCTACCAGGTATTTAAATGTCCCGAATGGTTCTCCCAGTGTATCGATGGTAGGATCGCTCGTTAAATACCTCCTTCTCAACTCCTTCTATGTATGCTTTTTCCTAGGCTTAGGGTTCATCATTCATGAAAATCCTCTTTCTTCACTTTCCTTTCTTTGAGTAATTAGTGAATTGTAGATAGGTTCTAGTATGGTCTTTGAGATTTCTTATATCCTATAAGTGACCTTTTTGCTTCAAGTTCCACGCTTTCTATTCCAATGTGATGGGGAGCTCATCTAAATCTATCCCTGGTTCACATTCTTCAACAATGATCACATTGGCGGAGGCCTTATGGCTTGGCAAGGGATTATTATTGATGTTGGTTGCTGGAGCTTCTATAAAGTCCAACTGAACTAGTTTAGCATTTATAAGGTCTTGTATCTTATTTCTTAACCTCCAACAATTATCTATAGAGTGCTCCTCTTGCCCTAAATGATACTTACAACAAAGGTTGGGGTTGTAATCTTTGGGTCTGTAGTTATCAAGAGGTACCTCGAAATCCAATAGATTCTCATTATGGAGGCGGTGAAGAACCTGACTCAAAGGGATAGGGGTTCTGGTAAACTGCCTTCTTTGTTGGCATCGGTTTGGGTCTCACTTCGAGGTATTCTAATTTGTTTGGATGGTTACTTGTAGCGTTGGCCTAAGATGATCTCCTATGGCTACCAAACTGATAGTCGTTTCCTGTCCCTTGCTAACTGGCCTGGGGTGTGCGACTTTGGTTTCCCCCTCTTCCAGAATAGGGAGACTTCTAGAAGAGATTGCATTCTTGATGCGACATCCGACCTTTACTATCTCGGCAAAATTTGCAGTAGCATGGCCTACTAAATGTTGGTAGTAAGGTTTGCCTAAAGTGTTGACGAACATATAAGTCAGATCCTTCTCTCGTAAGGGGGTAGGTATCTTGGAAGCCACACCCCTCCACCATTGTGCATATTCTCTAAAGGACTCGTTGCTCTTCTTCCTCATGCTATTCAGGTCCCAAATGGATGGAGCTAATTTAATAGTAAACTTGTACTAGTTATAGAAAACCCTTGCTAATTTATCCTACGTGTCTATCTCATCAAGATCTAACTAGGCATACCACACCAGAGCTGGCTCGGTTAAACTGTCCTGAAAGGTTTGCACCATCAATCACTCATACCTAGTATATTTAGCCATCTTTTTTATATAGATTCAGGCATGGAGTTTCGAGCAGCTAGTACCATCATACTTTTTAAAATCCGGGATCTTGAACTTATCGAGGAACTCCTAATCTGCTTAAATCCATCGATTGCCTCAAAGACTCTCATCTTCTTGTGGAACTTTTGGAGTAGCTTTTTTTTTTTTCCCCATTTCCCACTACTTTTCCTCAAACTCTCTTCTTAAACTTTCACCACTATCATTCCCCAACTCATCCCCAAGGTTTGAAGTGAAAGTTTGCTAAGGTTTGATTTGATTTGCTTGGACTGCTTTGTCAGTATGGATTCGGTTGATGGTATATGTTAAAGTCTGCATCTGCTCAATTAGTTGTAGCATAGTCTATTCGAGAGCCATAATTCTCTTATTAAGGTTGCTGCTACTAGTGTTTTTAGCCATTCTAGCTTTTGAGTGAGTGATAATCGAGCTTTTGAGAAAGCCTACCTGCTCGGGAGCTATCTTTGAGATCTATAATATGGTCCAAATCTATTAGGTTTATTTAAATCAAAGATTTCTCTTTCCTTTCCCGCATTTTTTATTATATATATACTTTTTTTATCATTTTGCATAAAGATGCATATAAATAAAATGCATGGCAATGATGAATAAATACTGTAACAAATCACAATTGAATAGTGATGTGGCACATAATTTGACTCAAAAAATTGCAATTTCTTATTAATATTCAAATAAATGCATGACCTAAATCGCTATCTAAAAGGAGAGTAAACTAGTAAACTCTTCCTTAATACTACTACTACTTATTTTTTTCTCTTATACTAGCTTGGTCGAGCTACTTTGGCTTCCTCCGTTGGTTGCCAAATCCGTTTATCTTTTTCCTTCAACTGGTCTCTTAAGTACTGGATAACCTTTTGGGATTGTCTATACTTCGTCTTCCAATAATCCGTAGCCTTCTTCCATTTTTGGTACAAGACTTCTACCTTTGCTCGTATAGTGGCTCTGTACCCCTCCTCTTCTGGTGTCAAATTCTACAATTCTGGCTCATTCTTGAAGATGTCGGGAGACTCGTATTGCACCTGACTAGTGTTCTTCATAAAATTGTAGATGAACTCTCAAGTAGCCTTATGGCCCTTAATCTTCCCTTTGAGATCACCTAGGTTTGCTATTTTCTTCACCTCCCTATGCTTCCACAATTCTTTAATATTGTTAAGGTGGGCAATCTTGGTTACTAGTGGTATGCTAGCATCTTGATGGTTGAGAGTTACCCATTTTAATAACCCTATGTAGGTATTGCAAAGGGCCCAATTGTCTGACAACTTAAGTTAGGAAGTAACTGGTATAGCCCATAATACCAACTAGAGGTACACTTGGATACTCTTCACATCTGATTATGGCCTTAGTGTAATGATTCCACCTAGCCATCCATGTAATGTCTCATAGCTCGATCATCTTAAGTAGCTCGCACCATTGCCGAGTGGATGTATCATTGGGTAATTTAACCCGCGTAGTGAAGTTATCCACTATGTCTGTTTGTAGAGCTAAGGATCCCCTCATCAAATCTGCTCCAAATGCTTTGATGTGGCTGACAAACCATACTGTTAACAAGGTGGGCCCTCCCTTGAACATGCCGTGACCTTATCGCTTCGTAAAATTCAAAGACTGGATTTGTTCTGCCAATATTGCCAGGACATAGTACTTACTTATCAAAAATTGGGAGACTAGCTTAGCCACCCTGAAATGGATGTTAGATCGCCCTTATGGGAAAAGAATGGTTGCAAATGTTGCCAGTATGAATGCATTGATGCAGTTCCTTTACTAATCATCATATCCTCTATAGAAAATGCCTTGCCTATTGAGATACGCTAATGAGTACTCATACCAACTACCCAATGTGGAAAACCGAATACACTTGTCTTTGCATTTAGTCAGTGCTTTAGCAATTTCACTCTTCCTGACTCTTAACAGGTGACAAAATATGTTCACAGGCCAGGTTTCTAAGTTTGGGGTCACTATTCCATTTTCCATAGTAGGGGCCCTAAGTAATTACGTATATTCCTTTGGGGTGGGTGCCAACTTATAAAGCCCAAAATCAAATGATGATGACTCAAGATCCAAAAATGGGCCATAGCTCTGATTAGATCCCACTTAAGTTATACCTTCATTAGAGACATCACCAGGCTGATCTTCTACATAATGCATTCCCGATGTTCTTGACTGAATGTATTAAACCACCTATGCAAGGTTTCTGCAGGATAAGTGCACTAGTCCATGTGGATTTCGTTGACATATTCTAACCAATCTTTGGTTCGGTTCTCCATTTTACTATAGATAACAAAAATAAAATAGGAAAAAAATCAAAATTTTACAAAACTGAAGAAATACAGGGAAAAGAGATTACAAAGACTATGATTTTGAATATTAACAGAATTGCAACTTTATGCTTATAGTGCCACATTACTTTTCATTTGTAGAAACAAACAAGATAAAACATAAAATAAGAATAGACAGAGAAAATAAATAAAAAGCATACACATGAGAATGAGGGTAAGTTTTAAAGGTCATTTAGCTCTGTAACTGGTGGTTACATTGAAGCCTAGAGTAGAATCACCTAATCACTGTCAAGTGGTGATATACACCACTACAACTTGACAAGTACACAATGGCATTCCATCCTAATTTTCTAAATGACCCAAGTCCAACCATACCTAGACATGCATAGAAAAAAAGAACTTTCATAGCGGCCTATTAGGCCCTCTTTTCTCTTTCCTCCTCGTTTTCTTCCTTTTTTCTTCTTTTTTTCCCTTTTTTTTCCTGCATCACTCAAAACCAGGTTAGTACCACTATTTACAAAAATAATTGACAAAGGTGAACAATAATAAAAGACATATGTAGGTAATTAAAGGCCCTTTAGACATATTTAAGAAAATTGCTACATGGCTAGCCTACTTTTGAAAAGGCGTCCCTAGTGGAGTCGCCATCCTATCGAAACATGTTTTTTGATCATTTTCCTTAATTTTAATCTATACTAAATCCTACCCATTTAACATATTACTCGACTAAATTAAGGAAAATCAATTTAAAAAAAAAAAAGAGTCGCCACCAACCTAAGTTAGAAAATAAAGTTACAGTTAATTAGGTGGACTAATCTTAATTAGCTACCAGTCTGCGAATTTTCCTAAAAAGTATTTTAGAAAAATATAAACCAAAGGTACTGAAATCAGGAGCTAACCTATTAAAACATAAATGGTTACCATGTAGAAATTTCAAGAATATCTACTAAAAGGCCTTTATATTTTTACTTTTCTATTTATTTGCTACTATGTAGTATAATATACTATTTATTATTGTTATTTTCATGTTTTTATAAGATTTTGAATTTATGTAAAAAAAAAAAAATCTAAAGTCTAGAGTTTATTGTACTAATTTTTCTTAAAGTTTTTATTATGTTTACGTTAATAACCTAAAGTTTTATTTTATTATGATTATTTTTCCTAACCTAAAGTTTTTATTTTATTATGGTTGCCCTAAAGATACCTACGTACTACTAATTAGGATCAAATCATCTGTAGTTCACTTTTTCTTTTATAAAAATTTTTAGCTTGTTGGTTAATTTTATTTAATAAAAAGCACCGGGTTTATGTTATTTAATCATATTAATTTTTTTTAAGAAAATACCTAGATGGCCTAGATTATTAGATGATTATTTTCAAAAAAAAAAAAAAAAAAAACCTAAGTTAACCTAAGCTTGGGAAAACCTCATATTAAAATTTTATTTTAAAAATAAAAGAACTCTAAGTGATAAAACCCTAAAATGCTAAATTTCAACATGAAGTATTTCTATTTTATTTTTTTATTTCCTTATTTTCATTTTTTATTATATTAAAAATTTTATTGATTTATTTTACTATTATTAAAAAGACATTATACTAAAATTCTATCTAATATTAAAAATATTTATTTATTTATTTTGATTCTTTTGGATTTTTTATTTTTATTTTTTATATATTTTATATATTTTCATTATTATTTATATATATACCTTTCATTTTTTTAAGATTTTTAATTAATGACATTTTTTCATTTTTATTTTTTTGCCATCAGGCGATGGTATACACCATGATAACCCAATGGGTACTCTAAATTTATTGTTATTATTATTATTATTATTATTATATTTTAAATTAAAGATAAGCTAAAAAAATGAACTAAAATATCCTAATTATAAAAATAATAAAATAATAAATAAGAATAAAAAAAGAAAAACCAACCAGATTGCTGGATATATGAGAGTCGAATTGGATTGCGGGTCGGATCATCGATTGCAGTGGTGGGGCTCCTTGTTGGCGGTGATTTGGTGGTCGTTAAGGATGATCGATGGGTATTTTCCTAGGTTTTTTAGGGTGAGGAATCGATTGGTGGAGTCATTTTGGCCTAAAAACTAACCTAAGGTGGTGTTTCAAAGGTGACCAATGGTGATGGTGGCAGTGTTTCTCGATTTGAGCCACTAGCAAACCCTTACTTCACAAAATCAACTCTTTTTTACTCCTCACAACCTAAGGGAACTAATGACACCTAAATCTAAGCTTAAGGTTAAGTGTAAGTGGTGAAATCCTAGAGAAGTTGGCAATCGATGGTGGTTTTTTTTAGAGAGAGAAAGTTTACGGTCGAAGCGTATGGGTGTGTTTTTTGGTGATTTTTCCAACCTCTCAAAGTTGTGCCACCTTGATCTATTTATATGCATCTATGGATGAGCTCGGGATAGCTTGGATTGAGCCTAATCCAAGTAGAGGATAAACTCCATTTTTTTATTCGATTTATTTGTTTTCTCTAGTTAAAATTGATGTTTATCGATTTTTTGGTTGAATGTTGATGGATTTGCATTGAAAAATCAGTTTAAACTGGTTGGATTCGCCGTTGTTTGGTCATTTTTTCTCCTCTGAGGTCGCCGATGTCTGTTTAGGGAAAAAGAACACGTGCCGAGTG
Source organism: Laguncularia racemosa (assembly GCA_037954665.1). Taxonomy (NCBI): domain Eukaryota; kingdom Viridiplantae; phylum Streptophyta; class Magnoliopsida; order Myrtales; family Combretaceae; genus Laguncularia; species Laguncularia racemosa. The sequence goes on from JBBMOL010000130.1 coordinate 2,095,918, forward strand.
TGTGACATCTTCTAGCCAATCACAGGCTGCCACGTGTCCACCTGGAGGGGGAAAAAATGAAAATGGCACAAAGTGCCTCGAGTAGGATTCGAACTCCCAACCAGACCCCTTCCTCGCACACATTGAACCAACACACGGACTGGCTAAGCTAGTCCATTTCTCGGTTTATTATTATACATAACTTACATATAATCTAATGATCCTAGTTATTTTTTATTGATTTTGAGGTTTTCGAATTTAATTTAGAGTCTCATATTTTCTTATTTTTAGTGGAAATGTACATAATTTTTATCAATTTTGTTATTTATTGTTTTTTTATCATTTTTAAAAGTTTTTTCTATTTTTCTTTTTCTTTTCTTTTTTCCTTTTTTTTCCTTTTTATTATGTATTTTTTTTTTGTAAATCATACTTTTTATTATTGCTATTATTTTTTGTTATTTTATTATTTATTTATTCATATATATATTTTAAATAAATCTAGATGGGAGCAAAAAGGGGAGTGTTTATAACCCTCTTTGTTGTGAGTTTAACCAATAGAGTAATTAGGAAAAGTGTAGAGTTGCAATGCCAAAAAAAAAAAAAAAAAAAAACAATTAGGGATAAGCACATTAGGATCAAAATGGCCAGCTATATATTGGTTTGCGACTAGTTTTCTTAGAATGAGTGGTCATTTTTATGTTCTTTCCTTTGTCTATTTTTTCTCTTCGTTTTATTTATTTTTTATTTTTTTCCTTCTATGATTTATTCGCTGCATAGGAATGCCATATACTCGTATTGTATTTAATTTTTTTCAGCCACTATTGACTTTTATAAGCTTAGTAGATGCTATAATCTGCTCCGACTGAGGCTCATTGAGTCTCGAAGTGTGTTTATATTTAAGATTAAGTTTTCGAATTTATAAACATTCAATTATGAATCTTCGATTTTTTTTTTACCCTATTAAACTTGACTTTACTTGAATGGTGTTGATAGCCTATTCTTTCCCCTGGGCATCCAAGCATAAGTCTAGCTCACATGAGACTTTCAAACATAGGCATGCAGGGAGGGAAAGATAATAATTGCCATAACAACTACTTCCCATCCCATAATTTTCTCTATGCAGTTAATGCTAGAGATTCGCAGGAAGGTTGCTTAACTGCAAATTCCACACGAGGGATTTAAAGCCTTTCACTCTGTAGTATTATTATAATTGATGTTATTCTTGCTTTTATCTACTATTTACTAACTTAAACCTTAGAGCTTGGTTACTTCTACAAATATGTTTCACTAAAGCACAAAAATCTACTCTCAGGCCCGACAACAACAAATGGAACTAATCTTTCCTGGTTAAAAATAATTGCCTTGCATGGTTCTTATTGTCTACGAAGCACTCATTAGTGAAAGCAGGTATATTCTAATGTAGGAAAGGTTATTATCATTTCTATGACACTAGGTGAAGGATTAAGGCCTTGTTAGGTATCCAATGTTGGAGTACAAATCTTAAAAAAATCCCATTTGTAGAAGCCGAATTCATTGTTTGGTATTTTATAATAAATGGACATGGAATTCCATTTTTATTTTTTCACTATGTGCAAACATTAGAATTGTAAGTACAAGAAACAAATGAACATGCACAATAAGAAGATTGGGTTTGGGTAATAATAGGTAACAAAATGAAACATTTCTTATAAAATTAAACTTAACTTATTTTTTATTAGCAAGCATTGTGATCAGATTTTTAAAGAATGAGAATCTTCTTACCAGTATACTAAATAAGTTCTAAATGAATATTAAACCTTTTAATGATGATTGGCCAAACTATCCATCGGAGTTTTTATGGCATTTTAAGCTTGTATGGTTTTATCTGGAATAGGATTTCAATTTCTTTTACTACGTGATTCTACATTTTGGTAATAATAATAACTTAGGAATCCAATCCCAAAATTAATCTCATTCTCATTAATATTCCAATTCTAAAATAAACCATTCCCCCAATTTTGATCTTCATGTATGTATCTTTTTTGCTCTCTTATTTATAATTTCAATCTCTCTCTCTCTCTTTAATTTGTTTATGATTCCAATCTAGGAGCTTTTCTAGACTCGTTTTGAAATCGGAACTTTAGAAACATTTATTTATTTGTGGAGAAAAAGTTATATATTATTAATCTAGCCAACATACTCTAAATATATAATATAAGCCTATTTTCTTGAAACAAAAATCTCACGATATAGATTAGTAGGATTATAATAATTTTTTTATATCTATATTTTTCACGAAATAAATATATTAAACCATCCTTTACATATTACTTTCACAAAAAGAACTTATGTCACATTTTTTAGAATCATATCATGTGTGGATCTTTCTAATTTTAAGATACATATGTCATATACCAAATACCCATATAAGAAAGAAGGAAAGATTCGTGGCGGTTGCGCCACTTGATGTAAGTAATTCACACTTCCCAAAGCCTATTATCTTAGGTGAGTCATGCCACCATAATAAAGACCTACTATATGGGGAGAAATTGCAATCTATAAAATCCATGTATTGCCGCGAGTGATTTTAGTGCTGGTCACTATTTAACCTTTTATTTTTTGTTTTTTTTTTCCTTGTATTTTTTAAATTTAATTAGATTTTATTTTATATTTATATTTCAATAAGACATGTTGTTGGTTGGCGTACGACACATGGCACCACGTAGCTTAAAGTATATTAAAATTTGATATTTGGCTAGGGTTCTTATTTTGCCAACTTTGACTTTTTTTAGTTGTTGAGATTAGAGGAAATCCAACTTGTTCTGTCATAATTGGAGAGGAGTGCTATACCCTAAAGGTTATATGGCTACTTGGCTCTCAGATGTATGGGCTTCTTTGAACAAAAGTGAAACATGTCACGTACCCATTAATTGTAATCCGCAATATGTCTAAACGTCCTTTTAGTATAGTTAAGCAAGATACTAATTATTTTAGTAATCGAGTGATATGAATATTGGTTTTTGAGATGAAATGAATTAGATTTGAATTTTTTTTATTGTAATTATAAAAAAAAAAATTGCAATCAAAAGTTTAATCATATATTACATCTGAGAATCAAAGATTGGGGTGTGAAATTATAAGTTGATGCAATTATATTTTGATTTAGGAAAGGTTATTATGGAAACCAAATATTAAAATCCAATATGTAGAAATTGATTTTTATATATTCGATTACCAATTCATTGTTTGGTATTTTATAATAAATGGATATAAAATGCCTTTTTTTTTTCTTGATAATTTACTAAATGCAAACATTAGAATTATAAGAAAGAAATGAACATGCACAATAAGGAGATGGATTGGGTTAGGGTGGAATTTGAATCTTAATAATAGGTAAGAAAAGGAATGTGATACAAGGAATAAGATTCATTATAAATCAAAACTTAGCTTATTTTTCATTAGCAAACAATGAAATCAGATTTTTAAAGAATTAGAACTCTCTTACTAATATACTAAACAAGTTGAAAATGAATATTAAACTTTTTAAATAATGCAAATAATTACTAAAGCATTTAACAATGATTGACTTTAGGTTATCCATTCCAGTTTCCATGGCATTTTAGACTTGTTTAGTTTATTAGAATAAAATATCAATTCCTTTACTATATGATTCTACATTTTGGTAACAATAATAACTTAGGAATCCAATTCCAACAGAAATCCCATTACTTTTCTTACCATCTTATTAATATTCCGATTCTAAAATAAACCGCCCTTCCAATTTTAATCTTCGTGTGTGCTTTTTTTCTTCTTCTTCTTCTTCTTCTTCTTTTTTAATGAATGATTATTGATGCCTAATCCAATTCTAACATTTTATATTTAGAAACCAAGTAAACCCTTAAAGTTCTCTTATCCTCTTCAATAGTTTAAAGGCTTTTTTATTTTTTATTTTTTTATGAACTCTATCATCATGGTTGCCAATGCAAAATTGGAAAAACTTATTAACTATAGGGAGGCCTCTTTATAAATTTATTAAACTACTTAAAGATGTTCCTTTTCATTTTCAGGAAAGTTGCAGGATCTTATAAAAACAGACGCGGGTTGAAAGGAATTGGCAATTCCATTGACAAAACCTAGCGTCCATAGTTTTGTAGGATAGCCTATCCGTGTGATACAGTTTTGGCCCATTAAAGTTATCCAAATCCTACTAAAGTCCGACAGACATGAGAAAGGACCGACCCAACCTTGAACCGAAACTGGCCCGTGAAACATTGACTTAACGACTAAAATTAGGTGTATTGGGCCGGTTTAAGGTATTCCGGTTTCGACATGGTTTATGTGAGTTGATTTAGACTCGTGAACTGATTCTTTCTTAAAAAAGAACCGTAAAACTAAAATAATTTGATATTAAATTGTAAACTTGTCTTGCATCATATATCAAAAATTTGAAAATGTAATAATTTAGTTATGTTACTTGGAGCAAGAGAAAATATATATTTTTTATACATTTACATCATCATAAATTATTGTTTTTTACTTTATAACTTTGCAATTTTTCTTTTCAAGTGCTAGTTGATCTCATTTTTTCATTTTTATTTTTTTTAAGGGTAGGTTGAGCCATTGGTTCAGTCGATTTCCATGATTGAACCATCATGGACTTTCTTAAACTGATAGATCTTTGGCCGAATTGAATTGACCAACTCGAATTGGTTTTCTGATTCAATTTTAGCCCTTTCCTATGTATAGGCCAACTCAATGACTAATCCGCATTTCTTATATCAAACAAAGACGATATTTTATTTTTTGCAAATTGTTTGGCCATATAAATTTATAATCTAAACTTTAAACAAATAAATAATAATAATAATAAAACTCATCCCCACTCACCCACTATAGGTTTTCTATTCTAACATAATCTACCTCAAATATTACAATGGCATTTTGTTGTGTGACTACTCTATGTAAGATGAAGTCTTGATTCATATCTAAAATTTGTAACATTATTCCATCAATGAATAAAGTCACATTACATTCTTTTCTAAGATTTCTTATATATATATATAAGAGAATTTCTAATTTTATTTTGCGATTGTCTAGAAATTTTGTATAGGTCAATGTTACACATCCCCATTGGAAATTAGATTTTTGGAACACTTTTTATTTATTTATGGAAAAAAAAAAGTTATGTAGCATTGATCTATTTGTTAGACCCTAATATTTTCTTAAAACAAAAATGTCAAAATATAGGTTAGTAGGATAATAGTAATTTTCTTGTAACAACATTTCCATGAAATAATTACATATTACTTACTTAAATCACATTTCCATATGTGGATCGTTTTTATTTTAAGATACATATGTCAAGTAAGTGTAATTCTTGAGTAAACTAATAAAATGCTTGCTCGTATAAGATGTAGATAAACTTATCCAATAGAAACATTGTCCCATAAAATTTCGATGCATAGAAAGTGATGAGAAAATGAAGACTACTAACACAAATATTGGCATTGCTCATGGTCATGGATGCTAAATAATTATACATAGCCTGCTTACACTTGAGGAAGTGAACGGCAGAGAAGCAAAAGTTTCCTTGGGTTCAACATGCAAAAAAATAAGAAACACATACAAAAACAATTACAGTCTTGCCTTATTAAGGAATAAATGCTGTCAATGTACTTGATTTTGATTACAACCGCGGCAATCTTAGAATGATAAAGCTGAAGCAAACAGAGATAATTGACCACTCATAACAAGCTGTCTGATCGCGAGGGCAGCCTCCTAAAAAAGTTGAGTGGAGCTGAAGGCAGCTTGTGGCGGAACCTTGGATGTCTCAGTATATAAAATCCAAGAAGCAGCACAACCACCTGAAATGGTGTCACATACAGAACAATAGCAGCAATCAAGCAGAACATCACGAAAAGTGTGGTTGCTCTCGGGTCTCTCCAGCTGAGTAGAGAATGAAACCTCTCCCCTTGAGTCGCTAGATCACCAACAACCGTCTGAGCTCTCCCTGCTATACTCCTCAAACGATCATACCTCATCCTGACAATATCTGAGGGCCGGGAAGTCGGGAAATTATCGAATTCCTCATCCAGTTCATCAGGGTGAACGGCATCAGCATGAGACAACCTGATGTCCATGTGAGGAGGGTGCCTAGCCCTCCATCGGTAGTTCCATATCCCGATAAGAAATAGGTAAAGAAAAAGAGTTGGAAGTATCAACTCCGGATAAAGAACTAAAATGACAAACAATATGTGGATTAGGATAGTTGTGAGTGGGTTTTTCCAGTGGCATATTTGATCGAACCACTTTCCGACCGAAACCACACACTGTAAAACTCCCATTATCCTGAAGAAATTAGCTTTGCTCCTCCTCATGTTCCACATATGAGAATCCACATCAAGCATGTATTCAACTACTTCTTTTCTCAATGGTGGTTCAGCCCGGCTCAGCCTCATCGACACAATCTGCATTGCCTGATGTCTCAAACTGTCAAGTTGAATAACAGACAGAGGGTGCACATAATGCATCTTGGGCAACAGGGGATGAGAGTACCTATACAACATATTTACCAGTGAAGCACACGTGAATCGCACAGCTAATTGAACTTCTCCCATCTTTTTAACTCCGGAAGGCTGTACAACAATAAGAGGGTAGGAATGTGTGTACACCCTATCAGCTTCAAGGGTAGATAGACGAATTCGAACCTTTCCAATTCGTGAATCTTTACCACCTCCACCTTTATCTCCTCCATGTACATGACCATTGTCGAACACCCCTATTGTAATCACAGTGCATATATCAAAAACCTCCCATGTGTATTGCTCATTCCATCTCGGAGTAAAGCTGTCAACAATTGTCCGTGTTCTCACCCATTTCTGTCCATATTTAGCCACACAATATGCATCTGCGCATCCCCGTCCATCTCTTGTCTTAACCGGGATCAAGCCATGCGCACTTAGAATCCCAAGCTCTAAAATCCCAATGCTAGACTTCCACAACGGTTTAGCAGTTGGCCTAAGGTCACTACTATAGTGCGTTGATTCATCCAAAACATGGTATCCACCATCCAAACTTACCCGTAAATGGATCCTGCTTGCAAATTTGACCTCTTTCTTTTCTCCCCCAGCAGTTAAATGCTTCTCAAGATTGTACCACCTGGTGTTGACGGGCTTATGGTCTAGCCTCCTCTGCACAATGTGTAAAGGGATGAAACACCTCCCTAATGTCTCATCCTTATTTGATCCTACTCGGTCTTCTACAGTAAGAATCAATGGTTCCTCAAATGGTTCAGCAGCCACAAACATCAAATCCTCATTCCACATCGGGTTAATGCTCTTGCTCTGTGATATTTTAGTTCTCAAAGCCTGGTTTCCTAGAATTACCTTAACAAAAGCTTCGGGATACCTACTTTTGTCAGTAAGCACTAAGTCTTGTGCTTCAATGACATTAACTCTTACGTACCAAAGTTTAGGGGAGAGATATACCTTTGATCGTATGTGCCCGAAACCATCACCTCCAACCGCTATGGCATCTGAATGCCATGCATCTGGGAAAGCTTCATCAGCTTGCGTTCCCATCCACACTGCCAGCATGATCTCTCCCTTGACCTTGATGCCTTTTCGATCTTCCAATCGATACCATAGAGGTGCCAATGTACTGTCTGGTGGGGCACGTTTCGGGATTTCATTGAGATCAAACATTATCCTGCCAATGAAATCATCCGCCACAACATGTTTATCTCTCACAATCACTTCCAATAATGAAGCTTGAATCCTCTCCTTTGAGAAAGCAAAACATTGTTTCCACTCAGGATTGGACTTCTTCTCAAAATGCTTTGTAACTCCTTTATAGTTTCCTAGCTTCACTTCGACAAATGGATCACAGCTACCAGTAACATCTTTTCCAGGTAAATCCTTGGCTTTAACTACGTGAACATAGAGATAATGCATCTGCTCGACGAGGTCATAGGTGCAGGCAAGTTTATCCATGGTTACCAATCCTGCGCCTATTTTAGGATTAGTTTCTTTGAGAGCAAAATCCTGAGGTAGAGGAGGCTTCTGCATTGTGCTAGATGACAGAAATGATACTGAACAAGTACTGATAGTACTAGATTCTTACAGCGACAAGCGGCGCATGAAAGGATTGAACTTGCAAAGATTTGGGTTGTCTGTTATCAGCTGATACAATCTTGAACAAAGATTTGAACAAGGAATTTAACTCTTTTCATTGACATAGCAATTCTTTTTTTCCTAGCGGGGAATAACTGATCTAACTTCTAGGAATTGATCAGGAGAAATGCTTTTCTTATGACCTCAGACGGTTCATATCGAAGGCAACGGACATGCGAACATGAAGGCTAGGACAAGAGAAGTTGATTTTCATACTGAATTGGCTAAATTAAAGTGGAAAAAGAAAAATAGGATAACTTCAGAAACTCTCCATTATTTTAGTGTGGACCACAATAATCATAAACCTGCAAAAACAAAACACCATAACATTAAAGATGCATTCAATAAATGTCTGCTTCTTTTTTTTTCTTTTTTAAATCTTGTAAGAATTGGAACGGTCCAAAAGGGTATGAATTATGATTGTCAAGACATAGACTTCTCAATTGAAATTGCTTATCATAGAGAAACGAGTGCGCTGTAACTGTAACTTATTAAAGTGGAAATTCGTATCAACCTCAGCTAAAATTGACTTTCATGTTTCTAGGACCCACGTAATTAAAGCTCCGACGTATAACAAAAGTTACCTACACTATTTTCACTGCATGCATTTTCTCAGCAGCCAAACAGATGGGGTACACAATTGAAACCGTAGTAGTTTCATGCCATAAGGGCAAGCTTCAAGTTAGCTCGGGAAAAAGGAAAAACAAGGTGCAATATGAATGCTTTGTAGCCTATCAACAATAAAGACAAGAAAGTTTTCAAGGTTTTCAACAATGGCTCAAAACTAACTCAGGAAAAGTCCCTTTGAAGAAACTTTTTAGAAGAGTGTAAGAGAGTTTTAAAACTAACCTTTTGAGAGTGTATCATACCCAAAAGTCTGTCTTTAAGATTTTTTTTTTTTTTTTTGGAAACACAAAAGGGTGTTCATGGGAAGAATGGAGCTGCTGTTATCTGTGCTGTTCAAAAATACAGATCGATGGAGTTTGAAGATAACAAACCAAGCACCTACTTTGCACCAACTTTGTCATTTCCATTTCCTTTTGTTTTACGGTGCTAAATTTCAAATTCTAGTACATATATTCACTTTATCTGTACTTAATTTAGTATCTTTAAAATTTAGCACCTACACTATGTGAAATGAGGAAGAATCAGAGTGAAAAGAAAATAAGTGAAAAAAATTAAAAAGGAAATAAAATTCAAAAGAAAAAATTTTAATCTATTTTTCTATTTATATAGAGAGAAAAATGAAAAAAGAAATATAGGAATACCTTTTAAAATGATATTTAAAAATATTTATAACTATTCAATTACTCTGATTTAAGTTTAAATTCCTCCACTTTGGAATTTCAGCACTTTTCCTTCCTAATTACTCCAATGTGGAGGAAAGAAAAAGTACAAGCCTCACTAAAGGTATTGATTTCGTTCCTAATTCTCTCTTCTTGAAAATTATTAAATTCTTCTACTTTCTTTTCTTCCTAAACCATTACTTTCCCTTTCCTCTATTACAAACAAAGAGTTAGACTCCAAAAATCTTCAATAGGCATGCTTTCAAAGCTTATTTTACTATTTTGCAATTGCTTACAAGAGTTCAAACAATTACATAAAAACAAAAAAGAGAGATTTCATTTTAATTTTAAGCATTTGAATATTTAATTATAATTAATAATTTCTTTTGCTTTTAATTGTTTGTTATTGTTTCAAAGGGTTGTTTTGAAAATTCAAGGATCTAAATGTATAATTTTAAAAGAATATACTTTTATGAAAATTCAAGAAGCTTAAAAGTATATGAGAAATAAATATAAAATAATGTATTTATAATTTATCCTAACATTAACAAATATGGTGAAATATCTCAACTAAACATTGAGAAAGGATTTTGTGTTTTGATTGGCTAAGTACATAGTTAGTGTTTGTTGGGATTCATGTGAAACAAGTTTGTGTTTTACATATATCATATGAAAGCTATTTATTATTTTAATTGTTATATGGAAACCTACTAAGACAATATGCACGAGCAACGAGGGTGGTCAGCCTTTAGCAACGTTGGTAGGGACGGTTGGTTTTGATTTGGTAGGAAAAAGGGAACAGTTCGTTTTTGGGAGATCGAAACAAATTATTTGAAATCTGCCCTTCCACTTTGCTTTTTTTTTGGGCCAATTTGGAAAGTTCTAATTTAAAAATATTGAGTGTCGGACAATATGCCTCAGCACAGTTTAACTTCTCTCTCTCTCTGTCTTTGTCTTAGGATTTATTCATATTTGACTAATACTTCATTTCATTTGGGTCCTGTTGTGCCAACATCTCAAGAAACCAACTGACAAAACAATAATTTATGCCAGGTTAATGTATGTAGGTTCGGCTGATTAACTACTTGCCAAGCTTTCACTAAATAAAAAAAGAGCAAATTCACGCATTATTGATAAGAATCGTAGCTTTCTTGAAATGCTTTCACATCCCACTTGCCCCGGACTTTTACGTCACCGACAACTGCAGATACAAATCCCAGATTATCAGTCCAGAAGAGATTTTATAAACTTCTGAATCATTTCTCCACTTTCTCTCGTTTTGAAAAATTCTACACTCAACCTCTCCATTTATTGTTAAAACTAGAGATGGATACTACATTGATTGCTCGCCATTAGTAACCTGGCCTACTCTCTCCTTTCACAGTCTCGTCTCATACCATAAAGCGTAACCTATTGATGGTTTCATCTTGAATTTCCTAACCAATATCACATGTTTTATCCATAATTTAGGTAATATCAATGCCTAACAACAAAGCATTTCATTCCAATAGACAAACTACAATACCTCAACAAATCTCAGCCTATGACCCACCTAGCTACACTGGTTATTAATTAGTCTTTGCATCAAGCACAAACAATAAAACAATTGATGATAGGTTCAAGAACTGTTCATTTTATTTATTTTTCTAAATTGTAATATATATTTTAAAAATAAATATATATATAAATATAATAAATGATAATGTCATATATAAGCGAATGAAACAAATGGTAAAAGTATCTTTTCCTAATTGGACTATAAAAATGAAATTAACTTAGGGTTTCGTCTTTTTGCTCATTTATCAACTTCTACCTAGAAAACTAAGGAGGGGAAGAGAGAGAACTTTACAAAGGACCCTATAAGAAAACCTAAAGCAATTTGAGAGACATCACAATGCAACAAAAAGGTAATGATTTTGACTTATTACGAGACTTGTTCTTATAATGGAGACTCAATCACGGAATCATTTTGGTTGTTTATAGGGATTAAATTGAAGAACCGGTTAAACAAGCGAGGAATTAACCAAATTCAAGTTCCAAGTGTGAATCCGAGCCAAGTGAGTATACTAGAACCTAACTTTATGTTAGATATGGGTAATATAATGATTAGTTAGATTAGGAAACATAGCAATTAGGATTTAGGAGGAATTAGTATAGAAAAATTAGGTTTCGTAGGACCTTGCTAAGAGATACATAACTTCCTAACACGATCGTGTTACTCTCATGTTGAACATAACAAATGTATTGAGAGATACACGACCTATCTATACAGTCGTGTTTTGATTGTGTTGAATTCAAAACCCAACAAAAGATACACGACCTTTTGATACGGTCATGTAATAATCATGTTGAGTTACACGACCTCCAACATGGCCGTGTTGAGTGAAAAACAATATCATTTTACATCTATTTAACTCTTAATTAAACTAATTTCCACACAATCTAGATAATTAGTAAGACCTTAGATAATCTAATAGATTAAAAGAAATTAAAGAGGGTTATATTATTTTTAGACTAGTACTAAGAATGATGTATTAATGATTATACAGATTTCGACTTAGCTTAAATTTAAGACAAGACGTGTTTAAGGCTAGAATTCCAGGTATGTGTTTACTTTGTTTGCTGTATGTGATTGCTAGGTAGACATTTAATGAATCATATGTAGAGTAACGAAGTGTTAAAGTGTTACATGAATTGATTGATATATGTTGCTTGTGCTTGGCTCGACCTAGGGGCCTATAATGGCAGATCCCTAGGGAGTACCTCAATGATCGATATGTTGTATTGTCTCTAGTGGAGCTGTGTATTGAAATGATCTGAGGTAGATTAAGGTTAGACAAGGCCCACAATGGCAGTTCTCATTAAGACAAAATTTTGTGTATACCGGGTCATAAGTACCCTTACGTGGTATAATTCATTTTGACATTGGCGTGTAAGCTAAAGTGTAAATGTGTTGTGAATAAATGTTGCATGTATGCATGTGCTATTATTGTGGTGTGTCACGTGCATGTGGGTATGGTGCTCATGTACTGAGCTTAAGCTCACCCCTCCTTCCTATATATATTTTTTTAGTTACAAGTGAGAATTACGAGCAAGTGGATTACGATGAGAATAGAACTGGTGGGGATTACATAGATGAGACGGGAAGATAACATTATTATTTTGTGGAGAAATTTGAATATTTGTAATGTAAAGTTTTATTAGCTAAATTAAAGTTATGAAAATAATTGTTATCTTGAGATTTGTTATTATTAAATAAAAATATTTAAAATGACTCATTTGAGAGTAATTTATTTTATTGAAGTTATAGTAATATGATGGATAATGTAAATAATTAAGTTTTGAAGTATTATAGAGTTTTACAACCTTAGTGTGTTGCTTTATAATAGTGACATGTAGTGAGCTTGATGCTATAGGTTTTGAAGAGTTACATAAACACATAGATATTGGCCAAAAAGAAAAAAAGAAAAAAAAAGGGATAAATGGAGCATACAAAGTAATACCATCTCTCACTAGCACATGTTATGATAATTGATCTCTTGCAATCTTTCTCTACCTAAAATTCATAAGTTGCGACAGTATTTGATTAAATTTTGGAAGACATGTTTTAAATTATTTTTAACTTCAGGTGAATAAACTAAGATCTTGAGTCATCACTGTTTGGAAATTGAATAAAACAAGGTTTGACCAACTGAACATGGTTAGTGGTCAAATGTGAAAACTAGTAGTCATATAGAGGCTTAGATTAGAAAAAAAAAATGAATGATATTAATATGTCACATGTTTAGATGAATGACATGTAGGTATAAATAATATTTAAACATATGATAGTGATGGCATGTATTATTTTTTGAAAAATTACTAATTATATTTTCACATATTAGAATTTTAGGACAAATGTTATATTTGATATCTAAACTTTATTCACTTTTGGAATTAATCGCTTAAAATTTAAAAGTATCAATTTACCACCTACAAACTTTTCATATTCATCTATAACACTTTCATGGGGTGGTCAATTGTAAAAATTTGCAAAGTTTAGATAGTTAATGACAAAAATTGATAAAGTTCAAATAGTTCATTGTAAAAATAAGCTAAGTTCAAGTAGTAAATTGATACTTTAAAACTTCAAGTAGTTAATTATAAAAATACTTAAAATTCAAGTGTCAAATATAATAGTAACTCAAAATTTCACACTACTAATTCATCAACATGGCATATTAATCCTATTATAATTTTTCTCCTTAGATTGAAGGGTCGATTGAGCAGGCCTTTAGAGTAGTAAAATGGGCCTAACTTTAGGTAAATCAAATGACATACCCCTTTAGCTCAATTTTGTCCCCTTTTTTCTACTTTTCTACTTATGATTTCCCTTATTTACGGTCTAGAGTCTATTAGCAACCATAAGGTCTTTCTCTATGATTTTCAAGGCCTTAGTTCATCTAAATGCTGGTGTTAGTTTTATTATGAAATGCAAATTTTACACTTTGTTTAGTATGAGAGAAGAAATTAGAAATGAATTAATATAAGAGGAAAGAAAGTAGGGGAAAAAATTACAGAGGTATTTGGTTCCTTCCGATATGTTTGGTTAGTGAAAAAAGGAAAATGAAAGGAATTATATATAATAATTACAAAAGATAAAATAAGTTTACTATAAAATTACATATATATACAAGTGAAACAAAATAAATAAAAAAGTAAAAGAGGGATAAAATTGGAAATAGCATTTTTTTTTTCCACTTTTCCTCCCCTTTCTCTCCACTTTCCCCTCCTTTACTATAGTTTTGCAATTAATGCTTAAATCTTGGTTTATTAATATATTATTTCTAGAAATTCGTTTTGTTGTTTGAGAAGATAGTGTTTTGCAATTAACTCGAGGGACATGATGGGATTAGGGCTTAGATTGGATTTTTAGGCAAAAATCTATTTGTGTTGGTCTGGTTTCAATTTGAGATTTGGCTATTTTTCATATTTTACGAAAATGAAATTAATAATAAAAAATGGGGTTTTGTATTATAACCTGTAATCCATCATGATATCAAGATGAGGCTCATCTCTTTGCAGCAAGTGGGTCTCTAACTAATGTAATTTGTTGGAGAGGATATAAGGTCCTATTTATGGTGTTTACTATATGTTAACCTATGGCCTTTTCTAAATGCAAGAAATGAAGACGATACTAAGAATAACATAATCATCAGAGAGTTTTGAGTCTCAAACAATTGTTTATAGGAGAAGTTAAATCTGAAATATCAATCTAAAGCCTTCCCCAAGTCTAACTGTGTACAAAGATCCCTCATATTTGCTCTCGTCTATTCCAGAATTTGTACAACTGCCAAAATTCCCGATGTCAACTTGGTAGCCATCCCTTACTTCGTATGTATATCCCTAATCTTCCCACCACCATACTCCGGTAACAATTCGTTGGGATGGAGTTCAGATTTTAATTTACAGTCATAAGATGAGTAACGAGTAAAAGGAGAAAGATTGATACACGGATTTACGGTAGAAACCATAAAGAATAGGGGGAAAAACACGAGCAAAACTGAACACATCACCAAGCATAACAAAAAAGAGTGCAATATTTACAGCTACGTAGCATCTTGCAAACCTCATCTCGAACGGCCCAAGTCTGACAATGGTTTAGTTTGGTTCATGGTAGGGGAAGGTCCAAACCATAACTTACACCCCCCCCCCCCCTAGGCTTTCTCTATCGTGAGCTCTTCATTCAATGACATGTCCATGATCCATATGAAGTATGCTTCTAGAGGATCTAAATGACAAACTCATCTTCAGCCAAATGAATTGCTCAAACCCAAAAATCAAACTTGATCAAAACTTTCTGCTATCAGTAATAAGGGAAACGTTACTCCTACCAAATTGAACAGTTCTTCAACAACTTGGTCTGGATTAGACCTTAACTTCGTGTGTACTGAGTATGTTTATTTCATGAAAAGAAATCTATTCGAGTAGGTGTTGGCACA
This sequence comes from Laguncularia racemosa, assembly GCA_037954665.1. NCBI lineage: Eukaryota > Viridiplantae > Streptophyta > Magnoliopsida > Myrtales > Combretaceae > Laguncularia > Laguncularia racemosa. Next base: position 2,111,314 of record JBBMOL010000130.1, read on the forward strand.
TGCGATTAAACGGTGAAGATATCTGTAAAACGGTGGACTAAAAAAGAACATCTGTAGTTAAAAAGTGCTGAAGCCTGACAAGTAATTTTGGTCAAAAACAGAAAAATAAAAAGAGGACAATTCTAGCAGGTAGCTTTCTGTTTCTATTAACCAATAAACTTGCCACGCGATGGGATAGTAATCGTTCAAACTATAAAACAATGCCACCTTAATCCCACTTGATTTGGAACATAATTGTAAGGATAGAACCTGAATTAATGATTAGGGAGCAATACGAGACACATTTGTGCTTCATTTAACAGAAAATCAAGAGCACTGGTGGCGATTGCCAATTTCAGAAGCGAAAGGGTGTTGGCTCGCAATTTTACAGTGTGTTTGGACGGGCCGAAAAGGATGGAAATCAAAGGAAATGGGTAGAAATTATATTAAGTGAAAGGTGAAAATAGATAGATTATGAAGGAAATGAGTAAAAACATTTCTATTTTAAAGTTTACTTTTTTTTTTCTTTTTAAAATTGAAGAAAAATGAGTAAATCGAGATGTAATTATAAAATTACTTTTAAATAATAATTACAAAATTACCTTTAATAACAATCTTCATCAAAATAACAATAAAGATAATTTTGTTTAATACTAACTTCATTTTTCCTCTATAAAAAATTGCTAAATATAGTGTTAAAGATGTTGGGGGCAATGTCTAGACTCCACTACAATCTACCGACATACGTTACCACCCTAATGACAACAGAATCCATTAATACCTACTTTGATATCAACTCTTTTGGACTCGTAATTTTCACATGAACTTGTAATAATCTTGTATTCTGTATCTTCTTGATTTACTTCATGGCATCTTCTACCTTTCAGTTGTACTATATTCTTCGCTGACCGTTCTTGTGGTTGATCCTTTCATCCAAATAATTGAGTCGCCTCATCCTCGTTTGCCGTAACGTGAAAAGATTGTTTCCACTTCATTTGGTCCACACGAACACGAAAGCTCATAATTTCAATTCCTAGAGAGCTTTCCGAGGTCCCAGCAAGGAAAAGAATAGGTACCAAATTGTATCGATATCATCAATGATCCATGTTACTGAAAGGAACAAGCCTCTCCTTTTCAGGAACAGTTGAGAAAGCACTGGAAGAAATAATACTTTTTTGGTGTGGTGGTTCGGAAATCTATGAGCTTTGGCTCTTCTTCCACGTTTCTCAACTTGTCTTTCACCCATCACGTTTTGCATCTTTGTGCACTCATTATTCAAGTTCAAACGTTGGAGGAGAATGTCAACAGCATCATGTTACACGATTTGAAGCGGTTTAATGGCCTATTCAATCCGAGTCTGCATCGCATGCAAGCCGTTACTTCATAGATTTATGATGAACAATGATAGACAATACGGTAGTTTTTAACTCCCAAGTGATTGTTGAAACAATTGTCATCCCACTTGTTTTGATGGTGTTTTAGAAATTGACAGTTACTTTAACTGTGCCAACTGAAGAATCGGCATGGACTTTCGACATAACTTTTCACAATAATAATCTTTTTTCCATTTATGAGGGATAAAAACTATTCCAGCCAATTTGGCACCTAAAACCATGGATGCTAAATAGTCCAAGACATTAACTACGTCAGGATAGAAGTGAGTTTGGTGAACTATTGATCTCTCAAGAAGTTTCAAACCGAAGGAGAAGGATTTAGACCTACTACAAATGATAAATAGTGAGCAAATTCAATGAGAATGTTTGCCTCAAAAATATCTTCCAAGGGGGGAGGGGACTAGACACAAATTTAGTGTGACATAGCGCTTTTAGTACAAAAGCAACCACTCCGACATGCACATAGCTAGACATTGGAGAGGGTCGGTTCAAGCTCATGAGGCCCGTGAACCAGCCCTTTTGAGGAATTCGCTTGGCAGGTAGGAACCATTGGGCCGACGGTTCAATGCTTGGGTTGCATTATGCAACCTGGCGAATCGGCGGGCCTTGAACTAGCCCTTGGCCTGTCGGTTCAAGGTCAACCCGAACCAATGAGTCCAACCCGCCGTATAAGACAAAAAAAAATAAAAAATTGAATTCTCAATCTTGTGTTCCTAACAAAGTTTGAAAGTTTGGACAACATTGCAAAACAATGGAAGAATACAAACATTGAAAAATAGTACCTTGACAAACGTTGAAAAAGAAGGGAAAAAATTTGTCAAAGGAAGCAAGAACAGAGTGAAGAAAATATTGAGGTTAAAGACTATAACTTTGCAAAGTTGTGGAAGAAAAACAAAGAAAAAGAGAAGGTATTCGGAGAGAAATGCAGAAGGAGGGTATAGGTTAAAAACAGTGAAATTTGTGCTTAAAGAATTTGAAAGCATGGGGGGCATTTTGAAGAAAAAATTTGTATAGGTTAATAGGATTGCGGGTAGTGAGGAGTAGGTCTTGGTTGTTGGTATAAGTGCAGCGTGCAAGTGTTCAAATTTTCAAATTTAAACGTTGTAATAGAGCAGAAGAAATTAAGTGTATTGTTGAATCAAGGATGTTGTATAAATTGATAGTGTAATATAAAGAGCAAAATTACCTACGCACAAAAATTGCACTTACTCTTGTCTTCTGCTCTCATCTTAAAATTTCTATACTCTCATCTTCTATTCTATGTGCTCTTCTCTTTTATTTGTTGTGCTTGCATCTTCTACACCGTTAGATAATTTCTGTTGTATTTGTTGCTAGCTATTAAATAAATTATGTCTCCTTATCTGCCCATATTAATATTTTATAATTATCCTAATATTAAAAAATAGCAAGTCATTTTGGCGGTTCAAGTTCTTCTAAGAAGGATCGTTCTAGCAAAGGTGATAAAGGGAAATCTATGCAAAAACCACCCCAACAATATTTTGATGTGAATGATTACAATATCCACAACTTTACCAACGAACGCCTAGAGAACTTGATAATGCCACCCTCAGGCTTTCATGAAAGGCTTTCCGATGGACAAAGCGAACCACTGCCATGATAGGGCAGTGAGGAGGAGGCGGAAGGAGAAGGGCAAAATAACGTGCAAGAAGTATTGGAGGAAGAAATTCCAGGGCACTTACATGGCCCATCAGGCTCCATGGGTTAGCCACCAACACTACTTAAATCAGAAATTTTTACTAAATATTTTTGTAAAATTACAGGGGAATATGGTAGCAGCCATGCTTATTACAACTACCATCAATCAAGTTATGCATGGAAAAAGGGAGAGGGGGTATGGCACCCTTAACAGGCACATGCGAGCAAAACATCCCACAGAGTTTGGCATAGATAAATTGCAGCAACAAATTTCGTAGTCAACAAAATCGCAAGGAGGAGGCTTATTTCGCTATTCTGCTGATAAATAACAAGTTCTACTTATAAAATACTTAGCAAAGTGTAACCTGTTATGGACTTACATAACTTCCCTACACCAGTTGGAGTATGAGTAAGAAGCACTGAATCTAAGCTCATGACTTACGACCCAAAAACCATACAAAAAACCACCGTTAAGCTGTATCATAACAGTAAAGGAGAATTAGCCACTCTTTTTAATTCTCTTAAGATGTATGTTTCTGTTTATGCAGATATATGGATCGATCTGTGGCAATACATGGGAATTACATGCCATTGGGTAGATGATGCATGGCAAGTACAAAAAAGATTAATAGCTCTAAGGGTTTTCAATGATTGTCATACGGCAAAAAATATTTTTCATATTATAAGTATTATTTTAGGTGAATACGATTCGACAAAAATATTTTCTCTATTGGTTTTGACAACATGGCCGCTAATACGACATCCATTGATGAACTTCAATCTTTATGTCAACCCACATTAGGTGGGACATTTTGATAGAGATCATGACACATCCAACATTTGGAAGTTAGTTAAAGCCAATGATCCTTTACAAGGTATCGGGGGTCCTATGACACGATCACAGACCAAGCGAATGAAGGAGGCATTGCAAGGATTGATTATGGAACTTCAGGAGCAAGAGGTGATTCGACATAACTCTAATAGAAGTCCTAAGCTCGTGAATATCATATATCAAAGTGGGGACGAAGCGGAGGACATCAGCAATGGATAGACGACCTTCAGTAAAGGAAAGCCCGCCAACCTGTCATCTAGGCCACCGGCCTAGAATTGGCCGGCCTTTAAAAAACAAATGTACGCCAGAAGGCCGCCGGCCTTGACATTTACACTGCTAGCCTACTGGCCGGCCTTTCCCATCCGTAGAACGTTGTTTTTGTCTTTTCATTTCAAAGCCAACCTTGGATGTATTTAGGCCACAGGCTTATAATTTATGACAATTAAAAACTCCTTTGTATGACATTTGAAAGGTCATTATTAGATAGTGAATGAAAATTATTGAGAGAATTCTCTCTTCCTTTGGTTCTTGCAATAGAACTACCTTAGGTTTCTTCATCTTAATCGCTTGGAGAAATCAATCTTGATAGCTTAGGTTCTAATCAGCGGGTTCGATTGGGGTTGGGTTACGCATAATACTTGATTCAATTTCAATTCTTGGGTTTTGAATCCTCTATTGATCGTTGGGTCTTAGATCAATATCTAGGGTTCGCGTCATTTGGTATCAGAGCCAGGTTCATTGAATCGGGTAATTTCTATCATTGTTCATATTTTATTTGTAATTAATTATGTGAATTTTCTGTCGAAGTTTAAAAAAAAAAATTGTCCGTGAAATATAGTTTTGTCAATTCCGTGTTTCTTGTGGTTGCAAATTGTTTCTTTGATTTTCCTCATTGGCTAACCTTCAATTCGGCCCAAAATATATACTGGATTCATCCTCCACGTTGTGATCACTTTCAGGGAATTTGATCTCCTTTAAATTCCTTTCATTGGCAAATTGTGTGATTTTTCCGACGTAGTTCCAAAAAAAAAAAATTGTTCGTAGAAATTTGGTTCATCAATTCCATTGTTTACTTTTCTACTGTTTCTTTTGTTTTACATTGGCCTATTCCTAAACTCAATTGTTTACTATCACATTTGTCATTCCATTGGCCAATCTATATTTCTATCAATTATTGTTGTCAATTATGGCCGAGGAGTTTTATCCTCCCAAATTGCAATTCCAAGCGTGATTGATTGATTCAAGGGAACAAAGAACCTGGTTGTTTAGAGTTAAAAAGAGAGAGAGAGAGAGAGAGAGAGAGAGAGAAAGAAAAGAAAAGAAAAGAAAATTTGTATAAAAAAATTTGTATTAAAAAAAAATTTGTTGAATATTGAGTGAGTTTCCATTATTATTTTAGTTTGTTTGTTAGTTGTTCTAGTGAATTATTTTCCTATCAAATTCGTTCATTTTCCATATCGGTCATTGAGTTTGTCGTCTTTACTTGTTGTTAAATTTCTAAGTTGTCACATTGATTTATCCTAATGGTTTATTTGAAGAAAATTCGTTGAGTCAGTTATAGAACAAGGGCTTGTAAAGGAAAAGTAGAGTATGAGATTAATATCATGAGAAGTCCCAAAATTTGTGTTACACACGAGTAAATTTTCATCTTTGAGATAAACACGTGAGGGAGTGAATTGTGAGGCCTTGTTATATTATTATTACTAACGTTCTTTGTTGCAGCAAACATATTTGGTCAAAGTTCTCCTGATAGGGAGAAGGGAGTAGGAGATAATGAGTTGATGTTTGATGCGCTATTGAGTGAGATGAGAAAAATGATGAGGGCTGAGTTGGAGCCAATCCATCAAAGGATGGAGCAAAGTAGGGAGCCCACGGGTAGCACTACAGTGGGTCGAAGATTTGAGAGGCTTCCAAGGAAGGGAGTGAGAATGGAATTGGAAGAAGATACTGAAGTGGGAGAATATAATTTTGTGATGGGGAGAGATAATACCCAAAGGAGAGATAGTAATTTGGGTAGTATAAAAATGAAAATACCTTCCTTTCAAGGGAAGAATGACCCAGAATTATACTTGGAGTGGGAGCGAAAGGTTGACTACATATTTGAATGTCATAATTATTTAGAGGATAAGAAGATTAAACTTATAGTAGTCGAATTCACTGACTATGCGAGTGTATGGTAGGATCAACTGGTTCGAAATAGAAGACGATATGGGGAGAGACCTGTCAGCACATGGGATAAGATAAAAACAATCGTGCAGAAGAGGTACATTCCTACTCATTATTTTAGGGATTTACATAGGAAACTGCAAAGCTTGACACAAGGGTCCAGAAGTGTAGAGGATTACTTCAAAGAGATGGAAATAGCCATGATTAAAGCTAAAGTAGAAGAGGATGATGAAGCTAAAATGGCTAGGTTCATTAATGGATTGAATAGGGAGATCGCTGATATCATTGATCTACAACATTATGTAGATATTGAGGAATTGTTGCATAAGACGATCAAGATTGAGAAGCAGTTGAAGGCAAAGAGTACTTCAAGGTATAATTCAACTTCTAGTGCTTCATGGAAGTTGAATTGGAAGAATAATAAATCATCACCAAAAACTAAGGAGGAAGAGAAGGCTAAGGCACCAGCATCCTATTCGAAAGGTAACATTGAAACCAAATCCACTTCTAGATTACGTGACATTAAGTGTTTCAGGTGCCAAAGATTTGGGCATATTGCATCGCAGTGTCCAAACACTAAGGCGATGATCCTTTTAGAGAGTGGTGATGTGGAGAGTGTGAGTTCAGGGGATGATGATGACATGCCCCCATTGGAAGATTGTAGTGATGTGGATATGGAAGGTCCTGTAAAGGGAGAGTTTCTTGTTACCAGGCGGATTCTCAATACTTAACCTAAGAATGAGGGTGGTGAAGTGCAGCGAGAGCACATTTTTCATACTAGATGCCATGTAAATAACAAGGTGTGTAGTTTGATTATTGATAGTGGTAGCTGTAGAAATGTTGCTAGCATGTTATTGGTAGATGAATTGAGCTTGAAAACTGTGAAGCATGATCAGCCTTATAAGTTGCAGTGGTTGAGTGAATGTGGGGAGGTTAAAGTGACCAAGAGGGTATTGGTTTCTTTCTCTATAGGGAAATACTGTGATGAGGTATTGTGTGATGTGGTACTTATGCAGGCTTGCCACATATTGTTGGGATGACCTTGGTAGTTTGATAGAAAGGTCACCCATAATGGTTATCATAATAGGTATTCCTTTATTCTAAACAAAAGACAGGTGGTTTTGACACCCCTCAATCCTTGGGAGGCTAGTGAGGATCAATTGAGGATTGCTAGAGAGTTCAGAGAGAGAGGGAAACACAAGAGTGAACAAGAAAAGAATAATGAGATTGTGAAAGAGAGTGGTAAAAATACACTTGTGAACCATGAGAGGAAAGAATTAGAAGGAAACACAAGTGAAATTGGTGAGGCAAGTGAGATTGAAAGTGCCTTGAAGGCAAAACGGCACTTACTTGTACTAATGTACAAGGATGTTTATTTTTCCACTGACCATCTTAACCCTTCTTTGCCTGCAGTCGTTGTTTCTCTTTTGCAGGAATTTGCTGACTTGTTCCCTGAGGAAATACCTAGTGGATTACCTCCATTGAGAGGTATTGAGCATCAAATCAACTTCGTTCCGAGTGCCTCAATTCCAAATAGACCAGCATATAGAGCAAATCCAGAGGAGATAAAGGAGATTTAGAGGCAAATGGATGAGTTGGTAGAAAGGGGATTTGTAAGAGAGAGCCTTAGCCCATGTTCGGTCCCTGTTATTCTAGTTCCAAAGAAGGATGGATTATGGCATAAGTGCGTGGATTGTCGAGCCATCAACAAAATTACAATTAAGTACCGACATCCCATACCTAAGCTTGATGATATGTTAGATGAGCTGTATGGTGTGTGTTTGTTTTCAAAAGTTGATTTAAAGAATGGTTATTACCAAATATGCATGAGAGAGGGAGACGAATGGAAAACCGCTTTTAAAACCAAATATGGTCTCTATGAGTGGTTGGTAATGCCTTTCGGTTTGACAAATGCACCAAGCATATTTATGCGATTAATGAACCATGTTCTTCGTGCTTTCATAGGAAAATTTGTTGTAGCCTATTTTGATGACATTTTAGTCTACAGTAAAAGTCTAGAAGAACATGTTCGGCATTTGCAAATGGTTTTCACTGTTTTGAGAGAAAATAGGTTATTTGCAAATTTAAAGAAGTGTGCCTTTTGCATGGAGTCTGTGGTGTTTTTGGGTTTTGTTGTAGGTGCACAGGGGATTTCTGTTGATGAGGAGAAGGTAAAGGCGATTAAGGAATGGCCAAAACCTAAGAATGTTAATGAGGTAAGAAGCTTTCATGGTTTAGCAAGCTTTTATAGGAGATTTGTGAGGGATTTGTGAGGGATTTTAGTTCTATAGCTACTCCTTTAAATGACCTTGTTAAAAAGAATGCTGAGTTTAGGTGGACTAAAACACATGAGAAAGCTTTCAATACTTTGAAAGAAAAGTTGACCAATGCACCTTTGCTTGTTCTCCCTAATTTTGAAAAGGTTTTTAAAATTGAATGTGATGCTTCTGGGAAAGGTATTGGTGGTGTTTTGATGCAGGATTCCAAGCCAATTGCTTACTTCAGCGAAAAGCTTAATGGGGTGGCATTGAACTATCCTACCTATGATAAGGAGCTATATGCATTGGTGAGGACTTTGCAAACTTGGCAGCACTATCTATGGCCCAAGGAGTTCATTATTCATTCAGATCATGAGAGCTTGAAATTTTTGAAGACTCTAGGTAAGTTGAACAAAAGGCATGCTAGGTGAATGGAATTTATTGAAACTTTTCCTTATGTTATCAAATACAAGCAAGGAAAAGAAAATGTAGTGGCTGATGCACTGTCTAAGAGGTATTTACTTTTGACCTCTTTACATATAAAATTGCTTGGATTTGAGTTTTTTAAGGATTTATATGAAAATGATGTTGATTTTGGTCAAGTGTAGAGTGCTGTTTCTGAGCATGCATATGCTGATTTCTATAAGCATGAGGGGTTTTTGTTTAAGAAAGACAAGCTTTGCGTTCCTAAATGTTCTTTGCGGGAGTTGCTTGTTAGAGAAACACATGGGGGTGGACTAATGGGACACTTTGGTATATAGAAAACTTTGGACATTTTGCATGAGCATTTTTATTGGCCTAGGATGAAACATGATGTGCAAGCTGTGTGTGAAAAATGCATTGTGTGTAAACAGGCTAAATCCAAAGTAATGCCACATGGAGAATACATCCCATTACCTATGCCTCATCAGCCTTGGACTGACATTTCTATGGACTTTGTTATAGGCTTGCTACGATCTAGAAATGGCAAGGATAGCATATTTGTTGTTGGTAATAGGTTTAGCAAAATGGCTCACTTTATTGCCTGTTCTAAAACTAATGATGCAACACATATTGCTGATTTATTCTTTAAAGAAATTGTGCGTTTGCATGGCCTGCCAAGATCCATAGTAAGTGATAGGGATGTTAAGTTTCTTAGCCATTTTTGGCGCACTTTGTGGAATCAATTGGGAACTAAACTGTTATTTTCTACTGTTGTACATCCTCATATGGATGGTCAAACGAAAGTGTTTAATAGGACCCTTTCACAATTGTTGCATGCTGTTTTGAAATAGAACTTAAAACAATGGGAAAATTGGTTGCCTCATGTTGAATTTGCATACAATAGAGTTGTGCATTCTGCTACATCATACTCACCATTTGAGATTGTGTATGGATTTAATCCTTTGACTCCCTTGGATATTTTACCTTTGCCTCCTAATGAATTTGTTGATGTTGATGGAAAGAGAAAAGCAGAGTTAGTCAGGGAATTGAATGCCAAGGCTTGAGCTAACATTGAAAAGAAGAATGAGCACTATGCTCGATAAGCAAACAAGGGTCGTGTCAAGCTTACCTTTCAACCTGGAGACTGGGTCTAGTTACATTTGAGAAAAGAAAGGTTTGCTACACAGCGGAAGTCCAAATTACATCATTGGGGAGACGGTCCTTTTCAAGTGCTGGAGCGCATCAACGACAATGCTTACAAACTCAATTTGCCAAGTCAATACAGTAATGTAAGCGCTACTTTTCATGTTTATGATCTTTCGTTATATGATGCGGGTGATTTGAGGACGAATCCTTTCGAGGAAGGGGGGAATGATAGAGATCAGGACGCATCCAACATTCGGGAGCTAGTCAAAGCCAATGATCCTTTACAAGGTATCGGGGGTCCTATGACATGATCACGGACCAAGCGAATGAAGGAGGCATTGCAAAGATTGATTATGGAACTTCAGGAGCAAGAGGTGATTCGACACAACTCTAATAGAAGTCCTAAGCTCATGAATATCATATATCAAAGTGGGCACGAAGCAGAGGACATCAGCAATGGATAGACGACCTTTAGCAAAGGAAAGGCCGTCAACCTGTCATCTAGGTCGCCGACCTTTAAAAAAAATGTACGTCGGAAGGCCGCCGGCTTTGACATTTACACCGCTAGCCTACTGGTCGGCCTTTCCCATCCATAGAACGTTGTTTTTGTCTTTTCATTTCTAAGCCGGCCCTAGATGTATTTAGGCCGCTAGCTTATAATTTATGACAATTAAAAACTCATTTGTATGACATTTGAAAGGTCATTATCAGATGGTGAATGAAAATCATTGAGAGAATTCTCTCTTCCTTTGGTTCTTGCAATAGAACTACCTTAGGTTTCTTCATCTTAAACGCTTGGAGAAATTGATCTTGATAGCTTAGGTTCTAATCGGCGGGTTCGATTGGGGTCGGGTTACGCACAATACTTGATTCAATTTCGATTCTTGGGTTTTGAATCCTTTATTGATCGTTGGGTCTTAGATCAATATCTAGGGTTCGCGTCACATTTTTCCACATTTAATGTGTCTGCCACATCTTAAATATTTGCATTAAAGATAGTATGAATTGTTTAGATTTTAAAATGTCCCCTATATGACAACTAGTATGTTTTTTAATTGACCATTCTTCCGTAAATAAGGCATGTCAGAGATTTTGTATTGAAAATGGAATGTGACTAAAAAATTTAAAAAGGATGTTAAGCATAGATGAAATTCCACCTATCGACTTTTACAAAGTACACTTATTTATAAAGATGCATTATGTTCTTTTGCTACCATGAATGTCTTAGACATTCCACTGCAGCCCATTGATTGGGATGTATGCAGTAAAATGTTGAATGTTTTAAAAGTTTTTCATGATTGTACTATAACATTTTCGCAAGTGTACTGGGCTAGTGTTCATCTCTTCCTTATGAATGCGGTGAATATACAATCGGTGCTGCTCAATTCTCGATATGACACTTTTCTACAGGTAGCTATAAATGATATGACTGCAAAATAGTTGCATATTATAGACAAATTTTGGCAATTTATCTAGTTGCTTCTATTCTAGATCCACGGTGTAAAAAAAGACATGTTATTAGAATATCTTAATTTATATTATTCCATTGTTGACGCATTCTCTAACAAAGAAGACACTTATTTCGTTATTGCCATGCAAGAACTATGTCGAGCAGTCCAAGTAACAGAAGAATTATATTCTAACTTTTGCACTGCATTCAGTGGTCAAGTGTCTTGAACTCTCTCATTATCCTTCGGCTCACATGGAACCACCCACGATCCCACTCTCATTGCGCAACAAATGATGTTTCAAAAGTTGAAGCGGCACTGTTCCGGGTTAACCAAGTATATTGAACTTGATGATTACTTCAATACATACTTCGAATTTGGTGACAACAATATCATGGAGTTCAACATCCTCGACTAGTGGAGAAGGCATAAGTCTCTCGCATGGCTCACTAGGTTTTGGCTACTCCCACATCCACAGTAGCTGTTGAACAGACATTTAGCACGACAGGTCCTATCATGTCCTAGCGGTGATCACGACTATCACCTGTCAACATTGAGGCATTGGCTTGCGTGGAGGATTGGTCGAAGGCAAGGAGTCGCACACAAGAGTCGTACGAAACGTCCAGTGAAAAAGATGAATACTTCAGTGACTTCATCTCATCAGGTGGGAGTTCCGCTAGTTCAGATCCTGATATTGGGTAAGTGAAATAATTTTGTAAGGATAGTAGTGCTACTTTATTTATTTTTTATATTAGGTTAGAGCTAAATATATTTTGTAAGGGGAGTAATACTCTCTTATTTATTTCTATTATTTACTTACACTATATTATTATTATGTACAAGAGGTAAGACTAAATCCCCCCTCTTTTTCTATAATAATTTTATTCAATCAATAAAATTGGGGGTTGGCATCCCCCTCCCAGCAATCAGTTCCAAAAAATCGTATATTGCCTCGAGAAATTATAAATTAAATTTCAACATTCATAAATTTAAGAAAAAAAAAAACTAAACCAATTAAAAAAATACACATGGATAAATATGAAATAATCTCAAACAATATGAAAACTATGTAATTAAAAACTGAGATTAATTTTTTTTTTTTTTAAAAAAAAAACTCAAATCCTGGTCAAGAGGCTGGTCCTTCCCCCTCTTAGGCCGGTTCCGGTTCTCCCTCCCCATAGCCCTTGACCCGGTGGTTCCAAGCCATGTCCAGGCCGGTTCTAAACCGGCCTGATGTCTACACATAGCAACAACATGTGCAGAAAACATCCATGCAGATTGAATGAGTAAAAGGTACGAAGAATACATAATTACGCATGTCACAGGCTATGGTAGAAGAAGCTGTTAATTAAAATAAAATAAACCAATAAAAATAATGCTGCAAGAATGAAAGATAAACGTCATGCATATCAAACTAGTTCTTCTAAATATGTATATTTCCTTCCGCTGATTTCATGTCTCCTTAATCCAACCAAACCAAGCTAGCGATCCTTAATGGTAACAGTCCTCATGTCTACTGTAATAGGAAATGTACTTGCGTGCATTGTCAGAACTCAAAACTTGGCTATGTTGGGTAATTTGAAGGGAATTTTGATCTCCAATAGTAGCGCATTGGTCTGATTAGGGTTTCGAGTGACGTTGGATTCATCATCTAAGGTTTCAATCCGAAGTTTGGTTCCTGGAGTTGTTTCTGATTTTTTTTTAATATTATTATTATCATCACTCATGCTAGGCTTTGATCCAGTCGATTAATATCGACTGAAGAAGAATTTTCAAGAAATAGTATTCATTTATAATAATTCTGTTCAGATTACAAAGCTATATATAAGACAAAACAAAGCAAAATGGAAAAAGAAAGTCATCTTAAAGATATGATTCAACATAAAAGGAAAGGGAAAATTAACAAAGAAACTAAAAAAAAATTCTAATGAATCTAGACAAGAAGGATCCAGAAACAAATCAGGAAAAAAATAAAAAATAAAAAATAAAAAAATTTATCTTTCCTACGTCAAGAAAATGTCATTATGTTGAGAAAAGAAACAACCATGTTTAATATGCTCAAATAAGTACAAAAATATTTGTCCAAAAGTTAAAAGACTAGAGTTCTTCAAATGACAAGTTGAATCCTAATTACCCCTATTATCAATCTGCATGGCACCATATAGCCGAGAGCTTAACGTTGCTTTATGCACTAATTGATATTTTTTGGCAAGGTACACAACTAGAATCGGCTTTGCTTTCTCACTGTCCAAGTATTTCTTTCAATAATGCTTCTGGCCATCTGATTAATTTGAATTAGTAATGGAGATGAAGATTGAGATACTCCATCGAATTAAAGAAGCAAAAAAAAAAAAAAAGTTTTTACCAGTACTAAAAGGACAAGGTAAGCCATAATTGACTTTTTGGTAATCCACTTAAGCCGCATTACAAGTTTCAACTCAAGCACTAGACATTATTTCTATTCTATGCAAGAATAAACAATATCTTAAGTCCATCATTCTCTGTCCTGTGAGTAGTAGACAACTGGCTCTGCATATTAGCTTGCTCGGAAAATTGCCAAAACAGCCCCTATAACATTAGCCGGAAGACAAATATTGGACTGCTGAGTTCAATGAAGTCATTTTTGGCTTCCAATGATTGTATATACACAGCTTCTTTGGGTTCCTCACTCACACCACTCTGTGTGGCATACTCCAATGCCATTTCATAGTCCACCTGCAAATCATAAATTAATTATGTGATTAATAACTCCATATCAAGAAAATTGGCAAAGATTTCTCAAAATCGTCACAGAAGTCTGATGCATGCAAAAGTATAGACAGAAAATACACTAATCCTAAAAGTGCTGTTTGGAGCAACATAGCAGTTTTTAACTTATTGCTTACATTACTTCAATGACCACGCAATATGGGCATCGGATGCAAGTGCAGTGACGTCAATGCATGTCAATGGATCTACCAGAAATAACATGAAACTGGACTCAACACATGGGGATTTATATTTGTAAATTGGAGAAGTCTTTCTATATTTCAATTCAATAATATACAAGTTTATATATACATAACCTAGACTATAAATGAGAAAAGGAAATAATTTAAAAAAAGAAAAGAAAAGAAATAATACAAATTATTTCTAATATCTACATCCCTATTCCATGACAATATTTATTTCTTTTAAGAAACCAGCAAGCACTGAAGTCCTTTAAGTTCATGCCCTCAATTCAATCGGCATACTCTGATATTTAGAATAGTGCCTTTTTTTGGATGAGTAATTAGGAATAAAGTACTTAGCCAGGAAAATAATCAAGCATAAAGTAATTACAGAAAGGCGGAACAAATAATTCCCATGAATCTTCATGATTGCACGCTAATCTGTTATGAATAAAGTTGCCCTTAAAGTTCTTGTAGAAAAGTCTACTATTTCATTATATATTTGGTTGTTATTTGTTTTTATTTGTTTTCTGTTTTTCTTATCTAGTCTACAGTTGTTCTAGATTAGCTAGTAGACTTAGGAGATTTGAGTTTATCCGTATTCGGTTTAGATCCAATCTGATCTAACCTAACCTTCAAGGATTATCCTTATACATTGGATAATCTAAGACCTACATGTATTTAAATAACTTTCGGCATGAATAAAAACGTATGAGAGTTTTTTCCTTTGAAACTTGGTGTTTAATTTCATCATGTTATCAAAGCGAAGGTTGATAAAATAGTTAACCAGATTGCTCCAACCATGAGTGAGAAACACAAGAGCACCCCTGGGCTCAACCTGCAGTTCGGAACCCTTGATCATCCATATCTACCAGGACAGAATTTTAGAGCCATCTCGTCCTTAGGAGTAGACCAAAATACATTGCAAATCACCCAACACAAACTCAATGGAGTAAATTTCCGTGAATGGTTCCAATCCGTGAAATTAGTTATTAGGGGAAAAGTAAAACTTGGATATGTGACCGGGCCAATTGCTGTTCCAGAACATGAATCAGATGAGTATGGTGTATAGGAGGCCGAAAACTCTATGGCCATGGCTTGGCTGATAAATTCCATGGAACCCCGCATTAAGAGAACATATCTATTCTGCAAGACAGCGAAGGAAATTTGGGATAATGTCCAAGATATCTACTCGGACATGGAAAATTCCTCCCAACGGTTTGAGCTCCAATCCAAACTTCGTAATACCACTCAAGGGAGCATGAGTGTGACTGAATATTTCAACCGATGGAACTTTGGCGAGAAATTGATCTCTTCTATGAGATACACTGGAAATGTGCTGATGATGGCACTCAATACAACAAAACCGTTGGAGAAGGACCGGGTATTTGACTTCCTATATGGATTGAATCCTAAGCTTGATGAAGTGAGAGGACGACTCATAGGGAAGCAACCGGTCCCAAGCCTCAAGGAAGCCTTTGCAGAGGTGAGGTGTGAGGAAAGTAGACGACGGGTTATGATGACTGCTGGCCAATCAAACCCAGCTCAGCCCTGGTAACTGGAAATGGAGTAACTCCTAGCGCATCTGCAAGGGAGAAGTTGTGGTGTGATATTTGCAAAAGGACAAATCATTCTCGCAATACAAGTTGGAAGCTATATGGAAACCAGACCATTTGAAGTTCAAGCGGCATAAAGAGGCAAGCAATACGAGGGCAGCCCAGGTTGCAGAGACTGATGTATTAAAGGAAAAAACAGCGATGTAATCTAATGCTGGAGTTAATCTCATGCAGGAGCAACTTGCTGTGTTGCAACAGATCTTTGGGCAAACGAGACTCAATTCTGTTAACCATAGTGAGTCATCTAATGTGGCCACAGCTACGCAAAAAGATATGTACCTAGAGGTTTCTGAATGTAAAAAACATGAGGGCTGGATTGTTGATACAGGAGCATCTGACCATATGTGTAACTCGATGTATCTCTTTGATGATTTGGTGGAAAGCAATAATCTTAGCAAGATCTTGGTAGCTAATGGTAAGAGTGCTACATCAAAAGGGAAAGGAACAATCTTGATTGGTAATTTGAAGTTAAAGGAAGTATTGTTTGTGCCTGAGCTGAGATATAATTTGTTGTCTATAGGTAGGTTGACAAAAGATATGAATTGTCAAATAACTTTCTTGCCTTCAAACTGTATCATGCAGGATAGAGCTTCGGGGAGGATGATTGGCAATGCTGAGGAATCTGATGGCCTTTATTATCTGTTTGGAGTTCAGTCAAGGTTTAGTCTTGAACCAAAGTTTAGGTCTCTTTTTTCTGCTACAAGTAAATTAGGAATTATGCTTTGGCATGAACGCTTGGATCACCCTAGTTTTGCATACATGAAACATTTGTATCAAAGATTGTTCAAGAATAAAGATTTTAGTAGTTTTCAATGCGAACATTGTCTATTAACTAAATTTTTTAAGAGTTCCTATTACATACATCCATATAAACCTTCAGAACTATTCCATCTTATATATAGTGATATTTAGGGTCTTGCTCATATACCAACATCCTTTGGACACAAATGGTTTGTCAAATTTATAGATGACCATACCTGAACTTGTTGAGTATATTTACTGAAAGAAAAATCTGAAATTTGCACTGTATTTAAGCAGTTTCACAAACTAATTCTGAATGTTTTCAAGGCAAATATCAAGATATTTCGAACTGACAATAGGAGAGAATATCTTTCTACTGAGCTAAATAACTCTCCTTGAACATGGCAGTGCTCACCAAGCATCTTGTGTGTATACTTCTCAACAAAACAGAGTATCGGAATGGAAAAACCAACATATACTTGAAACAGCTAAGTTAATGATGCTTGGAACCTCAGAACCAAATCAATTTTGGGGAGATACGGTATTAACAGTTGCATATCTTATTAATCAAATTCCATCTAAAATTCTTAAATTCTGAACACACATTAGCGTCTTACTTTAATTTTATCCACATATCCACTTGTTGAATACACTTCCACCTCAAATTTTTGGATGTACAACCTTTATACTTGACAATTCACCCCACAAACACAAACTTGAAGCTAAGGCTTTAAAGTATATGTTTGTGGGATACTCTCCTATGCAGAAAGGGTATAAATGTTACCACCCCCCTACAAGGCGCTTTATAGTCACTACTGATATTATCTTCCTTGAAGAAAAACCATTCTATAACACATCTCCTCAAGGGGAGACATCTTTAGAAGGAGAGCAAAGCTGTCTTCCATTGGTATTAAGTTCTGATCTCCCATTGTCATTAGAAATGGATGGAAATTTGTTAAATCCTACAAAGCTGTACACGCCGGTATCTCCTTTGGTAGTGTCCCCGGAATTGTCCACTTCAGGGAATGTTGGATCATGTATTCCTACTTCAAAGACTTCATCTCTAGAGTCACCACTGAAAACAGATCAGCTAATAGACTAGCAGCCTTTAGAACCACAATGCATTACTAATTGTGTGGCTGATCTTGCTTTAGAACATCCCCAACTCCATGTTTACTCAAGGAGGCCAAAGGATCCTCACCAAAGCCAAATATCCAAGCTGAGGCAGTCGGTCCAGCAAGGTAAGGAAAAACTATCAGCAGATGATAAGAAGGATCTCCCTATAGCCTTGAGAAAGGAGAAAAGAACTTGTGTAAGGTATCCAATTTCTAATTATGTGAATTATTCTAAACTCTCATCTCAGTTCAGAAGCTTTGTAGCTTCTGTGGATGAAGGGATGATTCCAAAGAAAATTACTGAAGCCTTGAAAGATCAGAACTGGAAGGAAGCTGTCCTAGAGGAAATGACAGCACTGAATCGAAATAATACCTGGGAGATAGTTGATCTACTAGTGGGGAAGAAGCTAGTTGGAAGTAAATGGGTTTTTACCATTAAGCATAGAGCTGATGGAAGTATTGAAAGGTATAAAGCAAGGTTGGTGGCCTAGGGATACTCATAGACATGTGGTATAGACTATGAAGAAACATTTGTACCAGTAGCAAAATTGAATTCTATTAGAATTATTTTATCTCTGGCAGCTAATTATGATTGGCCTTTTTTTTTCGGTAATTCATAATTTATTAATTGGAAATAACGATATATCCGTCAAAGATGGTTACATCACAATTACAACGCTAGTAACTATTTTATTACAACTTTAGTACCATACTTGTAGTAGTTGGTATAATGAGGCCCTATCAAATTATTCTATGTAGATGTAAGATTTGATTTGATTGGCTAAGAAGGAGATGCTAGGGATAGGGTACCCAAGCCGTGCTTTATTGCGCACTCTCTAAATACAGTATACAATGGCAGCGAGGCTTGCTCTCCAAGTTTGGTGGAGTTTGACGTTGGACTGATTCGTTGCTAGAAGAACTTGTTTGGCTCCCTGCCAATCCTTACAGGAAGGAGGGCAATTAGCCATATCACACACTGTCTGCCATACTTGGGATGAGTATTGGCAACCAAAGAATAGGTGAGAGTGGTCTTTGTCTTCCTGTTGGCATAGGTAGCATGTCGAGGATGTAGCTTAATCCCCATGTGGTCAGCTTGTCGAGTGTAGATAACTTTCCCAACCAGGCAAGCCATAATATGAAGAAGTGCCTTGGTATGGTAGTTCTATTCCATACAACTCTATAACATGGTACTGTTGGTCCAGCTGGATTAAGGAAGAAGTAGTCACTCTTGATGTTGTATTCCCCTGCAGTCGTGTGAACCCATTGGAGTTGGTCGGAGGTAGAATGATTAGGCCGAATGTGCGTGGGAATGCAGATGTCTGTCCATGGTGGATGGTTTGGTAGCCGCCATGTGTTGTTTTCCTCTAATGAGCATAATTTAGCCGTTATTGGAATCCCAGAGTTCCTAATCTGTCTTGGAGAGAATAGGCTGTCCAAAGGACCCATGGGTAGCCAGAAGTCAGACCAAATAGAGATGGTTAGGCCGTCTCCCACTTTCCATTGAAAGCTACCTCGCACTAAAGGTCTAAGTTTTAGGAGTTTCTTCCAAGACCAAGAACATGCGGCTGTGGCTCGTGACGTCCAGAAGCTTTTACCTTTCAACAAGGTTGAGTGTACCCATTCAAGCCATAGGCTATATTGTCCGCCCCTGCATAGGTGCCAAATGTGCTTAATTTGTAGTGCCTTATTCCAATGATGAAGGTTAGGAATCCCCAGACCCCCACATTTGAGGGGCTTACAAACCTCTTCCCATCTGACTTTAGCTTTGGTTCCTGTGTGAGGGTTTCCACTCCAAAGGAAGTTTCTGATTAGCTGCTCTACCTTTGTGATTATCTTCTTGAGGAGAAGGAAAACTGAGCTCCAATAGACCTGCATAGAGAATAAGACTGATCTAACTAGCTTAAGTCGGCCAGCGTATGATAAAAATTTCACGGTCCACATGGTGATGTGAGCTGTGATTTGATCCACTAAAATGTCACAGTCCTCCATTTTGAGTTTAGTGGAGAGGAGAGGGACGCCAAGGTATCTTATTGGGAGAGAGCCTTCTTGGAACTGTGTGACTTTTAGGATGCGTTGCTTATCCCTGGAGGGAACATTGGAGAAGAATATGGAACTCTTGGAACTATTGGCTGCCAGACCTGAAAGTGCTTGGAATTGTTAGAGGGTGTCTCTAATCAGGGTTATGGATTGCACATTTCCTTTGGCGATTATGAGAAGGTCATCTGCAAAGCACAGGTGATTAAGGCGCTCCGGTTTACATCTCCAGTGAGGGGAGAATGTTAGGTTGGAGAGGAGTCGTCGAAGAGAGGTGGAGAGGATTTCCATGCTTACAACAAATAAGTACGAGGAAATAGGATCCCCCTGCCTAAGACTTCGCTTGCTTGAGAAGTAGCCTGCTAATTCCCCATTGATGCTAAAAGAGAATTTTGTAGTTGTGAGGCACTGCTCTATGAGACTGCAAAAGTGAGGAGGGAATTGCATGGATCTCAATGCTTCAATTAGGAAGTCCCATCTTATGGTATCATAAGCTTTTTGGAGATCGACCTTTAGTGTGCATCGGGGCACTCCTGTTTGCATCTGGTAACCTGCTATTAATTCCTGGGCAATGAGGATGTTATCTGTGATCTTTTGTCCTGGGATGAATGTAGCTTGCTCCCTCCCAACAAGTACATGTAAGACCTTCTTGAGGCGGGCAGCAAGAATCTTTAACACTGCTTTATAGAGCACATTGCAACATGCTATGGGTCTAAAGTCCCCCATACTGGTTGGGTTGAGGATTTTGGGGACCGATGTGAGTATGGTGGAGTTTATTTCTTTGAGTAGATGTCTTGATTGGAGGAATTCCCTGATTTCAGTTGTTAGATCCTTGCCTATTATTCCCCATGTTTCCTTGAAAAAGAGAGCTGTGTATCTATCCAGGCCTGGGGCCTTCTCGTTTGCTTGGGAGAAGAATCCCCATTTGATTTCCTCATTCGTATATGGTGCGAGCAGCTCTTCACGTTGCTATTCATTGAGCTTCCATGTCACGAGGTTGGCTATTTCTTCTTTGTTGATTGGTGGACTTGCCTTGTTGCAGATCTGTTGGAAGTATTCGACTGCTAGATTCTTGACCTGTTCGCTGCCAATTGCTTCACTTCCATCTTCTTGGCTGATCTGGAAGATGTGGCTCCTGTTGTGGTGGTTTCACATGGATTTATGAAAGAAGGAGGTGTTCTTGTCTCCGAGTTTTAGCCATTTTAATCTTGATTTCTGCTTGTAAAAGCCCTCTTTAGCTTTCCTCAGTAGGTAATATTCCTTGAAGGTAGATCTTTCGGCCTCCATTTGGGATACATTGCGCTGCTATGGATGTTGGACTGCAGCTGAAGGAGGGTTTGCTTGGCTTCTTTGACTCGATTGGACAGGTCTGAATAATTGGTGTGGTTGAGTTGTCGCAGTTTCTCCTTGATTAGCTTAAGCTTGCTTATTACTTGGTACATTTTTGAACTAGCTATCTCGATGCTCCATACACTTGAAATTATGTCTTTGAAACCTGCATGTTGTACCCAAAAGTTGAAGAATTTGAAAGGTAACTTCCTTACCTGTTGTGTGGAGTTTATGTGTGTGATGGAAAGGGAATGATCCGATAAGATGGGAGGTAGGAACTTGGCTTGGGAGCTTAGGAAGGCTTGCATCCAGCTTTGGTTGATCAGGACGCGATCAAGCTTCCTCAAGATAGGGTTGTTGGCTTGCCGGTTAGTCCATGTAAAGAAGTCGCCCGAATATCTTAAGTCCTCCAATTCAATCTTGGCCATGTAGGTCTAGAATTCCGCCATGGCTGAAGTCATTCGCCCCTGACCACCTTGCTTCTCGGATGGGGATTTGGTTATGTTGAAATCTCCAAGGACCATCTACGGGATGGTGGCATATGTGAGGGAAAGTTCTTCCAATTGTGTCCAAAGTTCCCTCCTGTCATTGTTGCTGTTAGCTCCGCAAATGAATATAATATCAAGGTTAATGTTTAGGCTGCGATGAGACGCAATGCAATGTGATAGCTGGGCTCTTTCCATAACAGTATGGATATTCTACACTCTTGATTGCCATGCTATCCAAATTCGCTTGGGTGCTTCTTGGTTGATAGCTACTTGCCAATTTTGTCCCATCCGCTGCCTTACCAATGTTTCATTATTGGTATTCACCCTGGTTTCCAATATCCCCATTAGGGATATTCTATTTATGCCACACTCTTTTGTTATTTCTGCCACTTTGAGAGGGTCATTTAACCCTCTTACATTCCATGCTACTATGTTCATGGGTAAGAGTGTGACGATGGCTTCCTTGTGGGGCTAGGTGAAGGAACGGCGCCTCTTCCTCTGTTTCTTCTTGTATTTACCAAAGGAGTTAGAGCCTTTGTTTGCCTTGCAGCTATTCGCCGGTGGCTTGGATGCTGTGTGAAGCAGTTTGGACAGTGGAGTATTTTCGTAATTGCTATCCTCGCTATCTTCATGAGGAGCTGTGGTGTTTGCCTCGATGGGTAAAGTAGTGTTACATGGTGGAAAGCTTGCTTTGGGAGGTTCTGTATTGATATGTGGGTTGGTTGGAGGTACCTGCTTGTTGACTTCTGCCGTCTCCATGTGTTTGACCTCAGAGTTGGAAGCCTGGTGGTGGCCTTGGATGGCAGTACTTTTGGTTTGAACTGGGTTGAGCTTCTTGCTATCTTGGGATGTATCGGGTATAGAACGATTACTGCTAGGAGATGAGTGGTTTCCGCCAGAAGTGTTTGTTTGGGGGGTGGTGTTAGTTGGCTTGTTTTGTGTGGTTGTGTCGGTATGGAGGGGTTGAGTTTCTTCTACGGTTGGCTTGGAAGAGTCTATCGTTGGGGGTGCAGTGGTAGATTGGCATTTGTGTCCAAACACTTGGCATTTTTTGCAATGGGGAGGGATCCATTGGTAGTCAACGTTAATGAAGGCCACCGATCCGTCAGCTCTCTCAACTTCAATCTGCTTGACCAAGTCTCTTCTTCCGTCAAGCTCTACCAGGACACGAGCTTGATTAGGGCATTGTCTAGATGCTATAAGTGTATTAGCCTTTAAAGGGAGACCTACTCCGCTAGCAATGTGGCTAAGACCTTCCGCGGAGAGGAGCTCACATGGTATACGATTAAGGGTGATCCAAACTGGAACATGTGTGGGTTGAGGCTTGTCTAACCTCATTCCTTTCCCCCAACGTTGAAGGATGAGAAAGCGCTTGGAGAACCACACTTCTCTAGGATGGGGGTTATGTCCTTATTTTTTTCGAATTGGAAGTAGTAGAAACCCTCGGGGATGGCTAGAATACCTTGGGAGTCTAAAATCCTTCCAGAGCTTGGTGGCTATCGCATGAACAAGGGTGTAAGGCATTTTCCGACCAATGAAATATCCTACTAATGTGGACTCCCAATAGGTGGCTCCCTAGTCCTCAACGGATTGCGGTATCCTTACTTTGGGTATGTCGGACGAGGTGTTTGGTGGGATGAATCGGAGATGGAAGTCTGGAGGGGATGGGAGTGTTCCTTGACGACGGGCAGAGGCGTAGGATTTTGCTTGTTTAGGTGGGATTGGATGGTTGTTTTCCGATTGAAGCTGGTTGGAAAGAGGATGTTTTTGGTGGTATTCAAATTCCAATGTAGTTTTGCCGTTAAGGAAATGGTTTTGGGAGTGGAAAAGGTCAGAGTTTGACAAAGAGACGTTGTGAGAGGCTTTTTGGGTAGACGGGGTTGCAGAGCTGTAGGCAGTGGCAGGGGTGCAAGGCTCCAAGCATGCCATTTTGGGAAGGCCAGCTGTGACCTTTCCATGTGCTTGAAAAGGTGTTGTTTCCTTTTCCTTAATAGGGCGCCTTGGACTTGACGCCGCTTTTTGGATGTTTGGTGGACAAATGTGGTGATGGTGAACATCCTGGACACTCCGGTGATCGAAAGGGCTTCCTGGCTATCCGTGGGGGAACTTTCGGGTGCATTTTGATCGAAAATGGATGGGAGAATGGGTAGCTAAGTATTTTCCTAATTCTGATAGTGTGTGTGATGTTACGTAAAGGAAGTGGTCCTCTAGGGGGGGGGTGGTGGGGGGGTGAGGGCAGGGGGTAGAGAGAGGAGAGAGCATTTTCTCACTCTACATCCCTCCTTGAAAAGGGTTCTTATTATGATTGGCCTTTACATCAACTTGATGTGAAAAATGCATTTCTAAATGGAGAGCTAAAAGAAGAGATCTACATGCAACCTCCACTTGGGTTTACAACAGGAAAGAATGAAGGCAAGGTATGTAAGTTGCACAAATCATTGTATGGGTTGAAACAATCTCCTAAGGCATGGTTTAAGAGATTCAGTGACATTATGATTCTTCTAGGGTATATACAAAGTCAAGCAGAGCATACTTTGTTTGTGAAATTTAACAATGAGGGTCTGAAATCCATACTTAATAGTCTATCTGGATGATATGATCCTTACCGGTGATGATCATACCGAAATGATAAGATTGAAGGAAGAAATAAAGAAAGAGTTTGAGGTCAAAGAACTTGGTGAATTGAAGTTATTTCTTGGGATGGAAATTGCAAGTAAAAAATAGAATTGCTATTTGCCAAAGGAAGTATATACTAGATCTGTTAAAAGAAATTGGGAAATTAGGATGCAAGCCTATAAGCACTCCTCTCCCTCAAAACAGGAAGTGTTATGCACCTAAGAATGATACTTCTATAGATAGAGGCCAATACCAACGGCTAGTAGGCAAACTCATTTATCTATCTCTAACACGACCAGATCTAGCTCATTTAATTAGCTTGATTAGTCAAATGATGCAGCACCTATCAAACATCATTTAGAGAGAGCAAATCATATCCTGAAATATTTAAAAGGAAATCTAGGAAAAGGATTGTTCTATAAGAAGTCTCAAAATAGGAACTTAGAAGTATTTGTAGATGCAGATTGGGGTGAAGACATAAAAAATGGAAAATCTACATCACGGTTTTGCACTAAACTTTTGGGAAATCTGGTTACTTGAAAAAGTAAAAAACAATCTGTAGTAGCTAGAAGTAGTGCTAAAGCATAATACAGAGCAATTGCACAAGGGATTTGTCAAATTATTTGGATTAAAAAGGTACTTCAAGACCTACGAATGAAGGTGAACCAAGTAAATGCTCTTTGTGATAGTAAATCTGCTATTAGTATTGTAAAAAACTCCATTCCACATGATCAAATGAAGCATGTACCCCCTTGATCGGAACTTTATCAGATCAAAAATCGAAGTTAGTCAAATAAAACTTCAACATATCTCATCAAAAAATCAGGAAGCTGATATCTTCACAATGTCATTATCTAAGCAGCTGTTCAGTAATAGTATATGCAAGCTAGGAATGATAGATATCTATTCCTCAATTTGAGGAAAAATGTAGAAAAGTCTATTATTTCATTATATATTTGGTGGTTATTTGTTTTCTGTTTTTCTTCTCTAGTCTACAGTTGTTCTAGATTAGCTAGTAGACTTAGGAGATTTGAATTTATCCATATTCGGTTTAGATCCAATCTGATCTAACCTAACCTTCAAGGATTATCCTTATCCATTGGATAATTTATGACCTACATGTATTTAAATAACTTTCGGTATGAATAAAAACGTATGAGTGTTTTTTCCTCTGAAACTCGGTGTTTAATTTCATCAGTTCTAAAGTTTCAACTGACAAATTGTTCAGCACACTTGACTTGCATAAGCTTACAGGTTTTTGAAAATTGGAATAGCAGGTACACAATTAATGAAACATTCAATTAGTTATCTAATGACATCGTGATCTGATCCAAGTACACGTGCAACGCCATGGATTATTAACAGACATCACATTAATAATGTAAATACCGATATTTGAGTTAAGGACATCTTAGAACAAACTGGACAAGATTGGCCCAGTTTTAAAATTTCACGTGCAACCTGAATATTGAAACTCTAAAGGTAATTCTTAAAAAGTCGATCTACATTACATAATTGAGTAAGTTTTGGCTTATTTGAGAATTTCCCTCTAGAAAAGCTCTTAGGGACCTTCATGCAATATTCATAGATTTGCAAATCGCATGATGATATGATACCAGGTGTTGAACCGCCTATTAAAAGAGGAGGTCTAAGATGGACTTTTAGGTCCATCTTAATATTTGATAGAGTGTTGCTGTATATGTAGTATAGTGTTGTATTGTGTTGTAAATAAGTAGGTTGTTGTGTGGCTGTAATATGTCATGTTGTGCTATTGTGAGTGTATTGTGTTGTGCTGTTGTTGTGTTGTAAATAGAAATGTCTTATGTTGTGGGTGTATGGCATGCTGATGTGGCAGTTTAGAGTCAGTTTAGTGGTGCTGTAGTGTCAAGTAGATGCGTTGCCAGCTGACAAGAGGGCTATTATATAAATAGGAGATCTCAAGTTAGTTAAAGGTAGGTGGTCATATTCTAGAAAGATATTTCAGGAATTGAGCTGAGAACTTTGCTCAAGTATTGTTTTCTCTTCCTTCTTGTAATTTCGTGAACCATAACCCTAATCAGTGCTAGTTTCTATTAATTAACGCTGTCTATGGAAAACTTCTACCAAAGGAAGGACCATTTTCTCGGTGACAATCTACAAAGCTAGATAAATGACACAGATGGAGGCTAGAGTGGAAGGAGTAGAGAAGAATTTAGGAGGACTACAAGGTGAGATGATCGAAGTACAACATCAACTAGGATTGTTAGAGCAAGATCATAAGGAGTTGGTTGGTAATGTAAATGTGATACAAGATCCATGGCAAGCCAGTCTAAATAGTGGCCTTATTTCGAGAGAAACTTCATGTACTTCGATTGGAAAAGATGGCCTGTAAGATGGAGAATGGTCATGGAACAGATAATGACATAGAATAGATTCCCACAAGTAGAAGCTAGATTCTTACCACCACTACAAGGTGGAAATCATCCTTTAAATTCTTTCAATTTTGGACCAAAAGGGAGAAATTCCCGAGCTTCGTGTCGAATGCATAGACAACAAAGGTAGAAGGTTTAAAAGTCTATCAAGTTATCAAAAAGCTTAAAATACTAAGTTTGGGTTGAAAAGCCTAAATAGGAGTAGTTTCTAACATATCCAGTAGAGTGAACCAAGCCAAACAAACCTTGAGTGCCATCTAAACTCAATAGCATAAGGAGACTCGACCATGATAAGGGAAGAGAGAGAAAGCCTTTCAAAAATATTACACCTTGAGGAATGCAAAGGAATGTTTCTTTAAATAGAAGTCTAGAATCAAATAGTTATTGCTTGGAGATAAGAACACTTCTTTTTTCCACAAAGCCATACTTCAATGACATAATAGGAGTACGATCCGATCTCTAGAAAGGGAGAGTGGATCTTTGGTAGTTGGTGATGAAGCTATAAAGGAGGAAGTGGAGGCCTATTTTTCTAATATATTTGGAGAACCTAATGGGTTACAAAATGAAGTAGAGGTGGATAATGTAGTGACATGGAAGTTGAAAGACCAACAAGTGAAATTCAACTCCTTTTTGGAGGCAGAAATTAAGGATGTTTTTTTTCAACCAATCAAATAGCAACAAGGCCCTAGGGCTAGGTGGCTACTCTACAAAATTCTTCAAGATAGCATGGCCCATAATTGGGAAGGATTTTGCAAAAGCTATTATGAATTTATTTGTCACATGTTCTCTACTTAAATAGGTGAACAACTCTATTATTACTTCAGTGCCTAAGGTTTCAAATGCATCAAAATTATCGGATTTCAAACCTATATCGCTGTGATGTAATCTATAAAGTTATATCTAAAATTCTTGCAGCTTGGATTAAAGTGGTCCTTAGCTTCCTAGTGGGGTGGGAGCAATCTACCTTTATCTCATACCAAAAAATCACAGATAATATATTTATTGCACAAGAACTGATCCATAGGTATCATAGCAATTGAGACTCCCCTAGATACGCCATCAAAGTTGATATTATGAAGGCTCATAATACATTGAGTTAGGGTTACTTGGAAAAAATACTACCGTGTATAGGATTTCCTACTCACTTCACAAAGCTTCTAGTGCAATGCTTCACAATAAGATTTTTTTTTTTAATTTAAATGGGAGAATTTGTTGGATTCATCGCTATCCATAGGGAACTATGACAAGGAGACCCTACTTGTTTGTGATTGCGATGGAAGTTTTATCAAGTTTATTCCAAAAGATGGCTCTAAGCCTAGATTTGTCTTACCATTAGAGGTGCAAGGAGGAGAATATTACTCATCTTTGCTTTGTAGATGATCTCATGGTATTTTGTAAAGGTGACAAAAAATCTATCATGCTGGTTAAAGAGGTATTGTCAGAATTTCAAACTATATCGGGACTTAAAGCTAATCTTGTCAAAAGTAAATTTTTCTTCTCAAATGTGAATATGCCTACAAAGAAAGCTGCATTTGAAGCATTTGGATTTCAAGAAGGAAAATTGCCAATACGCTACTTAGGGGTTCCCCTCATCTCAACTAAACTAAAAAAGAGGATTATGACTTGCTAGTATCAAAAATAGCATCACGTTTGGAGGCCTTGACAAGCAAATTTCTTTCATGTGGGGACACTCTGGCTTCTAAAATCAATCATCTTTGCTATGCAAGTGTTTTGGACTTCAATCTTTATCCTACCAAAGAAAATTATAAGGAAGATAGAATAGTTGATGAGCAACTTTCTCTAGAGTGAAAGACCCAACATTGCAACTAAAGTGAAAATAAGATGGGAAGAAGTTTGTACTCCTTTGATTGATAGGGGTCTAGGCTTACCACAACTTGAAATATGGAATAAAGTAGCTTAGCCCAAGCATATATGGCATCTATGCAATAACAGTGTTAGAGGCATTTGAGTAAATTGGATACACACTGTCTTCCTAAAGAGGAGGAGTTTCTAGTCAGTTAAAACCCCTTTATCATGTTCTTGGTCTTGGAAGAAACTTTTAAAACTAAGTGATCAAGCAAGGCCCTTACTTGAATGGAAAGTAGGGAATGGCCTTTCAATATCCCTTTAATCGGATTTTTGGCTGCCACAGGGTTCGTTGGATAGTATAGTTGGTGCAAAGGAAATACTACCTCGGGTCTACCCAAAAATACTAGAGTTTGTAGCCTAATTGAAAATGGAGAATAAGCCCTCCCTTAAGGACCTTTTTGGAACAATTTCAATATCCCTCCCAATGTACATCCGAACCAAACTTTGGAAGACAAACTTATATAGAGACCATCTCCAAATGGTGTTTTCTCTATCAAGAGTTCATATTCTTCACTTAAGCCTTCTAATACCACTATGCCTTTGACCAAATTAGTATGGAACCACAAATCCATAACAAGACATAGCTTTATCTTATGACTTGCAATCAATAGCAAGTTATGCACTCTTAACAAACTGAACAAGTGGAGAATTACAACCCATATTTTGTATTTTTTGTGCAACTAAAGCATGGAATCCCACCAATGTTTGTTCTTTCAATGCTCATTCTCATCAATAGTTTGGAAAAAAGTGATGTCTAGTTTAGGATAGCTAATGTCTCATACTTCATGGCAACAAGTTTTAGATAGTTTGACCCATACTCCATCAAATCAACAAACGGATAAATGGAAATCAGCACTAGTAGCTACAGTTTATTGTATCTGGCATGCAAAAAACTCAATTCATCTAGGATAAAGGATCCCTAGCACAAATAGTTTAACAAGACTTATTTTGAATTATACTTATGCATTCAAATAAGGGATAATAGTCTAGCATTTCCCAATTTTTTGTGTTGTAATAGATTAAGGATTGTCAATCCTAATCAAAGCTTGTAAATAGTGGGCATTGCCCCATATCCGCTATGTGATTATATATCTCTTTTGATTGAATGAAATTACTGAATTAACCCAAAAAAATATCCTAAGCAAACAAGATCCAAAGTGATCAACACACTTAGAAACTTCCCTTTTGTACCTCATCAATATCTATTTCTATGATCATCTATTGTTTTTACTTGGTTACTTTTGAAGCTTGATAATCGAACGATAAAACATTATATCCCTCCAACCAATACAAAAGGATATATAGTTTGTGGTCAATAGCTCCAACATTATACCATCTTCCTTTTTCTACCAATCAACTAGGAAATATAAGCCAAGAGGAAAACAACATTATCAATAATGATATACCCACAAAAATCCAATAATTTATGTGTTACCTGTTCGACATGTTGAGCTAATCTCTCTGTAAGTGTGTCTTTTGTAATCAAACGAGCTGAGACTTTGCTTAGTATATTAGCATCTTCGTTATCATAACGTTTCTTCTTTGACGCATGCTGCTGTGCCATTTCTCTTAAAACATCATACACGGCACCAGTAGCATTAGGAATGTACCTACAAATTGATGAACATTCTTTGAAACCTCAATAGATAAAGGAAGTCCTCTTTTCTTTATATGTAAAATCAGAAATTTTGAGTTGAGTGGAACAAGTTGGACGTGAATGTACTTGCTTAAGTTTCTCTTCCTTTCCTGTTGTTCACGAGCCTGCATTTTCTTCACAATTTTAGTCTTGAGCTGTATGCAGCATTGCTGAATGGCAGACTGGAGAAAACTAATGTTAGGTATTAGTTATTTTGATAATGAAGATTGTGGAAAATAAATTTTGCTTACCTTAACAGCAGAAGCTATTTCCTTTATATCATCTCCTATATACTCTTTCCCAGTTCCCTTGAATGGGATTTTCGTGCTGACAATGCTCACAAAGACGCCAATTTTGTCCTGTGTTTGATTGATCTTGTAACTATGCCAGCTACGAAGACATTCTAGTTAGATACACTTTCATGACATAGACACTTTTCCCCAACCATTTTACAGAGCAAGAGAGTATACGTACTTGATTCTTTTAAGAGCAGTCCTCGTTACAACATCAGCACCTTGTTCAAACAGGAGCGGAATCCTATTTGCAAACCGGAATATATTTAACCCCTGCAATAACACAGCTTTTCAAAGAAGTCCTTTGAGGATAAATGAATGTCTCATTAGAAATTCTCCATCTAGATGAGAGCACTGTGTTGTGTTACCGCATCAATTAGAGGATCGCATTAAGGGTTTATTAACTACTATATAAGATTCAACTAGCTTATTGCATGATTTCCTTCCATGTTTCCCTATGGTGACCGTGTTTTGGGCTCATTAGAGAAAACCCAAAATCTCAACAAGACAGGTTTCTGAGATGGAAAATAGGCTTGTTCTTTTCATTCCTTCATCATGATTTTAGTACAATACTTAAAGGGTGGTTACTCACACTAACCACCATTCTATTCTCTCTTTTCTGTTATTAACCACATCCTACAAACACTCACAACTGACCACCTCAAACACACCCCTAATTACCCAACACATATCTCATATCTCACACGACACATACATAAACTTCACATACAACATTCATAACACCACTAAATCTAACGACACGACTTAAGTGTAACTTTAGCCACTCTTGTTCCTGCATGAGTAGACATGTAAGGGAGTGGGCTAGCCGTTAACGTGGCTGCTAAAATGGCTTCCCCCCCCCCCCTCAACAAAGCACATGACCTCAAGCACAAAAGTAGGATAACGCTGGCACATCATGGTGGCACCTTCCCAAGAAGCTTTAGCTGGAGAGTAGTTGTGCCAATGAGCCAACACTTCGATCTGAGAATTGGTGGTGCACACATCCAGGACAGCTTTAGGTGATGGAATAGTTTGTCCTTGGCTGGTAGGAGGGACATTAGGCTGATCAGGAGCTAGGCAAACAAATTTCTTGAAGGAGAAAGCAAGGAACACCAGGTGTAATTTACTAGATGGGGGCAATTGCAGCTTGTGTGCCATGGCGCCAACTCAAGCATCGGTAGGAAATGGTCTAAAATAGCGAGGAGACAATTTGTGAACCCTAGTAGTTGATAAAGAGGATTGTTGATGGGTTTGTAAGCGAAGAACTAGGTTGCTTGGGTTGAAAGAAACCTCCCTATGCTTCAAGTCATACTAAGCTTTCATTAGGTGCTGAGCATGAGTAAGCTGGTCACGCAACTCCGCGAGTACCTCATCACGGTCAAGCATGGCTTGTTCAACAGCTTCAATCTTGGTATGTCTTGGAGTATATGAAAGGAGGTGAGGAGGTGGGTGGCCATATACCACTTGGACCGAGGTATATTTTAGAGCAAAATGGTAGCCGGTATTATAACAATACTCGGCCTAAGGAAACCACTCAGTCCACCGTCTTAGTCAATTACCAGTAAAACATCTCGAGTACATTTCAATGGTACAGTTGACAACTTCCGTTTGGCCATCACTTTGGGGGTGATATGAGGAAAACGTAAGTCTTGTGCTGCTGAGCTTAAGAAGTTCCCTCCAAAACAAAATGGTGAGTCACATCTTGATCACTAAGAATAGTTTCCAATAAACCGTGAAGTCAAAAGACCATATAAAAAAAACCTTAGCAACCAAAATTGCGTTATAAAGGTGGCTCATTGGGATAAAATGAGCACATTTAGAGAAACAATCAATGACGACCATCAAAACAGATTTACCATGAGTGTGGAAGTCCATCAATGAAGTCCATGGAAATGTCTGACCAAATTTGCTGCGGCATCGGAAGGGGTTAAAGCAGACCAGCAGGTTGTCAGTGTTTGATTTATGCTGCTGACAGGTTGTACAAGCGTGTACCAAGTCTTGGACTAGATGTCTCATACCTTTCCAATAAAAATCGCAACTGACTTTGTACAATGTGTGTTAATGACCCTCATGCCATTGGTCATGGATGGCATGAACAATAGTAGTGCAAAGGACTAAAGTTGGCTCCAAGTAAACTCTGGTTTTATAAAAAATCAGTCCTCCTTTAATGCTCCAATCTGACCCTACTTGATTGGCTTGTATACATCGACTAAGGTCTTGTAAAGTTGGAGAGTTGGCTATTTCTTTTCGTATTAGGTCAAAAAGATTCAACTGTGGGGTGGAAATTGCAAAACTCTCAACTCCTGTTTCATCACAGCGGGAAAGTGCATCAGCCAATACCCTATTGTTCTTACTAGCCTAGTACTCGATATCAAAATCAAACCCCAATAGCTTACTAATCCAATGTTGCTAAGGAGAAGTGGTAACCTGCTGTTCCAACAGAAACTTCAAATTGTAATGGTCAATCTTGACCACAAACATTCATCCCCACAAATATGCTCGCCAATGGCGTATCGCCTTGGTTAGTCCAATCAACACCTTTTCGTAGGCTAGTAACTTCAAATGTTGCTATGCAAACAGATGACTAAAAAAGGAAATGGATTGATTCTCCTGTTGAAAGATTGCTCCTATTCCACTATCCAAGGTATCACATTCCACAATGAAATTTCGACAGCAATCTAGAAGCCCTAGAACTGGGGCATGTGTCATAGCATCTTGTAACACAACAAAGGCGCATTCTGATTCTGCGGTCCAAATGAAGTTGTTGCAGCGCAACATCATTGTCAAAGGATCAGCAATAAGGCCATAATTGCGCACAAATTTGCAATAATAACTAGTTAAGCCTAAGAACCCTCATAAAGCTGTGATAGTTGTTGGTTTGGGCCATGAAGGCATTGCTTCAATTTTTTTAGGATCCGCCTTCACTCCTATTGCAGAGATCAAATGGCCAAAATAAGACACTTTTGTAGATCTCTTCGGATACAACTCATTCTGCTTAAGTGTTGAAAAAACCATGTTTAGGTGCTGCAGATGTTCCACCCAAGATTTGCTATATATGAGAATATCATTAAAGAACACCAAAGCAAACTTTCGAAGGAATCCTATAAAAACATCATTCATTAGGGCCTGGAATGTTGATGGCACGTTTGTCAATCCGAATAGCGTAACGAGGAATTCAAAGTAACCATGATGAGTTCGGAAAGCTGTCTTTTCCACATCTGCTAGAGACATCCAAACTTGATGGCATCTGAATAACAGATTAAGCTTAGAGAAGTAACAAGCTTTGAATAATTCCACCAATAGTTTCCTCAATGACTGGAATAGGGAATTTATCTTTTAACAGTTTTTTTGTTTAAGGCGCGATAATCAATGTAGAAGCGCCATGTGTTGTCTGCCTTTTTAACTAATAACACAAGCGAAGAGTATGGAGATTGACTAGCTCGAATAATTCCCTTATGGAGTATCTCGTCACATTGGTGTTCGATCTCATCCTTTTGGTTGTGAGGATAGCAATATGGATGAACCACAATGGGTGGTGTGCTCGGTTGTAGTCTAATGGAGTGATCACAATGTCATGTTGGTGGAAGACCTTGTGGCGGCTGAAAAATGTCTTCAAATGTGGTCACTAGTTGCTATAACTCATGGGTCCTATTAACCTCTTGGATAGTAGCTACAAGTTTTGGCGGCTCCACTATTTGAACAGCTCCCTGTAAAACTACCTCTCTTGTTCCTTGGAGAAACTTCATCTTCATTGATGAAAAATCCCAAGCAATTGGTCTAAGTGACTTCAACCAGTTGGCACCCAAAACTACACTAAATCCACACAAAGGCAAAGACTATAAGTCTACGACAAACGGCGCACCATCAACAATCAAAGACACCTTCTTGCATATCCCTTCGCATCTAATTCTTTCCCCATTGGCCACCACCACCTACAATTTATCGTAGAACTCAACTTGTAACCCAAGTTATGAAACCAGCGTGATGCTTATAAAACTATGAGTACTTCCAAAATTAATGAGCACCAAAATTTTGTGGCCATTGATTAGCCCCGCAACCTTCATCGTTTGGGGCTTCATCATACCCACCATAGCTTGAAGTAAAATCTCCAATTCTCCTTCTGTTTCATCCTTCATGGTGCCACCTCCCATTTGGCTTGGATCCCCCTCCTCCACGTCACATTCCAAACAAAAGAGTCATTTACATTTATGGCCTATTGTGAAGGGTTCGTCACAATTAAAGCATAAGCCCTTGGCCTGTCAATCTTTAATCTCCAATTTGCTTAACCCTTTTTTACATAGGGTTGCCTCATGGTTGTGAGGGCAGCAACTGGTGGACAATTGGTAGGCATGCCCCTCTTCTCGTACAACCTTGCTAAACTCATGGCCTCCAATAGATTGGTGGGCTTATGAAGCTCCAACTCCACTGCGATAAAATCTTTTAACCCATTGATGAAAATACCAATTTCATTTTCAAGTGTAAGAGATGTAATTTGAGCGGATAACTGTTCAAACTTCCATTAATAACTCTCCATTGTGGCAGATTGGCATAATTTTGACAGTTCTCCAACTTTTTTACTATGAACCAATGGCCTAAAACATAAATCACACAATTTCTTAAACTCCAACCAATCCACAACAGAATGTTCACATTCCAACTTCATATACCATAACTATGCATCCCCTTCCAAATGGAAAGTAGCAAGTTCGACCTTATCCTCTTCTCTTACAAGTTGGTGTTTAAAGAATTGTTCACTTCAATTAATCCAAGCAAGCGGGTCTATACTACTGTCATACTTCAAAAAATCCCATTTGGGTGTAAACATTCCATGCTCCCGCCAACCCTTTGTTCGGTTATCCTTGGCCACTTCAAACATCTGTTCTTGTCAGCTTTAGGGACGATCCTTCACGCGATAGGGAGTCCATTTAGGTCACTAACAGGTCCTGCCTTACTTCCATCTAAGCAATGTGAGCCCTGTCATCCTGGTACATCAAGAGGAAAGTTTTCAATTGCTATTGCATCTTCTATATATCCTCCATGGCTAGCTCTAATACCAAAATGTTACTGGATCGATTAGATGATCACGTTACGAGTTTATTAACTACTATATCCAATTCAACTAGCTTATTGTGTGATTTCCTTCCGTGTTTCTTACGGTGATCGTGTTTTGGGCTCATTAGAGAGAACCCAAGATCTCAACAAGACAAGTTTCTGAGATGGAAAATAGGCTTGTTCTTTTCATTCCTTCATCATGATTTAAGTACAATACTTCAAGGGTAGTTACTCACACTAACCACCATCCTATTTTCTCTCTTTTCTGTTATTGACCACACCTTACAAGCACTCACAAGTCACAACAGACTGCCTCAAACACCCCACTAACTACCCAACATGTATCCCATACCTCACACAACACATACATAAACGTCAGAAACAGCATTCATAACACCACTAAATCTAACAACACGACTCAAGTGTTTGGCCCCTCTTGTTCCTGCATGTGCAGATGCGTAAGGGAGTGGGCTGGCTGTTAACGCAGCTGCAAACAGTATGCCATGGTGAACAGCTTGATACAAAATCAAAACCACAATGTCTTATAATGTAGCTTGTTTGCTTGATGTAATTTGATAACTAACTTTATAATTTAATTGAATGTGATATCATATAGGATTTCTCTATAATGTTTACTGAGTGGACAATTTCAATTGAAAAAAATGACCTACTTTCATTCATCCCGCTTTGCACCTGATTGCTTAAAGATGCCAGACAAGAGGTTTCATTTAACCATAATTACTAAGGACTTACATCAAACAAGCATCATGTTACCTCCAATTGGACCAAGAAAAACCCAATTACAAAAAGTAATAAACCATGCTAGTTATCTATAGCCATCTGCTTTTAGATCAATTGATTGTGATCAATTTAAAATCACATGTGAATTGATTCACAGCTTTTAATTTGAATTTCTGCTCTATTATTCCTCTTTCATGCTCTGGACTGTAGACAACAAATCAGTTAATCTATAAGGAGGGTGTCAAGTTTCTAAAAATAATCAGGCTTCAACCTAAAAATTTAATCTGTTAAAATTTGTCACAATTCATTCAAATTTCAAGGACAACTCATTTTCTATACAAAAATGAGAATGAGGATATAGGTCCCAATATGCCAATAAGTAAAAGCATTTGTGTTAAGACAAGAAAATGTATTTAGAAACTCTGTTCTGGGAACTCACTTGCTTGACATCTTTTCCACCAAGACTTACTCCAGCTTCTACAATAAATGGATGGCCTTCAAATACTTGAGCACTGTGTTTAACAGAGAGAGAAAGCACATTTGTAAAACCACAGGCCAATTAACAGTATTCTGAACTCTTTCTTACCTATCAGGTCATCCATTACCTTCGCAGATAAGTCACTGAAAAATTATTTGGGAAAAAAATAATAATAATTGGTTGAAACAAACCTGCCAGAATACGTTGCAACCATGTCTGGATGAAGTTCCTTTATGATTCCAAGGCGAAGATTGTATTCTCCTGCTGGACTAAGACACTAAAAGCAAATTGCAGTTAGAGGTTAAATACTTAAAAACATGTGAAGACAACAAGCAATAGTAATAATAGTTATGCATGGCAAGCAATGAAAACCATTGATGCTTACAACAAAAGCAGCCAAACAAAGCAGATGCATTAGCAAATTTAGACCACAAACTAGATACATACATCTCCACTAGGATCATCAAACTTTGCTTGTCGAAACAATTGATGAATACGAACTATTTGCTGGTCAGTTAGTGACTTGACAGCCTTTTTCGGGCTAAACTCTGGGCCCATTTCTCCTGGAAATAATATCAATTTGAGCATCTCAGGTACAAAGTATGGCTACAAAGTATCCTGCAAAGTTCAGCCAGGGGAGCAAAATCCAAGTGCAGGAGTCATCCAGAATTATCATAGGTATATGCATTTGTTCCTGACTATTTCTCCTCTATAACGGTGTTACATAAATGTCTGCTATCAAGTAAATAACTTTCATACCAATCAATCTATCTGCGTAAGCTTTCCCAATATTTACAAATTCATGCTGGAGAAACTGCAGAAGGTTCTGTTTTGAAGTTTCTGCTATAAGCCGCTTTATGAGGAGTAAATCAACGGAAGATGGATGGTGTTTTGTCTCAAGAGGAGCAGGAGGCATTACATCTGTTCTCCTGGAAAACCTTACAGTCATGTTTTTGCTGCACAACGGGGAAAGAGAGAGAGAGAGAGAGGAGAAAAAAAAAAAAAAGAGCATGTGTCAAATCCATAAAGCTAGAAATCATGAGAAGAGAGGGATGGAGGGAGGGAGCGAAAGCAATAGAGAGAGAGAGAGAGAGAGTATTACTCAGCTGCATCTGGTACAAATCTGAAAAGGAATTGTGCATAAGGTGTGATAACAGCCATTTGTCTCATGTAATGCAATATCTTCGACTACACATGCAAAGAAAGGTGTTAATTTTTTTTGTTGGACATGTCCAAAAAGAAGCTAGAATAAGCATCTAATTTGATTGAAATTGAGAAGATAAATTGCTGATTAGTGCTAGACTCGCTTCCTTTGTTCATCCAAACCAATCAAACATCACATACACGGTGAGTTGTCCAGTTTCCTTCAATTACAACTTGAATTTCAGCACCATGCCACTTGTCCTTGTTGTCCCTTTTTTCATGTAAATGAATGTGTGGTACATTCCTGAAATATTAAATTATTGTAATTACCCAAAAAAATATTACATGAATGTGAAACTTCTCAGGATTGACCAAAATTACATCCTCTATGTTTCCTTCTCTATTTTCTCTTATGCAAAGGATTGTGACACTTTTGAAGTACTCAGCAAGTATTATTGCAAAAGTGAAGCTCTTCTTTCAGTCCTAATA
Organism: Laguncularia racemosa; assembly: GCA_037954665.1. NCBI lineage: Eukaryota > Viridiplantae > Streptophyta > Magnoliopsida > Myrtales > Combretaceae > Laguncularia > Laguncularia racemosa. Next base: position 2,149,597 of record JBBMOL010000130.1, read on the forward strand.
GTAGATACTGCAAAGTAAAATCTAGGACTTTATCCACATAAAAAAGAACACATTATACAGAAACAAGCATAATACTCTAATATACATAACCGTGTGCTTATAATATCAAATAATGGCCCTGTAACCAGTCCCCTTTGTCCCCTCTCAATAGACATACCGGTGAATATCTATGTCCAGCTTGCAGTATGAAACATAATTTTGGCCCTTCATTGAAGAAGTGATCTCTATTGGAAGCCCTGTGCTCATCTTGGACCAAATTAGTGCCTGAAAGTCATTCGGGTTGGCATATCACATCATAATGTGTTTTTAGCATTTTGAGTAAGCAAGTGGGGAATGAAAATTAAGAGTTGTGATCCAGAAAAGAATGCAGAAAGTTTAAGCCATTAAAAATGTGAAGGAGATATTAAATTAGCATGATAGCATACCATCTTAGCACCAAGACCAAACTTCCCACGTGTTTGCTTCAAGCCATACTTTGTTCCAGACAAGACTGCATAACTAAAATAATTTAAAGAAAGCTTACAAGTTTATATCTATTTATCTTGAAGGACTATCTCTTTGTGAGTAAAGACCTTCGGTTGGAGAAAAGCTAAAACAGAGAATTTTGATACCTCGTCCAAACATATTTGGTATATCATCATGTGGCATCCCTCTTCCATTATCCTATGACCAGAATATTTAAGAAACATAAGGTACAACAAGAGCAAACATTTGTGCAATAACGGAACAAGAAATGCAATGATGTAAAGAAATGCAGCACACCTTGCATATCACCCTGTAAAATGAAACTTCCCCACGACCTTTCATGCCTTTTGTTGATGTTGGCTCTTTGACTTTTTTACCAAGTGCAGCATTCTTTGCTTGAATCTCCTGATGTCGAGCTTCCTTGGCTAATCGTTTCTTCATAGCAAGAAAAAATGCAGCAGGTTAGTTCTCAAAATAATTTCAGATACAAGTACAGGATGTTCTCCATATTTATTGCATAAGGAGGCAAATGAGATGTATAGCTTCTTGTTTGTATGAGAAGACTAATTTATTGCCGAAGCAGAGAGTAAACATAGTCTACAATGTGCATAAAAGGAGGAATGTTGGATATGCATACACCTTATTTGGCCCAAATAGAAATCATACACACCTCACGCGCCTTGGCAGTCTCATAATCATCATATAGTTCCTCATCAACACGTTCTCGATCAACAAGACCAATCATAGAGTTAAACTTGCTTTTTACTATCTCTTCACTGCAACAACAATGCCACTCCAGAGAATCAATATGTGGCTGCTGTAAGTTTGATAAAATTAATTTGCCACAATGTGTACTCTCATACTGGGACTATGAGGGAAAAGATCAGTCTCATCAGGCCACAGAAATACAAATACCTAATTTGGAGTTTTATACACATTTATCGGACGTTGCTCATAAAAACCCCATGGTTTCACCCTTGAACTTAAGTTTTACACACTAATTTGATTTCTGAATCACAGAAAAATCAGTCTCACAAAACATTTTCTGAATGTCATCTATTTGTTATATCATAATCAAGGATTTACAAATGTCTAATGTTATTTGAGCAATCTCCATAAATTGCAATAACTAGTGACTATTATAGATTAGGTGGTTGGTAGGAGGGGAATGTAGCAAACAAGGATGGATGGTGGACCACCACCACTGCAAATATCAACAGAAAATGAGAGGGATGAGTATAAACACTCTGGGAAACAAAAGTAAACTCAACATGAAAAACAATTAAATCCAGTATAAGCTAGAATTTGGTTGGCTAAGAAAGCAGGCGTGGGATAGCCTTCCAGAGTCGAACATTGTTTCTTGTTCTCCATAAGCAATAGACTGATGCAGCAAGAGAGCATCTCCACATGCAGATCTTGTCAAACTTGGACCCAACCGAGGCTGTTAAGCCAGCAGTGACCCCAAACCAAGAAGAAAAAGAAGTAGGGCAATCCAAAATTTGGCTCACTTTACCCCAAGCAAGGGAGGAGAAAGAGCAATCAAAGAAGAGGTGGACATGGTCTTCATTGCCTCATGCACACAGATAGCATGTAATGGAGTTTGCAATGTCCCATGCCATCATTCTGTCTAAAGTATGACATTTACCAAGCCAAGGAAGCCAAAGAAAAAAGGAGTATCTAGGAATATTTGTGGGGTTCCAAACAACCTTACTCCAGGGCACAACCTTACTCCAGGGCACCAAAGGTGGAGGAGGCACCTAGTAAGCATACCCATTTTTATGCAGTATTCACCTGGTTATGCTAGATTCCAACATAGCACATCTGGTTGGTATGGATTTAGCCTAATGGAGGGTGGAACATAAAGGTTGAACCACAGGGGACAGGTGGAAAGGCTCCATCCCTCACCTTCCATAAGTGAACAAAGTCTCACATTGGAACTAAGGCTAGAACTAGCAATTACTCTTTGAGAGAATATCAACTGCAAAGGCCCTATTGGCAGCCAAAAGTCAGACCAAATTGAAATTGAGAGACCATCATCAACCTCCCAATGAAACTAATCTCTAATCAAGTTTCATAGTTTGAGAAGCTTTCTCCAAGTCTAAGAGGCATGTAGTCAAAGTCTTTACTGACCAGAAGCTATGACCTTTGAGATAGGTAGAGTGGATCCAATCAATCCAAAGTCCCCTCTATCCTCCTTACATGGGTGCCAAAAGCGTTTGATTTGGACCACCTTGTTCCATTTAATTAGTTATAGGATACCTAAGCCACCGCTTCCCTTAGGTGTGCAAACCTGTTCTCATTTGACCTTGGCTTTGGTTGAAATGTTAGGTCCACCACTCCAAAGAAAGTTTGTCAAAAGCTACTCAATATTCCGCAAAACTGATTTGAGGAGAAAGAAAAACTCCAATAGACTTGCACGGAGAAGAGCATTGATTTCAATAGTTGTAGACAGCCTACATAAGATAAAAATTTAGCTGTCTAGGAAGACATTCTAGCCAAGATTTTCTCTAGTAGTAAGGCACAGTCTTGCTTCCTCAAACTAGTAGAGATGGGGGGAACGCTGAGGTAACGAAAAGGGATGCTTCTCCTACATGCTTCTGTTGCAAAAGAAAATTTGGCTCTTTCTTGCATTTGCCACAAGTCCAAACATACATTAAAAGAGGGCTAAAGCTTCATGAATACGTGAAATGGAGTCAATGTTAGCCCTACAAAACAAAAGTAGATCATTTGCAAAACAAAGATGTGCAAGTTTTTCATTTTTAAATCTCCAATAGAAAGAAAAGGTTGGATACAAAAAATTCCAAAAAGAACTTCCATTTCTAGCACAAAGAGATAGGGGGACATCAAGTCCCCTTACATAAGACCTCTTTTGGTAGGGAAAAACCTCACCATCTTGCCATTTACATTGATAGAGAACTTGGCCATGGAGATGCATTATTCAATGAGGAAACAAAAGTGGCTTGGGAAACACATGTGTTATAGGGTTTTCAACAAGAAACTCCATTGAATAATGTCATAAGGCTTTTGAATATCAACTTTAATTGCACAACGGGAGGGCTCAATCAGTTTATGATATCCAGCCATCAATTCTTGTGCCAAAAAGATGTTATCTATGATTCTTCACCACAACACAAAAGCTGCCTGTTCTTTACCCACAAGAGAAGGGAGAACAAGTTTCAATCTAGCAGCAAGAACCTTTGAAATAACTTTGTAAATAACATTACAGCAAGCTATAGGGTGGAACTCGTTGAGGGTAGAGGGGTTTTGCACCTAGGGAGCAAGAGAAATGATCATGCTATTGATTTCTTTAAGGAGCATACTTGAATGTCGAAAATCCTTGACCATTGCAATTAGGTCACTACCAATATGTCCCCAAGCTGCTTTAAAAAAATTTGCAGTGTATCCATCTGGGCCAAGTGCTTTCTCATTAGCCTGGGCAAAGAAAGCTGTTCTAATTTCTTCATCCAAATAAAAGGCAATTCAAGCTCACTTATTGGGAAGTCACTAAGTTTCCATGTTACAAAATTCCCAACCTCATCCAAACAAGGCACAAACCCATGATTATCTTAAAGCCTACTAAAGAAATTTAAAATTTCACCCTGCACTTGCTGCTCACCTATTGGCACACTACTGTCCACACGTTTCAAACTAAAAATTAAGTTTGTATTATGGTGATTAACCATGGCTTTATGGAAAAAAGTGGAGTTCTTATCCCCAAATTTTAACCATTTAAACCTCAATTTTTTTCTTATAGAGACACTCCTCAGCTCCCTAGAGAAAATAAAACTCCTTGAAGGCTTTTTGCTCATCTTCTAGGCAAGACACATTACCATTCTGGAGAATATCCATTTGAATGACAGAAAGGGAAGCCTTTGCAGCATGAACATGGTCTTGCATGTTTGAGAAAGCTGCATCATTAAGTTTTTTGAACTCCTACTTTAAGCGTTTTAATTTACAAACAATTTTGAACATAGTAAAACCTGCACACTATTCTCCAAATTTTAGCAACGATTGCCTGGAGCTGTTCACAGTCAGCCCAAAAATTGAAATTTTTGAATAGGCAATGCTTTGGGGGTCTTCCAAAATTAAGGAGAACTTTGGCTAAGGAGTGATCCAACAGAATTGGAGATCAAAAGGACGCTTAAATTGTTGGAAAAATTATTAACCATGCATGGTTCACAAGAACCTGGCCCAACTTGCTAAGGATCAGATTATTCGGTTATTTATTGGACCAAGTGAAGAAATCACCTATGTATCTTAAATCCACAAGCTCAATTTGGTCCAAAAAAACTTGGAAATCCTTGATGGCATTCGTCATTATAGCTCGACCACCCTGTCTTTCTATAACATTTTTGAAAACATTTAAATCACCAAGAACAATCTATGGCTTGTTCAGTAATGTAGGAGCAAAGAATAAAATTTCTTCCCATAGCAGCTTCCTCCCACCCTCACTACTCAAACCATAAACAAAGGAGATTGCATAAGACTTGTTCATTGGAAGATTAGTGACCATGAGTGAATTGGGAGTGCTCCTGTCTACTCTAGACACTCCAAATATTTGGGTTCCAACAAATCCACATCCTCTTTTTGGCCAACCTATCGATAGCAAAGGACCACCTAGGTCCAATTCTTTGTTTTATGAAATCTTCATTTAGAGAGCTTACCATTGTTTCCAATAAACCTATGAGAGATATACCATTTTCTGTACAAATCTTCTTAACATCTCTTGCTTTAATGGGGTCACTAATCCCCCTAACATTCCAAGAAGCTATATGCATAAGAAAAGCACGACAGAAAAGAAAAAAGAAAGCACTCATGTAAAAATGTGTCTCTTCTTGTTGTGTTTCTTCTTCCGCCTACCAAAAGAGTTATACGACTAATCTAGAGCTGCTCATCAGCCATGGTTTTGACTTTTTAACAATGAGTGCTTCAATGGAAGTGTTTTCCAAGTCTTCTAGTGTATAGTCCCCCTGACCTTCCAAGTCTTCCTCTAATCCATCCAAGTCTACCATTTCTTCTTTCATTAGACCAGGGGTTTCCAATACATGTGTATGAGTTTGTTCTTGTTCCATATTCTCAGTGCACTCATTTGCTTCTCGTATCTATTCTTGGCCAAGAACTTCAGCTTCAAAGGCTTAACCCTCTTGCACATATGGATCTCTATTTTCTTCATGATTAGCACCACCCTTTAAAGAGGAAACTACCTCCTCACTTGTGTCCTTAAAGATTTGCCTTTTAGGAGATTGAGGTGATAATGACTGCACAACCCTCTCCATCCTGCTCAGCAGTGGCTTTGCCCTTTCTTATTACCTTAACCCATTCCTCCCTTCTGGCATTAGTATTCTTAGCTATTGGTTGAGCTTTTTTGTTCCTTAGTTCTTAACAAACATGCCCAAAAAATTTACAAATAGGGCAGCATTTTGGGAGCCATCAGTACTCTACCTTCACTTGAGCTAGGGAACCGTCATGTCGTTCAACTTCTACCTGCCCCATAAGCTCATCATGTGCATCAAGTTCCATGAGCACATAGGCTTGATTAGCCCTTGCCCTGTCTACTATTACGGTGTCAATCTTCAAGTAGACCCCCACTCCACTTGCAATGTGGCTGACCCCTGTTTGGTTTAAAAATTCGCATGGGATACAGAAGAACAGAGTCCACACACGGACATTTGTGGGTTGCGCCTTCTCCAATGACATGCCTCTTCACCATCTTTGCAATATCAGCAACCTCTGCACAAAAAACCAGGGCTTCTCAAGGATGGGAGTAACATTTATATCTTTGGCAAACTGGAAATAATAAAACCCCTCATTATTGGCTATGACATGGCTAAAACCATAGTCATTCCAGAGCCACATTGCAGTAAATTGCACAAAGGAGAACGGTAAATTGCAGCCAAGGAAAACCCCACTACCGTTGATTTCTAAAACTCAGCCCCTTCCTCTTTCACCTCAAAGGGTATCTTAACTCTTGCTATTGCTCCTCGCTTAATTGGAAGAATATAGTGCACTTGAAAATTTGACGCCGATGTTTCCTGTTCAGATGCACAAGCTTGTCTGTAGGAGCATAGTTTAGCAGGTTGAGATGGGTCTGTACCTGTCATTGGAGAAGGAGGACGGCAAGCTTGCCTGTTACCTGCCCAGTTTTTAGAGTGGGTTTGAGCTTCAACTCTGTCTACAACTCCCTTGATTTCTTCCAAAGTGGTTTTTCTTAGAGAAAAAATACTGTCCATAGGCTTTTGGGGCACATCAGACGAGGAGTTCTTTGAAAAAGAAAAGCTTAGTCTTTGAAAGACAAATTTTGAGGACTTCCCATGTGCACACTGCTCAGGGTTACTCTCTTTTTGCAAGTCAAAAGGCTGAGAGACAGGAAAACTAGAGGTGTCAGCAACACTTCGTTTTCCTGTGTCAAAGGATAACAGTGTCTTGGGATTCCCAGAAACTCTAACCTCACCCTGATTTTCAATGAAGCTGGATGGGAAGGGACTGCCGAGGGTATGCCAGCCACCACTAGAGCGCCGGCGAGAGAAGCTACCTCTCATGGCAGACAGATATGAAGAATGGAAAGAGAGAGTAGAATGAGCCCAAGAAAAAAAAAAAAAAAAAAAGAGAGAGAGAGGGGGGGTAGGGTGGTATGGAATATAGGGACTAGACAAAACTAGAAGAGAGAGAGAGAGGAGGAGGAGAGAGCCAAAGAAAAGTGGTTTTTAGGATCAGACTAAGGGGGGTTTCTAAATAGAGGAGAGAGCATTTTCTCACTCTAGAAAAATCCCACTCCTTTATTCCTAAATATTGTTTGACAATTGTGAATAGTAAACTACAAGAGATTTTAAACAAATACTCGAAGCATGTGTTCTTTGAAACAAACATACCAGATTAGCTTGAGAAAAACAAACAATAAAAAGCCAGAAACTTTCAGAACAGTATAAAACCAACTTCGTTATAATCTCATAAAACAAAACCACAACGTTTACATTATACTGCACTCACATTGTGATTTCAATCATTGGAAGCTCTGAGATAGACTCCGCCGAATCAAGTGAATTTTCAACGAGTTCTCTCACAGTAGTATATAGGCATTTCCCAGGCTACACAAAAACCACATGCCCGTGAATTCGCAACAAACTAAACACAACTAACAACTAACAAACTGTCTTACTAACTCTTTGAATGCTTACCAAGTCGACTTAATTTATCAATTCAATACTTACATTATCAAAACCAGCAATATTCTTATTCTCAGCGAAGAACTCAGCGGGAGATTCTGCAATGAAGTCAAAAGAAAATTGAAATTACACAAGATACAATGCAATCCAACACTAAGACTGAGAATAAAAAATCTTCATACTCTGCTTGAGAACGCCGTCTTTAGCTTTCCTCGGGGTTTTCGACTTTCCTTTCTTGGGTTCGACTGGACTCTCGCTACTGCCTCCAGTTTCCATTGGAATGAGATCGATTTTCGGAGAAATCGGAGCGTTCGATGTCGAGGAATTAGGGTTTAGGGTTTGAGATTTGTGATTTTGGAGAGCGCGGAGAGAATCAAAGCCCGCAGAGAATGAGCTGAGCTGAGCTGAGCTAAGCTAAACTCATTAGGGAATGGACAGGGTGTTTCGCGGGTGTATCGTGGACTGTGCAAGCGGTTGCTTGATGAGACGGTAGGTCAGCGCTGCAGGCCGGTAGTCAAAAGGGTAACGGCTACTGTTTAAAATGGGGTGGAATGGGTCACATGGGAACAGATTCATCTAGCCCGCCAAATTTCTCTTCTTCTTTTTTGGCTCTAACTTCGTGCTACCAGTCCGAAATAGCGACTTGGTCCCTGGTTTTTTGCTGGAATTTCGAATTTATCCCCTTGGGTTAATCTTTGACGTTCGAGAATCGCGCTGACAATATACGGTTTGGTAGTCGGGTCGTGTCTCCGCTTCCGGGTCTTAAGCTACATTTGGACTTTTCTTCTTTTGAAAAAAAATTCATATTTTGTTTATATTTATCCTGTTCCGATTCCTATCTCTTGAAAATCTGGTATTTTGATGGAAATTTGGCATAATAGTTTGTCTCTATTGGAAATGTGTCATTTAGAAAACCTATTTGATATTTACCCTTCTTATTTGCTTTAGTTTAAACGAGTTATGATAGGCATCATAATTGTTTTTTTTAATTAAATAGTCAAATAAATCAGCAACAAATATTTGTCTAATTTATTGCACTTTGTGACATCAAAAACAGCACTAATATTTCCAATGTAGTGGCCAAATTCTTGTGGCTCCTTTTTTTGTTATGTAGAAATTACATGTGAAAAGTATTATTAGGTTATTTGATTCGTGAAACAAAAAATAAGTTATTGATCCCACAATCGATTTACAACAAAAATTGGCCTTATGATTCGTATTATGTATCAAAGCCCTTTTGTATTTTATCATAATTATATTGAAAACAATAATTGAATAGTGAAAGTTGAAAAGTGGCTAAAATGTTGTAATTTAATGATAAAAATACTAACCCCTCAACAACAAATAGATATGCTCAATTTCTCCATCCTTAATAGTTGTAATATATATTATAGTTAGGAAATGAAAGTTCACATATTTTTATAGTATATGTGATTAATTTTATGATGATGGAATAGAAAATCTATTCTTTACTTACAGACTTATTACTACTTTTGGTTAGCAAAATAGCTTTATGAGAATTTCTAAAGAGTGACAAATCTTCATGATACATATATGATAGGGTTCAACTTCTATAATTATGAAGACATGACTTATCTACAAGACTGATGTGCCTAAAAATGACTAAGCACAATCAAATAACAAATGATAAACTCTAATCAACTCCCACGTCACATAAAAAGGATAAACCCCTAATTCCTCATGAAATCCGAATGTTAAAACCGAGCAAAATGTGATATCAAAAGGAGATATGCTTAAATGATTCAAGCATGTAACATAATCAAATGAAATAAACTCCACAATAGGCGTGAATATACTAACAATCAATATCACTTGGTTTGATCTACTTCTTCACAAATTAATCTTAATTTACGAAGATGGAAATCAAAGGAATATATAGAACAATCAATTGCTAGATTTCAATGATGAATAATAGGAAATGAACTAAGATTCCAATTCAAATTGAAATGTTCCAAATCTGAAAATAGAACCCTAAATTCAAGTGAACCAAAAGGAAAAAACAAATAGCACCTAGATATAACTCACTAAGTACAATTTGTAGTAACAAGAAATGATTGATATTACTCACAATCGATTTCAAGTTGGTTCTCGCCACAATTTCAGGAATGAAATTGATAAGAGATGGATTGCTTGCAAGGATGAACCTCACGGCAACAAAACTTTATTTAAGTAAGTATTTATACTTACTCTATTTAGGGTTAAAAAGTTCACAAAATTACAGCTATGCTACTTTTAAGGTGGCTAGTCCTAAAAAACAAATTACAACCAAATAAAATGTCTCACAAAGCTTACAAAATAAATAGTTCAAAAATAAATTACAAATACAAAAATAATCTTGAATAAGCTAGCTCTGCAATGGAATTTGTCGGTTCAACTTATCTTCGGTTTTTAGGTCGATTCATGGATAACCCACAAGTTGAGTCTTAGTGAGTTTGTCCATCGCTCTGTGAAGCCAAATAAATGTGCCTATTGGAAAACACAATACAAGAATAATAAAAAAGATGTTAATTTATAAATAATTCTTGGTCGATTTGCTCAAAATGAGCTCTTCTCGCCAAGATTTGAAATCCTTTGACTCTTACCCTAATGATAGGTCTTGATGAATTTTGATTCCTATCAAAGACACATAAGAAGAGTTGTTCTTTTCCTCAAAAGGTCTAAAGTCATTGCTCGTTATTATATAATCCTTTAGAGTAAAGAGACGGTGTCCTAATAAGCAATATAGTCTGTGGATTGTGAGTGTTTTCTGCTAGTGATTACATTCTGACAATGAGTACATACTTGGAGCATCATCAATTGTTTCAGTTACTAGTATTTTTAATCAATTTATGCTATGTATTTACAAGAGATAAGTAGATTCATTCTAATTTTTTATGTAGTTATAAACTAACATTGGTATTAGAGACCACGTAGTTGTTTACTTACAATTAATAAATTTTTATTTATAACATATGTGAGTATGCTACTTATTACAAATTGATGCTTTCTTGTGTAATATCATGTTTCCAATGTTTGCTTAAGGGCCACATTTACAAGGACAAAAGAAGAAGAAGAAGAAGAAGAGGAAAGAAGATGGTATAGATCATTATTTTCGAAAGTAGAATATTATTGTTTTCCATAATGTGGAACAATTGAATCAATAATGTATTTAAATATTCTAAACCGGTGCCTTACAATGTGTTTGGTAAATTTGAATGAAGAGAAACAAGTAGAAACCAAAGAAAATGTGATTTCTGTTTTGCATTTGGATATATAAGAAGAAAATAGAAGGAAACAAAGGCAAGCTTTTTCATTTTTGTTATTTGGTTTATATCACATAAAGGAAATCTAAGCAAAAAAAAAATTGTCTAAAAGACAATGCTAACTTGTTATTTTAGCAAACATAGATGTTACACATTAAGAGTATTGTGGTAACTTTAAAGTATTTTTCACTCATTTCCAGCACATTGGAGAGAAATACAATGGCTTCAAAAGTAGAAAACTTTCTACTCATTTCTTTTCTTTTCCTTGAATTTCACTCTTCTTTTTAGTTACCAAACACATAATTTCCACTCTTTTCCATCCAATTCTAAATGTCCATTTCTATGAAACTAAACATAGTGTTAAGGTTTTAGATAAGATATATTCCACTTGCACTTTCTTTTCTTTTCCTTTTTTTTTTCAACCAAGGCCATTGATTGAAAATATATAGCTATGTAAAACTTGTTATGGTTAGCACCACAATTATCTAATATCAAAGTTTAAGTTTTTAGATAAAACGGTTATGTTGCAAATCATAACATGATATCAAAGCCAAATGTCATAAGCTCAAACCCCTATATCATTAGTCAAAACCCTATTAAATTAAGTTGTCCACTTGATGACCTTTAATCAAAATCCTAACCCATAAGAGGGGGCATGTTAAGTAATAAATAAAAAGCCTAAATCATATTTACAAGCTTAAGTTTTTAGATAAGACGATGGTGATACTAGTCATAACATGGCATCAGACTGTTGAAACATTCTTTTACTTATCTTTTACTATGTTACCTCTTTTAGGCCAGTACTATGATTATGTAATTACCCTTTTGAAATGTACCACATTTTATTTTTCTATTTTGTCCTTAACCCTAATGGCTTACTATAAATAGACATCATGTACCCAATCACCAAAATTAATGAATGCATATTTTAGAACATTAAGTTCTTAATTTATCTTTCTCTTATCAACCCTTAGTAAAGGTTGTGGTGAAAAACACCATGTGCAGCATATCAAAGTAGGAATTAGGTAGTGCTCCTACTTTATAGGGTGTAGTAACCATGTGAGCAATACGCATTTTAGCTAAAACCCATTTATATCGTCATCATCTTTTTCCATACTTGATGGGACCCGCCCTATTACTTGTCTTAAGATTGATGTCCTAGTGATTCATCATCTTAGGCACATCATCACCCTAATGTAATCATTTCACCCCCATTTAATTAAGTTGTTCCATTAATGGGCTTTAGTCAAAGCCCCGACCCACAAATGAGCAAGCGTGTTAAGTAATAAATATAAAATTTATGCCATTTCTATAAACTTAAGCTTTTAGATTAAATAGTTGTAGTGTTAATCATAATATGGTATCAAACTAGAAGGTCTAGAGTTTGAAACTTTGTGGGATCATTTCACTCACATTAAATTAAGTTTTTTTACTTGATGGGCTTTAGTTAAAGTCCCCAGTTACAAGTAAAGGGGCATGTTAAATAACAAATATAAATCTTACACTATATCTAGAAACTTAACCTTTTGGATCAGGTCATTGTGTTGCTAGTCATAACAAAAATATGCACACTTATTTATTTATTTATTATTCATGTGCAAGTCATGGCAATCTATTGATTATATATAAATGCTTGTTTACATTCTATACAGAGACTAAAAGAAACTAATGAACTTCCAATTCTTGTAATTGTCTACCTATTTTTGCTCTTCAATTCCCTAGTGTAAGTGTTCTTCCTTTCTTCTTCATTAATCATTTAAATTAAATTACAAGTTTAGATCTTTTCACGTAGTATCAGAGTAGCTAGGATTTGTTCCTATTATTCAATTAATGTTTTGTTTGTGTACTCTATTGTTGATATTTGAATCAGAATATTGATGGTTTAAATATCAGTTATATGAATTTGAATGTTGATGTTATGGACAATTATCCTCTTTAACTATGTGGAACCAATAACCCTTGGATCATGATTACAAGCATAATTTTCAATAAAACCAACTTTCATGGATGAAGTAGGTTGATTAAACTAGCCATAGAAGCTAAGGTTAAGTTAGGGTTTATTGATGGCAATTGCTTAAATCCAATTGAGATGTAGTGTTGGATTGAATGTGGTTACATAATAAGATGTTGCCATTAAACTTTATGATAAAGAAATACTTAAAGCATTCATGTATGCAAAATCATCTAAGGAACTATGGGATAATATTTGTGAAAGGTTTAAATTAACAAATGGACCTTTGTTATATCAATTACATCATTAAATCGTTAATCTCAATAAAGGAGGATCTAATGTCACCATGTATTACAATAAGCTTGAAAAGCTTTGGGATGAAATGAGTTATTTTTGTGGTGCTCTTGAACCTACTTATAGTGCATTTAACAACCATGTGATTGAAATGGAAAGCTTCTTAGTATAGAGAACAAAATAAATTATTATAATTTCTTTATGGAATTAGATGACACATGAAAATTTTAAGAGCTAATTTTTGTCGGAGGAACTCTTACCTTTTGTAAGCAAAGCATATTATATTGTCTGCCACATTGAGAAACAAAAGCAAATGAGTGATTTAATTAATTGTAATAAAGATAATATGGTGCATGTTGTATAAAGTCAACAAAGGGCTAATGGCGTAGAAAATGAAAGATAGAAAGGGTAAAGCAACTACTAAATCTTTTTACTTGAATTGTAAAAAATGGACATACAATAGATAATTGATTTGAGATTATTGAGTTTCTAGAATGGTGTAAAGGTCTTAGACAAAAAAAAAAAAAAGAAGTCTAAATAGTAGCACAAGTGTAAGGACAAATGGAATTAGGTTGTCAAACAGTAAGCATGCTACTTAAGTTAAGTGGAAACATGAGTAGCTCTCATTTTGTCTAAATTGGCAATGATTCTAATCTAGTTTCAAGAATATGTCAAGAGGTGGTTAAATGCTCGATGGGAAGTATCAATAAGCTGATGAACCAATACATAGCTCAATGGTGAATTTTGTAGGTAATAAACTAATTTCTCTTCTTTCTCTTGCAATGATAATGATTCGAGTGATTAGATAGTTGATATAAGAGCTTCTGATCACATGATTCCTTTTTCTTTCACATGTTACTTGACAAGCAAACACTTTCTAGCTTTATTCAAATGAATTAAAAAAAAAAAGACCTAATGGCCATCTAAAAGCTATTAACACTATTAGAAATATTATCATCAATAATGTGATCATGTTAACAAAAGTTTTACTTATACTAGATTTTCATTACAATTTTTTATCCATAAGGCAATTACATGTTAATAACAACTTATGTTCCATTTTGACTAATGCTCATTGTTTGTTTTGAAGTTTGACTTCCAAAAAAGAAGTTGCACATGCTGGTGGTAACTTTAGACTCTTTATAATAAAGTCCAAGACAAATGAAAGTTGTCTAACTCAATTGTTGTTTCCTATTAGAATTGATGGAAATCCTTCTTTGGTTAGTTGTGACCAAGTCTCTTTTGTAAACAATAAATTGTCCCTATAACTATTACATGACATTTTTTTGTTTTAAATTACAGCACATACCAAATTGTAAAGGTATGTATATGTCTAAATTCTTATGTAGTACTTGTCAAATTGAAAAATTTCATCACTTTGCTTTTCATTTGAAATTATCTAGTTCATTAACCTTTTGAATTAGTACATATCGATATATGGGGACCTTATAACACACCTTCTATATTTGGTGCTAATTTTTTTTTTACCATAGTGGATGATAAAACTAGGTGTACTTGGACTCATTTGATGATACACAAGTATGAAACCTTCTACATTCTAGTTAATTTTTTTGTCTATGTGAAGAACCACTTTCATACAACAATAAAAACTATCAAAAGTGACAATGGCAATGAATTCATTTCAAAGGAGTGTCAATATTTGTCCATTAGACATGGTATTATACACCAAGAGTGTCTTATACACTTAATGCTAAAATGGAATTGTCAAAAACAAACATAGGCACCTCTTTGATACTATAAGAGCTCTTTGATTACTTGTTGATCTCTTAAAAATGTTTTGGGGGAGAATGTATCCTAACTACCACAAATCTTATTACAAAATGCCAATAAAATTCTTGCATTGGAAGTCCTCCTTTCAACTCCTATACAATAAACCACCCTTTCAACTCCTATGTTTTGCTACCACTATTGTACATGTGAGATAAATTTGATGCTAGAAGTAGATGTTGTATGTTTTTCGATTACCCACTAAGTTAAAAAGGGTACAAACTTTATAATTTGGACACTCATGAAGTTTTTATTAGTTGAAATGTTTTGTTTTATTTGCATATTCCTTTCTAATATAATATAAATATCATTCAATTCAACCTTTACAACATGCTTCACTATTTCCTAATGCATTTCCATTAGATAGATCATTCATTTATTTTCCAACAGGTTCCATCTTCTTATAATACACATTCAACATCTATACTTAATACTTTTACTTCTTCACCATTTGTTATCAAATCAAATAAAGATAAGCATATTCTAATTTAGTTAAGTGATTTTATTCATACTGTTAAAAAAATTCATCAACAAATGTAACCATTTCAAATCCTATCCCCTTACCTTCCTATTCCTTATACACATTTAGAATTAGAATGAAAGTAGTTATGAAGCCCTTACTACTTTACTTACTTTGTAAGATTCAAAAGGCGAAGAGCCCCTACAAAAAAATAGTCGTATAGGTTGGGGTGCTTGTGGTAAGCTACCTTGGGTATGAGGAATTCCTATAAAAAAGAGAGAGGAAAAGTCCGGTATTTGATGAGGAAATTTATGTGGTACCGCCTAAAGGGTACTCTTTAGCAATGTCCAATCAAGTTTGTAATGATCACTTTATGAGTTGAAACAAGCTTTTAGGTATCAGAATAAGGAGTTTACAAGATTTCTTTTATCATTGGGTTTTCAACAATCAAAGAATGATTACTCTCTGTTTACCTAGCATCATAAAGATATTTTTGTTGCCATATCAATCTATGCTGATGATGTCTCAATCACTAGGAATTTAAAGGATATTGTTGCTAGTAAATAAAGTCTAGATCGAGCTTTTAGTGTTAAAGATCTTGGTGATGTTTGTTATTATTTAGGTATTGAAAATTTTCATTTGCCAAATGAGTCCGGGCTTAATCAACGTAAGCTTCTATTAGATATTCTTGAGAATGTTGGGTAAATAAGAGCAAAGCCTGCTAAAATTCATTTTCCATTTAGTTTAAAGCTCGATCATTCTTTTAGGAGGTTACTTTTGATCCTACTATGTTTTGGAGGATTGTAAAAAGATTATTGTACTTAACTTTGACCTAACTTGATCTTTCATTCGTTGTATAATGATTGAGTCAATTTGTTTCAAAGCCATGAACTTCTCATCTATAGGCTGCTTTGTATGTTCTGTGTTAGCTTAAAGGTACTTTAAAAAATGGTATATTCTTTTCATCTTCTAGCCCTTTGTCCTTGTTTAGTTACTTGGATGCTAAATGGGGTTCTTGTCATGTTGATCATAAATCTCTTTCTAGTTATTGTGTATTTCTTAGTTCCTCTTTAATGTATTGGAAGATGAAAAAAAGGCAATTGTCTCTACCTCATTAGTAGAAGGAAGATATAGGAGTTTAGTTGTTGCAACTAAGGAACTTTTATAGACTTCATACATTCTCAATGATCTTTATATACTAGTTTAGCTTCTACATCTTTTATTTTCTATTAGCCACTCAGGTAAATTGATTATCGAGAATCCTTATCTTTATGGATGCATAAAGCATATCAAGATTGACATACACTTTACTAGAGCTCATATTTCATCCAGGTTTCTTCAAATTGTCCATGTTTCTTTTGCCACACAAATTTCACATTTGATGACTAAGGCCATTTCTAAAGCTTAACTCTAATCTTTTCATTCCATGTTAGGACTTTTTATAATGTCCCACTTGAAGGAGGGATCTAAAACTATATACATAGGTTTTTGTTTATTAGTCATGTGGAAGTCATGTAATAGTCTATCAATTGTATATAAATACTTACTCACATTCTGTAATGCCTTGAAACCTGGGAACCCTATGGCTCACCACGTATCTTTACTAAACAAGGATAAATTAACACTCTTAACCCAACTTTGATACCATTTAATCTTGTAATTTTTACAAACCATAATAATATAAATCTAATATTTCTAGCATAATACAAATACATCCTGTATAGATTTTTAACTCTTAAAGAAACCAATCTTAATACATTAATCCAAATCACTTAAAATATTTAACTATTCTAACTTTCAAATTCTCAAATTCAATTTTAAGTCTTAGTATAAGTCTTATGCTTCAACTGATCAATCCTCACTTTATTACCATAATAATAACAGTAATATTCATCCTCCCTTTCTTGTATATTCAATCCTAAATCCTCTTCATGAGTAACATTTCTGTTTATACTTGTATCTAAAAAACAAAATCCTTGAGGGATGAGCTATTGCGTAGTACGTATAACTAGCAAACACATACGAATGAACATGCAAGAATTTAAATCACATACATTTATACAAACATTATACATCATACAACAAGTTCTTGTTTCACTTAAGCTCACATAACACCAATAGGGTACTCATGATCACGTCAAACATATAAAAATACTTAATACAATGTTAGGAACTGCCACTATGAGCCCTAATACCTTTAAACCTTAAACCTTAAACATTAACTAACTTATATCATTTCTAAGCATGATTCCACTAGGGACAACGTCACATAAGGATTATTGGGATGCCCCCGAGGGATCTGCCACTACGAGCTCCTAAGCCAGGTCAAGCCAAACATATACAATAAGTAACTTAACCAGACTTAATCCGGTCATTCAACTTAATCCAATTTTCCACTATCTTAACAAGTATAAGAAACAACAAAAGTTACACATACATAGAGTCTTAGTCTTAAGTACATTTGGTCTTGAATTTAAAGTTAATATGTAATCTATCAAAAAACTAGTGATTCCTTCTTAGTACTAATCTAAGAATAAGTTACGTTTCTTAATTTTATTCACTTAATTGTTATATGATTTTTTTTCTCTTACTTTATTAAAGTTTCTAGGTTTTTACTAGATGTTTAGGTTGTATGGAATTTTGACTGAATGTAAATTAAATTGATAAAAAAATATTACTAAGTACACGGTCTTGTTTTAGGCCATATACTTTAGCACGACTGGGATACATGGTCGTGTATAGTGCCATGTATCATTCTGCGTGTTTTGCATTTTTGGCATATCTAGGTACATGATTATGTAGTTAGTCGTGTACTTTTTTGTGTAATTTGGTATTTTGGCACACCCAGGTACACGGTTGTGTATATGACCATGTTACCTTTCTATGGATTTTCATATTTCGACATGCTTAAGTGCATAGGCATGTCATTCGTCTGTGTACCTTTCTGTACATAATGTGTATTTCTGCATGGACAAGTACACAGGTGTGTACTTGACTATGTATCATACTGTTCTTCATGAACCCTTTTTCCTCTTTTCCAATTTGTTCCTAAACCTAATTTCTATGATCTTAAATCTATTTTATTCTTAATATCTATAATTTCTAATGAGTTAGGTGGATTAGTAAACTTATCTAATTATGTGATTCAAACCTTTAATTGCTCGCTTTAATTCTTGTTCTGCCTCTTCCTTAATCCAAATTCTGATGAACCACGTAATGGAGTTTATTAATTTCCTCAATTCTAACATCATATATAATGAATTAATCATTGAAACTCCTTACTTGATGAAATTAGGTTGGTTCCTTGTTGTTGTTTGCTAAGTTACATTAGGGTTTTCTAGAGAGTGTCACTTTTCTGTCACTGTGAGAATGTAAAGAGAGGAGCGTTAAGTCAAATTAGGGTTTATATACCTTGTCCATGGAATGACCAAATTGTCTCCGATTCTTTATAAAAATTAATAGTTCGTCCTTGACATTATATTTTAATAATATTATATGACTATATTTTTTAGGTATTTACATTCTCTCCCATATAAAAACTTTCATCCTCGAAAATTACTTGATTATGGAATAGTTTTAGATATTTCTTCCTCATCTCATTTTCCAATTCTCACGTCACTTCACGTTCAGTTTGATTTATCCATTATATCTTTATGTAAGGAATCATTTTCCATCTTAGCACTTGTTCCTTGACATCCATAACCTTTACTAGTTTTTCAATAGAGGATAAGTTTAGCTATACATTTAAGGGCTTTAAAGCTACTATTTGATTTGGGTTTGGTAAAAACTTCCTCAACATGGATACATAGAATAGATATGTACCATAGCTAAACTTGGTGGGAGAGTTGACTTGTAAGCCACAATACCTACTTTTTCTAGAATTTCAAATGAGCCTACGTATTTTAGGTTTAACTTCCCTCTTAACTCAAACTTGATCATCCCTTTTGTTGGAGAAACTCTCAATAGCACTTTGTCTCCTACTTAGAATTTTAAGGGGCATCGTCTCTTATCTACATAACTCTTATGTCAGGACTGAGTAGTTTGTATTCCCTGCCTTATCAATTTTACCTTATCTACAACCTCTTTAGACCAATTTCGGTCCCAACATCTATCATTCTCCCACTTCATTCTAATGTAATGGGGATTTGTATCTTCTTCCATATAGAGTTTCATAAGGAGCCATTTAGATGGTTGCTTGATAGTTATTGTTATAGGCAAACTCAACCAAAGTTAAGTACTTATTTTAGTTATCTTTAAAATCTAGTGCATAGGCTTTGAGCAAATTTTCTAGAAACTAAGTGGTTCTCTTATATTGTCCATCTGTTTGAGGGTGGAATGTAATGTTGAATTGCAATTTTATGCCCTAAAGCTTTATCTAAGTTATTTCAAGATCTACTTACAAATTGTGTCTTTATTAGAAGTTATAGTTGCTGACACTCCATGTAATCTTACTATCTTCTATATATATATCTAGGCCAGTTTCTCTAGTTTGTATCCCACTTTGATCGGTAGAAAATAAGCAGACTTGATTAGCCAATCTACTATTACCTAAATTGCATCCTGCTTTTCTTTAGCATTTGGGAAGGCCATAACAATCAATTGTCACATGTTTCCATTTCCACTTTGGTATTGGAAGAGGCTGTAATTCTCTAATTGGCCTTTGATGTTCAATCTTGATCTACTAGTAAGTAAAGCATTTTGTTACATACTTAGCTATCTCCCTTTTTGTGTTCTTTCACTAGTAGTGACTTTTCAGGTCCTTATACATTTTGGTACTTTTGGGATGGATTATATAGGTTAGGTAATATGCCTCTTTCACTATTTCTTCTTTAATTCTATGTCCCCTAACACGCACAATCACTTTCCATACCTTAAAGTCCCCTCTGTGTCCATATTAAATTCGAGAGCCTTGTCTTGTTCCAACTTGCTCTAGATTTCGTAAATTTCTTATCCCCCATCTAAGCAGTTTTGATTCTACCCATTAAAATTGGTTGTATACGTAAAGTGGTCATTTTCATTTTCACTTCTTAAGATAAACATCAAATTCCAACTTATGCATGTCATCCAACAACTCTCATTGTGAAGTGATGAAAGTAGCAACATTTCCTTGTTTCTTTCTATTAAGGCCATTTACCACCACATTGGCTTTTCCTAGATGGAATTGGATTTCCAGGTCATAATTATTGATTAATTCCAACCATCTCTTTTGTCTCATGTTTAGCTCTTTCTGTGTGAAAATATATTTCAAGCTCCTATGATCAGTGAAGATCTTACATCTTTCTTTATATAGGTAGTGCCTTCATAGTTTTAAGGCTAGTACTACTGCCACCAACTTTAAGTCATGATTCAGGTAAGTCTTCTCATATGGCTTCAATTAGTGGGATACATATATTATGATTTGTCCATCTTGCATTAATATACATTCTAATCATTGGGTTGAGGCATCATTATAAACAATGAATTATTCCATACTCTTGGGTAATGCCAAAACTGGTGCTGACACAAGTTTTTTCTCGAGCATTTAGAAATTGGCTTCACATCTATCATCCCACTTAAACTCCACATTCTTCTATGTCAACTTGGTGAGAGGAGTTGCTATCTTAGATAATCTCTCAACAAACCTTCTATAGTAGCCCGTCAGACCTAGGAAGCTTCTTATATCTATTATTGTCTTTAGTCTTCCATCCATGTTAACTACATGGCTTAAGAAAACCACCTACTTTAGTTAGAATTCACATTTATTGAATTTGGTATACATTTTCTCTTCTTGTAACTTGCCTAACACTAATCTCAAGTGCTCCTCATGTTCCTCATTGCTCCTAGAGTATATCAAAATATTCTTTATGAAGATGATTACAAATTTATCTAGGAAATCCTTGAACATCCCATTCATTAAATCTATAAATGCTTTAGGTGCATTCATCGACTTGAAAGGCATAACAAAAAATTTAAAGTGCCTATATTAGGTCTTGAAAGTTGTCTTCTGTATGTCTCATTCCTTAATTCTTAGTTGGTGGTATCTTGATCTTATGTCTATTTTAAAGAATACCTAAGCTCCATAAAGTTGGTCAAATAGGTCATCTATCTTAGAAAGAGGATACTTGTTCTTAATAGTAGCCCGATTTAACTCTTTATAATCGATGCGGAGTCTCATGCTTCCATTATTCTTCTTGACAAAAGGATTGGTGTACCCTAAGGAGATACTGGATCTTATGAAACCGTTATTTTGTAAATCTTGTAACTACTTCCTTAACTCTTCTACTAATTCAACTAGTGTCATCTTATATACCGGTTTTGATATTGTACAGTACCCTATACCAAATTAATGCTGAACTCTATCTCCCTAGCTAGGAGTAGACTAAGAAGGTCTTCCAAAAACACATTTGGAAATTTTCTCACTATAGGCACAATTTTAAGTTTTATGTCTTCACTTGCTTTAGTAGTTATAACTGCTAACATATTCTTTCCCCATAACTCATAAGTGGGTAATCATGTTGGTCTCTGAGCTTCTAGCTTGTACTCAAAGTAAACTTCCTTGGGTATGTTGAAATATACTACCATGTTATGACACTTAATGGTAGTATGGTATTTTGACAATTAATTTACTCCCAAAATAATGTCAAACTCCACAATCTCCAGAATCAAGAGATTTATTGGCATTACACTACCTCGTATCTCTATTCTTACTCTTTTCCAAATTCTATTTATCTTCCCTCTAACTTTCTAAGGAGTATTAATAGCTAAGCTATTATCCATATTTTCAACATCCAATGCACATTTACATACAAAGGTTTTAAACATATAGGAAATAAATGCACTAGTGGTCTACCAGTCTATGCTTTTAGAGGTCTTACTACCGTGGAGCTGGGGTTATTTGATTTCTTGTTTTCCTCTGAGGATAGTCAACTGCCTTATGTCCCCTTTGTTTGCATACATAACAAAATGCTAGGGCAATTGACCTCTCGTTATAACGCCTATTGATATGTCTTGTCTTTCCATAGGAGAAGCACATACCCTCTAGCCATCTTCATTCCCTTAATTCATGAGGCCCATAGCACCTAGTGCATCTGATAATAGGGGTTGCTGCAAGAAGTGCAAAAGGCACTAGTCTAATTTGTAGAGGAGGGGCTATAGTACTTTATGATATGCCTTGGAATATATGGGTTCTCTTGCCCTTATCTTACCCCATCACTCTCAAGGTGGGTCTCTTACTTAAAGTTATTCCTACTCTGCGGTTCCTTTACTCCTCTATCCTTTTTTCTACTTTGTTCCAAGTACTTGGCATTATTGACTGCTTTAGAATATGTGTTTAGTTGAAAGGCCCTAACTTCATGTTGGAGATCTAGCTTTAATCCCCTCAAAAATATTTTGGCTATGGATTTGTCATGAGCACAAACATTTTCGTGCAGGAACTAAATTAAGCGATTCAATTTTGCTTCATATTCTTTCAATGTCCCATTCCCCTATTCATAGTTATAATTCTCCATTTTATCCTTAGAACTGCTAGGGAAGTACCTTTGATAAAAAAGTTCCCTGAACACTGTTCAATTCCTACACTCTCCTACTAGTTTAGGAACTGATGCCCATAATTTTACTGTAGTCCCTTTTAGCATAAACGCAGCATAGTTCACTCTCCTATCTTCAAGTATCTAAAAAATAACAAATGTCTTCTCAATCTCCTACACCCAATCCTTAACCTCAATCAGGTTATCCACCTTAAGGTTGAACTCCTTTTCCTCCCTAATGAACCTATCAAAATTGATTAGTTCATTTGCAATTTTGCTCTATGGGACATTATGGGCTTGATGTTGTTGTGTCAATAACCTCACTAAGTTGTTCACAATCTGCAGAAGTTAGGTAGTCTGTTCTGCTATCTAACCTTATCCCCTTTTTGGCCATTGACCTTGAATGTTCTCCTCATTTAGATTGCCACCTCTAGCACCTCTTGTTGAGCTTGATTCGATGATTCTTCTAGAAAGCATTTTGTTTGAGAAGAGATAACTAGATAGACTTAAAAATTAGTGTCAGTTCACTATTGGTGTCATTATGTGTCGATATATACATATATACCTCTACACATAATTGTATACATATATATGAATAACATGGTAATTGAAAGAATGGTAATTAAAATAATAGTATAGTTTATTAAATAAAATAATTGTCTCATAATTTCACTTACTCTCTTCATATCTTACCATCCTATAAATCAAATGCTTAATTCTTCTAAAGATTATATCTTACTTTCTGTTGTTTTAAACTTATACCTAATGATCATCATCTAACTTCTAAGGATCATCAAACTTAATTCTAAAGGATCATTAAGCCTAAGCTCTAAAGGATCATTAAACCTAAGCTTTGATACCATTTAAGCTGTAATGCTTTGGAACCTAAGATGCCACTACTCACCACGTGTCCTTACCAAACAAGGACATGTTAAGGCTTTTAGTCCTATTTTGATATCATTTAATCTTATAATTTATGTAAACCATAGTCATATGAATCCAATATTTTCAGGATGATACAAGCAAATCTTATATAACTTTTCAACTCTTAAAGAAAACAATCTTAATACATCAATCCGAATCACTTAAAATGTTTAATTATTCTAACTCTTAAATTCTCAAATTCAATAATAAGTCTCAATACAATTCTTATGCTTCAACTAATCAATCTTCACTTAATCACCATATTAATAATGGTAATCTTCATCCTCCCTTTCCTATACATTCAACCTTAAATCCTCTTCATGGGTAACATTTCCCTTTGTACCTGCATATAAAAAAAAAATAATCCTTAAAGAGTGAGCTAAGACCTAATACTTATAACCAACAAACACATACGCATGAACAAGCAAGATTTTAAATCACATACATTTATGCAGACATTATACATCACACAAAAAGTTATTGTTTTACTTAAGATCACATAACACCAATGGGGTACTCATGACCTCACTAAACATATAAAAATGCTTAATGCGGTGTTGGGAACTGTTACTACAAGCCCCAACACCCATGAGTTCTTAAACCTTAACCAATGTAGATTATTTCAAAGTACAACTTCATTAGAAACAATGTCACACAAAGATTATTGGAGCGTCCTCTAGGGATCTACCACTATGGACCCCTAGGCCGAGCCAAGCATATACAAGAAGTAACTTAACTAAACTTAATCTAGTCATTCAACTTAATCCAATTTACCATTATCTTAATAAGCATAAGAAATAACCAAAGTTATACATACTTGGAGTCTTAGTCTTAAGCACGTTTGGTCTTGACCAAAACACCACTAATTCTTTCTTAGTATTAATATAAGAATAAGTTACGTTTCTTAATTCTATTCACTTAATCATTATATGATTTCTTCTCTTACTCTATTGGAGTTTCTAAGGTTTTACTAAATATCTAGGTTGTATGGAATTTCAAACGAATGTAAATTAAATCAATAAACAAAATATTACTAAGTATATGATCGTGTTTAGGCCATGTACTTTAGCATGGTCGGGATACATGATTGTGTATAATGGCCGTGTATCTTTCTACATGTTTTACATTTTTGGCACGCTTAGGTATATGGTTGTGTAATTGGCTATGTTGTGATCAAAATGACCCCTAAGCATGAGCCCCTCCTTTTACCTAGCCATGGTTGGGGCTAGGTAGACTCTAGATCACAAAATTTTCCCTTTAGCAGTGTTAAATTCCACAAAATGATTAGATATATTTCAAATTACCCAATTTGTAATAGAAAAATTTGAAGTTTCCATCATTAATTTAACATGTAATATGCATAACACTCTTGGAAATTGGACGAAAACTTACCTAATTCTCTTTTAAAGATTAAATCATACCAAAATGTGCTTCTCCCCATACTTAAGATTGAACTCGCATTGTTTTTTGATTAA
The DNA here is from genome assembly GCA_037954665.1 of Laguncularia racemosa. Lineage (NCBI taxonomy): Eukaryota > Viridiplantae > Streptophyta > Magnoliopsida > Myrtales > Combretaceae > Laguncularia > Laguncularia racemosa. The sequence continues at coordinate 2,174,885 of JBBMOL010000130.1, forward strand.
GCAAAAATGTCCTAGCACCTACAATTTTGACATAAAATTAGACTTAGGATAGTGAAAAACAAAAGGAACTCAACTTACCAAAGTTAGATAGAGGTTACCTCCTATGAAGTGCACTTTTTTAGTGTCATTGGCTTGATGTCCTTCAAATTTCTTAGCTTCGCAAAGCTAGTGATTGGAGTTTAAACTGCTTTTGGTTTTCATGCTCTATTCTACCTCCTAAATACAACTTCAATCTCTTCTTGAAATTTCTTAAGATCACGAGTGTGAGAATCATGATACTTTTGATATAATTTTTTTTTCGAGTAATGGCTCATTTATATGCCTTGAGGACCTTTAAAAGTTGATGTTTATGTTTAAAAGACAAATCTAAAGCAATAATGACTAATAACTTTGAATTTTCTGCTAAAAAAGCATACTCCAAATAATCTAGAAGTTGTTTTAATTCCAAAATCGGTAGGTCTTCTATGGAAGTTTTAAGCTTTGCTTCACTTCCTTTCTTTAATGCTTCAAAACCACATTGAGGAGTAATTTCCTTAGTTGAATCAAGTTGTGATAACAATGATTCAACCTCCAAATTTGTCAAATCCCTTCCTTTTCCATGAACTATGCTCAATTCTAACTCATCCTTACATAGTAGCTCTTTAAAGTGCACATCTACCGAAGAATCAACATCAATGACATAACATGAATCATTTACACTCATTGGATACCTTAAAGCTGGAGCAATTTTCATCACCAATTCTTCTTCTCCTACCCTTAAAGTAAGCTTGCCTTCCTCTACATCAATGAATGCCTTAGTTGTTGCAAAGAAAGGTTTTCCCAAAATTAAAGGTACATTCCTATCTTCATCTATATCTAAGATAACAAAATCGATAGGATAAATGAAATTACTAACTTTCACTAAAACATCTTCAATAATCCCCTTAGGAATTTTCACAAATTGGTTAGCAAGTTGTAAAACCATACAAGTGGGCTTGGGTTTAGCAAGTCCTAACTTCTTAAAGAAAGAATAGGGTATCAAATTGATACTTGCCCCTAAGTTAGCCAAATTTTTATCAGCAGTAATATCACTAATTACACAAGGAATTATGAAACTACATGGATCTTTCAACTTTGGAGAAAGCTTATTTTGAATAATGGATGAATAACTAGCTCTAACTTCAATAGTAAAAATATCCTCCAATCTCCGTTTGTTGGACAAGAGTTCTTTCAAGAACTTAGCATACTTTGGTATTTGTGAAAGTGCTTTAACAAAAGGAATGTTAATGTGCAATTGTTTAAAAAGATCAAGAAATTTACCAAATTACTCTTTGCCCTTAGTTTGATTAAGGCGTGATAGATATGGAATTCGTGGTTTATACGCTTTTACAACTGGAGATGGTGATTGCTTTGCAGGCTCTAACTATTTAGGTATCAATTCTTTGACCATGGGCCTTTTAGCTTTCTTCTTTGTCTAATTCTTTTAGCTTCTCAGACGGTAACTCATTCCCCTTTTCAAAATAATAGCTTTTGCTTGTTCTCTTAAATTAGGCTTAGTATTACTAAGAAGAGAACCTGGTTGTCTATTAGAAAACATCTTAGCCAATTAGCCAATTTTTTTCTCAAGGTTGTGGATAGAAGCTTCTTGATTTTGATGTCTTTCCTCAGAACTTTGAATGAATTGAGTCATAAGATCTTCCAAAGTTGGCTTCTCTTCTAGTGGTGGTAAAGTTGGGAGTTAAGGCATTGGTCGAGGTGGTGGCAATTGTGGTTTTTGAAACCATAGAGTTAAATAGTTAGCTCTTTGAGTGTTTGTATTGATATAGTTGAAATTCGGTGATTCCGCTGACTTGGATTATATGTGTTGCTATAAGGATTGCTTTGTTGTCTATTTTGATTGCACTAATAGTCAACATGTTCTTGATGTTCAAAGAACCTACTATGATCTTCAAATGAATTTCCAATTGGATCATTGGTGTTGATGCATTCTTGATACTAGTAATTTGTTTACTTAGTACATCCATCTTAGCTATAATAGTGGTCATGAGATCCACCTTATACAATATAGCTGTTTTTTGCTTGCTTCGGTTGTTCCGCCATTGATAATTGTTCTTAGCCATATCTTCAAAAAGCTTCAAGGATCCCTCTAGTGTCTTAGAATTCAAAGTATCACCGGTTATGGCATTAACTAATTGTCTAGTGGCTATGTTGAGCCCATTGTAAAAGGTCTGAACTTGCATCAATGGTGGTAATTGATAATGTGGACATTGTCTCAACAACTCTTTCCACCTTTGCTAAGCATCATATGAAGTTTTGGCATCATTTTAAACAAAGGAAGGAATGTCATTTCTTAACTTGGCAGTTTTGTATAGAGGAAAATAATTATCCAAAAATTGCTTTACCATGTCTTCCTAAGAAGTAATAGCTTCAACACCTAAGGATGCCAACCAAGTCTTAGCTTTCCCTCTTAATGAAAAAGGAGAACAATTGGTATTGCACTGTATGATCCACAACTCCATTGTTTTTAAAAGTCTCACAAAATTTTAAGAAACTTTGAATATGTGCATGTAGATCTTCGTTTGGTAATCCATCAAATTGATAATATTGTTGCAAGAGTTGAATCACAATACCTTTTATTTGAAAATTATTAGTTCTAATGGGAGGCTTTACAATGGTTAGATTGGTGCCATTAAGTGTAGGCCTAGCATACTCTAAATTGGTTTTGTGATGTTCTTTAGCCATCATTTGTGTTTCCACTTCTCTAAACAATTTCGCCATTACTTCTGTCTTAGCTTTAATATCAAATATCAAAAGCCTCTCCCTTAGTTGTTAATTGCTAAGAAGAATTAGCAATCGTGTTATTTCGAATCATAAGGACTGTCCTCTCGATCTCAAGATCTAGATTAAGAATATTCGTAAGGAGACTCTTTGTCATGCACCAGTAAGAGCAAATACTCCAAGATTAGAATTATTTAAAAATAAGGAAAAGAAGAAGAAGATAAGAGGCTAAAGTAGTAGATACTAAGGCTTTTCCTAATATTGCTTTCCTAAATCCTTAGCAATAGTGTCAAAAACTTGATGCATGCTTCCTAATTGTATCAAATTTTAAATTTATAAACTTAATGAAATCTACTATCTAAGTTAGATAAGTGTACTTATCTAATATAGCATAGATTTTAGCATGTCGTCCACAATGATCTTAAAGACAAGTACTAGTATTACCATTTTTTTATCATTTAGCCTAAATCTTGAAGTGAGATTTACAATTCAAATACTAAACAACTAATCTAGCAATCCTAAGATCAATTATGTATACTTTCAAAAGATGAATTCAATCATAAGATATACCCTTTACCTTAATCTATGCTAAACCTTAAAATTGTTATGATAATAGATTGATTGATAAATTATTTATGCTTTACACTATAGGATCTCATCAATTAAATCAATTACTCCCTTAAGTCAATTAATTCCTAACCATACATGAGATAGTAGAGACCTCTCCCTCATTAACGTTGCATAAGATTGCATGAAGTTTATGATCCTTATAATAATAATTAAATTCTTGTAATTGAAAATTGGAATTTCCCTACCTTTAGGTGAAACATATAATTTCTCTATTCATGAAGATCAATCCTATTATGTGAAACCTCTTTCTATCTAATAAGAATCAAACATGTAATTAATTTGTGTACAAATCAATCATAAGACAATGAAATCACATGAATAGGTATAAAAGCATGAACTTTTCATTAATAAAAAAGTAATTCAATTCACATGGTTTAGAGTTTCACAAAGTGTAGGGCATAAGAAATCTACTCCTCCATAGAGTTTACAATTAGCACATAAGATCTAGAGAAGGTAAAAGAAATCATCATGTAGAGATAAAACCCTTGTAGATGATGTCTTGTGATATCTAGTGATGTATAGGTAATTTCTCCCTTGAAGTTCTTTGTATTTTCTCTTATAGGGTTTAGAAAAACTGATCCAAAATTGTCTAACTAACTCTTTAAAACCAAACTAAAAGTTGTCCATATATGAAATTAGAGTGTTATTTATAATTTTCTAGTGATTGCAAGTTAGTATGGTCAGCTGCATAGTCGTGTTCGGGGCGGGGTTGAAAAATATAGCCCGTATGCTTTCGCCTCTAATGCTTGCTATGGTTAGCCTTACCATTCAGCATAGCGATGCTGAAGGCAAGGCTAAAAAAGAAAATTTATTCCTTTTCCAAAATTGAACCAAACTTGTTTAATTTGCCTTGATTTCTCTTTAATCATTATGAAATCTTCCAAATGAACTCTTTAATTTTGAAATGAATTTTTTCACAAAGTAAGTATCCTATTCTTTAACAAATCACAAGAAATACATAACAAATATGTCCAAATAAGCACAAATAAAAAAGGTCTTTTGACACTCATTAGTGAGCTAATACTCAATACATATAACTAGTAAACGCATATGCATAAACAATTAAAAACTAAATCACATACATTTATATAGACATTATATATCATACAATAAGTTCTTATTTCACTTAAGCCTACATAACACCAATGGGGTACTCACAACCTCTTTAAACATATAAAAATACTTAATACTTAATACGGTGTTGGGAATTGTCACTATTAGCCCTAACACTCATGAGTCCTTGAATCTTAAACCTTTAACCGTAACCAACCTAGATCATTTCTAAGCATGACTCCACCAGAGACAACATCACATAAAGATCATTAGGGATACCCCTTAAGGATTTACCACTACAGGCTTCTAAGCAGGGCTAAGTACATACAATAAGCAACTTAACCAAACTTAATCCAGTTATTCAACTTAATCTAATTTACCACTATCTTAGCAAGCATAAGAAGTAGCCAAAGTTACATGTACTTGGAGTCTTAATGTTAAGTACATCTAGTCTTGAACTTATAGTTAATCTGTAATTTGTCAAAATGCTAGTGCTTCCTTCTTATTACTAATATAAGAATAAGCTATGTTTTTTAATTCTATCCACTTAATCATTATATGATTTCTTCTCTCACTCTATTAGAGTTTCTAAGGTTTTACTAGATGTTTAGGTTATATGGAATTTCTAATGAATGTAAATTAAATCGATAAACAGAATATTACTAAGTACACGATTGTGCTTTAAGCCATATACTTTAGTACGGTTGGGATATATAGTGATGTATAATGGCCATGTATCTTTCTATATGTTTTCCATTTTTTGCATACCTAATTACATAGTCGTGTACTTTACCGTGTATCACGCTATTCTTCACGAACTCTTTTTCCTCTTTTCCAATTCATTCCTAAACCTAATTTCTATGATCCTAACTTTATTTGATTCTTAATATTTGTAATTTCTATTGTGTTAGGTAGATTACTAAACTTACTTGTCTAATTGTGTGATTCAAACCCCTAATCGTCTACTTCAATGCTCATTCCACCTCTTCCCTTATTCGAATTTTGATGAACCATGTAATGGAGTTCATTAATTTCCTTAATCATAACATTAGATTTAATGAATTAATCCTTGAAACTCCTCACCTGATGAAATTGAGTTAGTTCCTTATTGTTGTTCGCTAAGTTACCTTAGGGTTTTCCAGAGAGTGTCACTTGCCTGTCACTATGAGAATGTAAAGAGAGGAGAGTTAGGTTAAACTGGGGTATATATGCCCTATCTATGAAATGACCAAAGTGCCCTCGGTTCTTTTTAAAAATTACTAGTTCATCCTTGACATTACATTTTAATAATATTATATGACTTTATATCTTCTAAGTATTTACACATTCTATATAAACTAATAGAAAATAATGAGTTTCCAATTCCTACAATTTAATTAATGTTTTTTCCCTTGTGACATCTTATTAGAAATGTTCTTCCTTTCTTCTTCGTCAATTATTTAGAATCAAATATAAGCTTAGACTTATCCATAGGATACAAAAGGCATGTTACTAAATTTGTGATATTACCTTAGATATCTAATAATTCAAGGATAAAATTGCTCTTTATTTTTTTATAGATAAAAAATTACATAATGACCAATAATTTATTTTGTTATATTATACATGGTTATATATGATAATGATTATAAGATAGTTGATTGCACCTACTAACTTATTTCATGAATGGTGGAGCTTGGAATTTTAAGGTTATGTAATTTTATAAAAACCAACAATTCTTGATCTAAAATCATCTCTTATTCTAAAGGTTCATAAATTTGCAACACTTTAGTTACAAACCTTCATTTGAGTCAATACTTTTAGATAACATTTAATCTAAGATGTCAAATTTAAGGCAAAATGTATCATTTAAATCAAGAATTTGTTTTGTAAATCTTTTGTTGTGAAGACCACTATAGGCTAGTTAAAATTTTATGCAAATGAAGGCACACTTCTTTGAAGATTGTTCATAAGAACACAATATTATTAAAAGAAAAGGTAATAATAATTAAAGTGGAGTATGTACAATGATTTACAAGATTTGAATTGGTGGCATTGGATGAATTATGAAATATTAGTAGCATGTGGATCTCTTAAAATTTATCATCAAACATTAATTTACATTTGAATCGTGATGGAAACTTTTATATTTAATTATGGATTCGCTAAGAGAATTAGTGGGAAGAACTTTGTAAAGAAATTTCTCATTTTTTAAAAGAATTTTAATTAATTTTAGGGGAAATTGCAAAATACCCCTTAAACTTTCACCGACATGTAGATTCACCTCCTAAACTTTCAAAAAATGTATCTTGAATAAGGAGGAGGTTGAAATAGCATATGCTCATTGTGTTAGGCAAAGAAAATACAATCATTGAAAGAAGACTCATTACAAATAACTTGCTAAAACCTCAGTAGAAAGAAAATAGAGGAAATAACTTAAGAGCAATATTGTTACTCTAGGCAGCACATAGAGAGGTATATTAGTAGAATTCTAGAAGCATAAGATAAAGGTTTCTTCATAGTAATCTCACTCATCAAGTTTTGTTTTTCATTACACATTACATGAAATTACCACTCTTGACGCGCCTCTAACTTTGTTCTACTTGAATCATGTTTACACATGAAAGAAAAAAACCACAGTTAAATTGTGGTGAAAGAACAAACTCCAATTTAATCCATTTGTCTTTATGTCTTCTCTTGACCTTTCTTTCCAACAAAGTTAAAATCTTTACTTCAATTTCTCTTCTAGGTACATGTTTGTGTTATATAATGTGTCTAGATTCATTGTAGTAGAAAGGGAAGATAAGCATATTATAAGAGGTGCCAACTTTCCCCCTTACTCTAGGCTTATTACTTATAGTATTTGTGGTTCCGATGGATTGAGAAAGGGAACCAATGGAATTCCGACTACTGATCCTCATTCATAATTACATGTCACGCCCTAACGTAAGCCTAAAAGTTCCTACTAAAAGCTATCACAACACGTGTGCACCTGTTACATGATAACCGTCTTACGAGTCAGAGATCGTAAGACTCTAAGTAATAAATTAAACAATTATGGCTATTCATATTTCATAAATCATAAAATGAGAATATAACTATGGATTTCATGCTCCATGGTTGACCAAGATCGTAGAAAGTCGGAATCCCCTACCAACCAGTAAATGGAATAAAACCCTAAGTCTCATAAATTCAGATTTTACATCAAGGTCCTAAAAATAATGTTTCATCTAAATAGTCTACCATTCACAATTCTTACTTTATCATTCTTGGTTTCCAAAAAACTCTTAACACTTTACATCTTATCCTATCTCAAGCTTTTATGATTTTTTTTATTTGCAAAACAGTCTGTGGAGGGGTGAGCACACTACGACTCAGTGAATGGGAGTGTAATACTCTCAATACTACACATGTACAAGCAATTTCAAATCAAGTTATCAAATTAAACACTATGTATGAACGACCATATGAATGTAGCATTTCACACGGTCTTCTAGTAACTAGTGTGAAATCTAGGGTTTACAAACCCCCCCCTTAACCTCAGGTTAGGGATTCCAAAGCCTACCAGCAGTGCCTAGGTCTCACAACCAACTCAATATCTCTTATCTCTTTGATAATTAAAATGTCTTTTAACTTTGATATTATAAGCTCAAGTGTTCTCATACACTGAGCACTCTCGTGCCTCATGTATTGAGCAACACCCTCAAGAATCGATCGGACTCGAAACCGTTAAGGCACGACAATCCCTTAGTCACTTAGTTTGCACTTGGCGTAACAGTAATCCTCTAATTACTTCTGACAAGCCCTATAACAGTGATGACCTTCAATTTCATGCAGTGTCCCATGCAATGCATGTTTAGTTTTATTTGAGTCCAATCTTTTAATTAATTGGTTCAGGGTGATTAAATAATATAAAATCACAGGCCAATCCATGTTCAAGGCAATAAAGTAAATTACTAAGCATTTAAAGAATACAATTCTAAGGACAGGCAATAGGAACCCAATCAATCTTACAAGCAGAACCATTACACCTCATATTCCCATTTACCACAACAAGAAGAGATCATACATTTCACATTACGGATAAATCACGGAAGGTCAGACCAACCAGATAGAATCGATCAAGCTAGACACCTATTTTTAATCAAATAATAGTATAATATAATCCAAATCACCTCAACCGTCCAATCCCCTACTCGGGATTGATTTACAATTATCATTTCTTGACACCTCTATGTCATGGCACTTCTCAAGTGCTCCATTTCATGTATTCAAGAGCCAAACAAGGTACCTACATACATATTCCTTCCAAGTCCTCAAGTACCTACGTATAAAATATATACATATATATATATTTATAAACATATTTTTAACTAAAGAATAAATTTGATAGGCACCTCTCCTTACATGTTTAAGAGGGGCAAGAAAATATAATTATTAAGTTTGCAGAATAAAAATTTACACTTATGATTTGTATAGTTATATGCATAAATGTATTATATAAATATAATAGGAAAATAATTTTTTCCAAGCATATATACGTATTCAAAAGTAGATTATTATGTGTATATAATGATATATATATAATTTATTCCAATTATGCATACATATACAATAGCTATAGAAGGAAAAGTTAGGTTTATATATTTTAGTTTAGTTTGAAGAAAACAATGTTGAATCACGGTATTAGGCCTATAGTAATAGCACTGGCAAAATGGTGTAAAGTGCTATCATTAAGATTGAGATATCTAACCCTTAACCCATTATATCCTTTACATCATTAAGACAGTATTCATCTCTAACTTATTTAACTCCCAATTTCTTCGTAAACTTCCTTTCCAAACTCATTTAACCCCACTATATACCTTAAAAATAATAATAACCACAACCAATTTGCAACCACAGCCAAGCAAGTGAATTTACATATACAGAGCATATCAACATTTAACACAATATTGTAACATATCATAAAGTTTTCCACTCACATGTTTATGGTTGTCATAGTTCTAATCATCATTAAGTGATTCCGACATATTGTCCCTTTACCAAACATAGTATCGAAGGATTAGCTACAGCGACTCCACATAATTTCTGTTGGATTTCTTGAGCTCCCTTTAACTCTCATCTCTTCTCAAACTCTCCAATGCCTTTCCTTACACTCACATACACAATCATTTCACCAATGGCACACCGCATTTTCAAGACTTCCTTTTACAACTTGAACACTTGATCAAGCTACTCGAGCCACTACTACTACATCAATGATACCTCTTTTTCCCATTTAATTTCACACACAGACACACTCACCTCCTTCACATAATTCTCTCTTCCTTATCGGCTTCACCTTTCCATTCTTTCTTCTCTCTTTTCCCTTATTCTCCTTTTTGGAAATTTCCAAATTCGCCTCTCCTTTACATGAAGCAACTTTGAACCTTTCGTTTATTAATTTGTTGCTGATATCTTCCAATAAACTACTTGTAAGACAAACCGTAAAATTAGCAATTGCTAAAGGTTTGTATCACCTTCTTTCTTCTCTCCTTTATTGACATCTCCACCAACAGGGCTTCCCATCCTCTTTACTAGTCTCTATCCCTACTCATGCTTCCATCACTACACACACATCGACGATCCTTCACACACGTACCGACCATCCTTTACACACACACATGCCCACCTCTATTGTAATAATGTCATACACACACGTACACATAAGTTTCACCTACACACATACACATGATCAATACCTTCTTGACTTCATCTTCTGGCTCTTCTTCTCTTTTCCTCATCCTTTTTTGTCTTCAATTCTCACTTTCTCCATCTTCCAACTTTTCTTCTCCCTTTCTCCTTATTCTCTTCTTCCTCTTGGCTCCCCTACACGTAACATTTCCCGTTGCTTCCTCGCTAAATTCCCTTCATTCCTTGGGCTTCTCCACTTTCTTATTTCTTTTTCTCATTTCTCTTCTCTCTTCTCTAGCCTACATCTAGCTTCTCCACCCCATGTCTATGTATATATGTATTTCTATTCTTTCCCTCCCCTTCCATCTTTCATTCCCGCAAACACAGCTGGCTCCTACTTCTCCACTTTAGCTTCTCTTCTTCCGCTTCTTCCTTTCCATTCCTTCTTTTCTTTTTTCCCAATCCTTGCATGACTTTATCTCCCTCTTGCTCCTTACAACACACCTACACATTGAACGCCATATATACACACACGCATCTCCACTCTTTTCCTTTGACTGGATGTTGCACCTTGTACATACCTTCACTTCACATCTGCACACACAAGGCTACTTTACGCACACATGCCCTACTTGATTCATGACGTAGCTGGAGAGGAACATATATATACATATATATTTATAAATAGCAACCGTCTTATTCAAATTCACACACATGTGCATCCTTCCCAAACTGCTAGAAACATTCACAATTCATTTTCCATAACTAGACTGCTCTCATTCCCTTACTTCTGGATGCTTAGACGTTGTCGCTTGGAACTAGATCACATTGGACACTTTTCTTGTTGGGACGTTGCGAGTTTTCTCACTGTTCGTTGCTGTTGCTATCCATATCATCCATCTCTTCACCTGGAATGTCGCTTGCTTCAGCTGGATGCCTGATTAGATCACGCCATTCCTTCTTGCCAGGAAGCTAAAGCATGTTACCCTTTGGGCATCTTTAATTTAATCTCACGCACATACACTTGCCTCTCCTGTTCATTGCTGGTGTTGTTGCAGTCCATCTTCCCTCCCTCTGCTTGGCACGTTTGTTCATTGTCGGAAACTTCTCTTCTCGCAAACACAGCTGGCCGGAAACAGGGGAAGAAATGAATGGAAAAAGCACATGTGGGGTAATGTTCTATTCTAGGCTTCTAGCAAGAAGAACCATGGCAAGTCTTGCAAGATGGCAATTATACATATACATATATATATGGATAGATAGGTAAGGGACGATGGCTGGTGTTAGAGGATTGCGTGGTGTTGCGGCAAACAGGGGACTAACAACTAGAAAAAGAAGAAGAGAAAAAAAAGAAAGAAAGAAGAAGGGAAACAATAAGGGAAGAATAAGAGAGGAAAGACTAGGAGAGGAAATGGGAAGGAAGAAGAAGAGAGAAGGGAAATGAGGATGGGACGGAGAAGCCAGGGTGACGCTTTCTCATTTTCCCTTTCCTTTTTCTTCTTGATTTTTGTTTCCTATCTTTATTCTTATCCTCTTCTCCTCTCTCTCATTGGCTTTGGGATTTATGCAAGGCGTATTCTGGAAGACTATGGATACTTACTAAATTTTCACGGTCCATTCACTGCACGCTGTGATTTATGTAAGTTTAATAATTTTTGTATTTTAACCTAAAATTTTATGATTAAATTAAATAAATTATTTCGAATATAAATATTTACTTAAAATTTTTATTTGATGATCCTAATCCTATTATTTTAATTTATTTTATCATTTTACTTATAATTTTGCATGGTTCATTTCATAAATGATTATTTTTATAAGTTTAAATTTACGTGGATTACAATTAAAACTTTTAATAAAATCTTTTAACTAATTTGGTATCAAATTTTCTTTAATTTCATAGGTTTTACATTACATGGTGCTTTCTTAAAGGGATATTGATTTTAAAACTTGTAATTTTTACGACTCTACATGGGGTGAAATACAGTTAGTTATACTTGGTTTGTTTGAAGTAATTATGGCTAAAACAAAATAAATCCTCAAATCATTTGTTAGTATTTTATGTTTTCAAAGTAATTTTATTTTTATTATTATGGTTAACTATTTGAAAGGTTTCAACAAAGTTAATTATGGGTTTTCAATATAATTAAATTCATGTGTTGTGCACATGCTCCTTTTTTAGATGGAAAATGTTAATAATCCCTAGCTATGCAAATTTTTAATAGTTTAGGGGTGAAAGAAAAAAGTACATTTTGAAAGTTTAGGGGGGTGAATCCACACATAGGTGAAAGTTTAGGGAGGGTATTTTGCAATTTCCTCTTAATTTTATGTTGAGTATATTTTGAGCATGTTTGTTATTTATAAATATGTAATTAAGTAGGAGTTTAGGATTAATTATTTATTAGAGATTTTTATCTTGAAATTTTTATGCAAAGTTATATTGAATGTGATAATAATTCAGTATATGAATATGGATATTGATTTTGTGTCTTATAAGAAATTACCATTTGATTTGATGCGTACTTTTAGTGCTTGTTATATGTGGTTGTACCAATTTTATTTATATTTGTCTATTTGAAATGTAGAGAAACATTAAAAATAAAAAGGGTTCTGCTTTTGAAAACAACATTAGCACAAGTTGAGAAAAGAAAAAATTAATAGTGACAATTTTAATATTTAGCATTGTAAAGTTCATATCTGTGTGGGGGAAGGGAAAGGAAGAATAGATATCTATATTAAGTATTTAACTTTTTTTGAAAAATTAATTCAAACAAAAACTAGCCCCTTATGATATCCTTGTTAGCTTGTAGTGTAATAAATTTTTAAGAAATAAAATGAATAAATAAATAATCGAATGATAAAAATAATGAGATAGGGGTAGAAGATTGAGCATAAGATTTATAGAGGCTCTGCCTTGTGCATCAATCATCTCTTCCAACTCCATTGCTGACAACTCAGTTGTCTATATTGATGTCATTCTACTAATCCAATAAAAAAAAAAAAACTAATGAGAAGTTACAATAAGTCTACCAAACTTTTGCATTTCACACTCTTTGCTTTGCTTATGTAACCCTTAACTTGACTAATTTACAAATCAACAAAAAGCTACTATAATATCTCTATAACAACAATTTCTAACTCTCAAGAAATCAAAATGTTCCAAGGAATACAACAATAGAAGTCTTCAATAAATATTAGCTCTCAAAATAGAATAATAAGTTGAATAACAATGTCATGTAGAAGTCTCTAAGCTTGCAATAGTATATAGTTCTTGATTAAGTTGTTCTTTCTACTTTGATTTTTTTTTAATTCGTTGGATATTTACCTTGTCTTCAATCTATAACCTCTAAAACGGTCACAAAGATCTTCAAAATTATCTTTGATTATTCGTTAAAGCTATTATTGCATAAATCTTAGACTTGATCTTTATCTCTTTTGAATTTCAAAATTTGAACATTGGCTTGCATTGCCTTACTACTACTTGATATTTTGATTCTTTTTATCTGTAAATTTCATCTAATAATATTAGGTTGTTATGCCATAGACTTCCTCATCATTTGTGGATAAACTTAGGTAAACTAATTTGAATTTCAAATGGATATTTTAACTGACTTGATCAATTGGGATATGCCTCTTGCTTCCATCCTTATCTAAAAAAGAGCTTGGTTAAATCTTCTTGAATGCATTAATATCTTCTGTTGATCCTCTATAAATATGTATGTTGCTCATGATTCTTGTAATTCTTCATTGAATTGTAAATAACTTGGTCTTGATAAAAAATAAACATAATTAACAATTTTTCATAAAATTGATCTTCATGAATTTATAAACCAACTTAAATAGAATAGAATTGGATATATTTCTCAAATAAATCCAATAAGTGGAGCGAGGCCTTTAATCCAATTATATTGTTCAACTTAAGCTTGAATAAATGAATCTATTCAAATTTTATGTCTTACATATAGTTTCTGAGCTATTCTTTAAGTATCAGCATTTTTCATTGTAGTTAAGAACATCTTTTGATATATTCTCTAAGTAACTCTATTTTTGCTTAACTAATAGTTTTTATTATGTACACTTTATAAATTTCTTAGTAAAATATTTGATTATTTTATTATCATCAAAACTCAGTGGTAGAGAGCTTAACAGTCTTGCCCTTTTTGATGATAACAAAACTTGTTTCTCAAAAACAAACTTTCAAAAATAAAAAACTTTAAAATTAGAAAAAAAATTCCCAACTCACAACCATAGTAAACATAGTAGTTACTGATATTATTCAACCATTAGAGTCATTTTTGAAGGTTTTGTTTTTGCCGTTACTCTCCCTTTTTATTATCATCATTTAATATTGTACCCCCTTTCAATTTAGGATATATTGAACAATAAATAAGAATCAAAATAGTAAAACACTTAAAATTAAAATGTCATCATAGAACATCTATAAAATTTGATTACATGAAGATAGAACATCTATAGAATCTGATAAGGTTGGATGGATAAATCTTATGTAGGAATGATTGACATATGTCCTACTGCAACTAATGGTTATGTAGAATTATCTTGTTGAGCAACAGGATTTGCAAAAGACCTGAGTTAGAGGTTCTTGATCAATTGTAGAAGAGGAATGAGTTTGATTGAAGTAAGGAGATACGGGTTTTGGTAGAGAGGATAGAGGAGGTGTTAAATTTTCTCAATTAGCAAAGAATGTTAATTTAACTTGATCTTTCTAAAGCAATTTTGCAACATTCTCCTTTAGTTCCTACAAATCTTGCTTCTTTAATCTAGTAGTTTCTATACAATTTGTTTAATCATCTTTGCAAATAGAGAACTTTTTGCTCCTTACTCATACTCATCTATACTTTTCTTTAATGCCAAATTAGTGTTTGAGTCACTCTTTTACTCATAATTAGACTGCAATTTTACACCATCGCCTATTTCAATTGTCCTACCTGTCATTGCTTCATGTCTTTTCTTCTTTCTCCTTTCTTCCTTGACTACTTTTTCTTTACCTTTTCTTTTTCTATCAACCCATCATTAACATCCCCTTTCTCCCCCTCAGTTTTGGTCTTATATGTAGGATGCACGTATAAGCCTCCATCATTAGCTTACGACTTTTTATTTCTTACATATATGCCCACATGCTTGAAATTTAATTCTCCTATCCTCTTGGGAATAAGTGAACACTTGGGCTTTGAAGGAAATTTAATCTTTTTAAATTTAAACAATTTCATCAAAAGATTTCCATATGATTTGCTTCCTCTATTTTTAAATAAGTGCCTCATGATTTGAGTTGCCAAGTCCACTTTTCTTTTTCCAAGTAGGCCTAAGATAACTATAGCATCCACTTTGGATATTGTAGTTAAACTACCTTTCTTAGGAAAAATGAATGAAGTTACTATCTTATGCAACATCCTAACCCGCAATTCAAAATTAGAAACAAAGACATCCTTTGCATAAGTTACTTCAATCCCATTGTTCAACTCCTTAAGAACATCTTTCTTGGACATTTAAACCAAGCTTAAATTATCCTTAAAGGATTTTAACTTAAAACAAGCCACTATGTCTTCTCAAGTAATTAAAACCTTCTTTCCTTGCACTTTAGCATTCAAAACACTTTTTCCTTTTAGACTTAGATTCTCATAAAACTCTAACACTAGTTCACCATATATTACCTTATCCATATTGCATATATTTCTAGCACCCAATCTATCTAAAAATTCCTTATAGTAAAATCCACGCTTGTCAAAGTAATTAAAGTCAAGACAATAATAGTTTAAAACCTCATCAAATTTACGTTTGTTCTTGAAGAATACTATAGATTTTTTTTAGAGGTTTTGATTTTGGACACTCCACTATTTTTTTAGTTGAATAACCCTTTTGCACCTTTGTGAAGCTTTATTTTGCTTCTTAGATTTGGTTATGCGTTGTTTTAACACGCTTACTTGGGTTTTTTCACTTTCTTTATTCTTGCTTCCTTCAAGACTTTTGAAAAAAGTGATTGTTTAGTCATTTGAATACGACTTCTTTTAGAATTAAGCAATCTTTGTTCCTACTTTTCTTCAAAATCCTCAAGAGCTTCAAGTTTTACAGTACCACTACTTCGCTTATCTTATTCGTCATTACCACCTTTTAAGTTTTCATCCACTCTTTCAACACAATGTGGGTTAGGGTTTTCAAGGGAAATTTGTTTTGGGCTTAAATTCGAGATTATTCTCTTTAAATCTGCACTATTTTCTTCAAGAACAAGAGTTGAAGTCTATGAGGGTTCTTGATTAGGTTCTAAATCGAATGAGTTACAAAGATAGAATAGACACTATTTTTACCCTAAATCTTGAGTGACGTGCTTACTAATAATAAGGTAGGACTTTAGAAAGTGCTAATTATTAATGGATTTGAATAAAGTGTCACCTATCAACAATGATGGTCTTAAAAAGGTTGCTAGTTACTAACGATACTAGACTTATGATATTGCCATCTATTAATGAAGATGGACTTAAATAGGTTTGCTATCTATTGATGAGAATAGACTTTAAAGGTTACCATCTACTAACAAGCATGGACTTAAATGGATGCCATCTAGTTATGATAATGGGCTTATATGTGTTGCTAGCTACTAACAAGACTGGACTTATTACGTTTTGTTTGAATTTATCTTCTTGAGTTTTAAAACATGTTGAGAAAATTTTCAAATTTGTTCAATTTCTAAATCCATAAAATTGCTTTATTTAATGATCTTACCAATCTTGTTGATTTCAACCAAGTGGTAGACCTTTACTTGTCACTTGGTAATCATTCGCTTATTGAGACAGAATACCTAAAGGAATGTTTGCAACCACTTGGTAATTATCCTAGCTCTACCACTCACATATGTTGTCTTTAAGATCAATTCCTTTCTTGACCATCACCTTTAATGCATGTTAATCGCAACAATTGCATCGGTCTTTTTTTAAAATAAAATCTCCTTAAAAGGATTAAGTTATAATGGAGCATTTAGCCATTTATTACTTATCATGTGTCTATCGTGTTTATGTGTATCGGTTTGGTTTGTGTTTATAGTGTGATATGGAGATAATGGGAAAGAGAACTTAATGGTGAAAGTTAAAGGAAGGGGTTTGTTAATGACCAATCCAATGCCAATGATTGTAGAGGATATCAACTTTACTCATAAAAGAGATAAGAATTATCAACAATCTTATCGAACTTGGTAAAGGTTTCATTGATTACTCACAGGTAATATAATTTCACTACATCTGAATTAATAAGACCTATTAAATTTGGACCATCTATCTTAGCTAGAACTAATGCCTCTCTTGTCAAAACCTTCCTTATGACATAAGATCCTTCATAATTTGGAGTGAACTTTCCCTTAGGATCTTGTATGTTTGGCAATACCTTCTTCAACACCAAGTCTTCCTCTTTACAACTCTTTAGCTGTACTTTCTTATTGAATGCTCTAGCCATACTTTTTTGGTAGCACTACCATGGCATAATGCTAAGAGTTGCTTCTCATCTATTAAATTTAGTTGGCCAATCTTTTTCTTCGCCACTCTACTTCATCAAGTCGTGTCTCTACTAATACTTTGAATGATGGGATTTCCACTTCTATAGGCAACATGGTTTCGATTCCATATACCATTGAATAAGGAGTGGCTCCAGTGGAGGTTCTTTTTGAAGTTCTATGTGCCATGAGGGCAAATGGTAACATTTCATGCCAATTGGTGTAAGTGATTGCCATTTTTTTAATAATTCTTTTGATTTTTTATTAGCAACCCTGACTGCTCCGTTCATTTGGGGACGATATGAAGTTGAATTTCTATAGTTGATTCTAAATGGTTAGCACATCTCTATTACCAATTTATTGTTCAGATTGATTCCATGATATGTAATTATAGACTTAAGTACCCCATGCTTGGCAATTATGTCTCTTTTCAAGAATTTGACTACTACTCCCGTGGTCACATTGGCATATAAAGATGCTTCAACCCATTTAGTAAGATAATCTATAGCCACTAAAATGAATTTTTGCCCATTTGATGCTTTTGGAGTAATTGGACCAATCATATCCATTCCCCACATTGGAAAGGCCAAGCGGCAGATAGCACATGTAACACTTGAGGTGGAGCATTAATTTTATTGGCACATTTCTAGCACATATGGCAGTACTTGACGTGTTTGATGTAGTTTGCCTCCATAGTCATATAGAGATAGCCCATTCTTATGATTTTTCGGGCTAACATGTATCCATTCATGTACAGTCCATAAACTCCTTCATGTATCTCTTTCATCAGGATATCTTCTTCCTCTTCATCGAAACATCTCAACAAAGTGGTATAAAAAGATCTTTTATATAACGCGGACCCGTTGAGCAAGAAATGGGTAGCCAACCTCTTTAGTGCTTTTTGGTCTTTCTTATCTGCATGTTTTGGGCATGTACCATTTTGGAGGAACATTTTGATGTCGTGAGACCAAAGTCTTTTGTCTCGAGCCTTCTCAGTTGTTAGATAAAAAAACTGGTTTCTTTTCAATCTCAAATTTTAAGGGTTGAATTTCTATCCCATTTGAGACTCGAATCATGGATGCCTAATAAGTCTCTTACTTCTTTAAGGGTCTGTGGAGTTAGCATTTTAATGATTGCCTTCACCTTGTTAGGATCCATTTCAATCCCCCTCAGGTTGACAACAAATCCTAAGAGCTTTCTTGATGTTACCCTAAACGACACTTCTTAGGATTTAATGTCAATTGAAATTTCCTAAGTCTCTTAAACAATTTCCTAAGAACTTCCACACGATTATCCTCTTCATGAGACTTGGTAATCATATCATCAATGTATACTTCAATTTCCTTATGCATCTTGTCATGAAACAGTGCTACCATAGATCGTTGGTAAGTTACCTTAGCATTCTTCGAACCAAAGGGCATAATTTTATAGCAAAACATTCCACATGTGGTAATGAAAGTTATCTTGGTCTTGTCTTCCTCTACCATCTTAATCTAATTACACCTTAAGAGATCATCCATGAAAGAGAGAAGGTAGTTTCCAGCAATTTTATCTAACATGACATCGATATGTGGTAAAGGGAAATTATCTATTGGCATAGCCTGATTCAAATATTTGAAATCAACATAAACCTGAACCTTCCCATTTTTTTTAAAGACCAGTACTACATTCGCTACCCACTTTGGATAATCTGACACTTCAATGAACCTGACTTCTAATAACTTCTTCACCTTTTCTTTGATTTTTAGTAGGATGTTAGGTTGAAACCTTTTAAGCTTCTGCTTTTTTAGTTTGATGTCTACTCTAGTAGGTAACTTATGAACCACTATTGAAGGATCAAGCCTTGGCATGTCCTGACATATGACCAAGCAAACGTCCAAGTAATCAGATAGCAACTGTGATAACTCTCCCCTATGACCTTCCGACAAACTACCTCCAATCTTGATATTCCTAAGGTTTTCATCCATACCTAAGTTCACCTCAACAATTGGTTTGTCAATGACAATCTTGCCTTACTCAAATTGATGCTAACTCTTTTGAATCTCTTTTGGTTTTTTTACATCATCTTTGGCAACTAACCCAGTAAGGCCAAAGGTAATATCAACATTTTCATCATTTATGGGTGCGGGATACCCTCCACTTTCATTAATTTCATTAGATCTAAAGAATAAAGGTAAACATGGAAGCTAATAAACAGTAAGAGAAGAAGCAGAAAGAAAAGAAAAAGAAAGTAAAAAACTTTATTCATAATGAGATAAATATTTATTGTTTGCTAAAGTTGGACTAAATCTAAGCTGAAATGGTAAAAATAAGCCAAATGCTCTATATGACCCTATCTCTATTCTAAAGAGACCTATCGTTATTAATTGGGAATAAAAACTAGTTATTTAACTTCTTGTCGATGGGATTGCTGAATCTCTCTCTTGCTATGCTAATGGTGCATCTTTGGTTGAATGAGTTAATCAACTCGGATAATTCTGGCTACTGGACATAAGCTGGTGCTAAGAATGTGTTGCTGGTGTTTAGAAACTCCATCTAAGTATGGTATAGCCTATCTTCCCTCTTTCTCTCTATCTTTTGCTTCATCTCCTTAGTCTCCTACTAAGTCGGTATGTAACCTAACTTAAATGTATCGATTTGTGGCTTTTACTATAATTGAATTGAGACTATGTCTTTGTTTGAATTTAGTGTCATTCCTTTGGCTACATAGAACACACAAATTTCATTGAATATCTATAATCCTAGCTCCTCTAATTATGCACTTCCAATACATGGGATAGCTATCTTCCGTTATATAGCATAATCGTACTCTCCCAACATTGTCACAACCTAGCCATTGGCTACAAACTTGACCTTCTAATGTAGGTTAGATGGTATGGCTTCAATTGAGTGTTTCCAAGGTCTCTCCAGTAGTAAATTAAAAGACCTCAGGATATCTAGTACCTAGAAAGGGATTGTCAATTATTGTAGACCAACCTCTACTTGCAACTCAACCTCTCCTAGTATCTCTCTCTTGGACTGATCAATAGCTCAAACAGTTATCAAACTAAGCTTCATCTTGGACATGTCTATCCTAAGAAGGTTTAAGTGTAGACAGTGGGCAAATGTTCAAAGATGAGCTATTATCAATCAACACATGGGCTATCACCATATTTTTACATCTAACTATGATGAATAGTGGTTTAGTGTGCTGATTACCTTCCTCTCCTAACTCTTCCAATGAAAAGGCTATTTGGTCATGGCAAAAACAAAACTAACCACCGAGCTTAATTTCTTAATTGAAATACCCTTAGGGGCCTTGACTTCATGAAGTATCTTCATAAGTACTTCGTGATGTAGCTTAGAGGACAATAATAGGTCCATTAAGGAAATTTGGGCTGGGACCTTGGTTAACTGGTCCATGATCTTATATTCACTTGCCTTCATGATCATCATAAAGGGCCCCTATTCCTTCGCTTCCTTCCTATCATCTTGCTCAAGAATCTTCTTAGAAGCCTCTTCAATGGTGGCATTTCTCTTGGTTTCCTCACTCAAATCATATACTCTCCTTAAATGGGTTAACCCTTTTATCATTGGTAATGGTGATATCTTTGTAGCTTGGTTTACAACATGATAATTCAGTGGTGTAACCTTATAATTCTCTAGTGGTACTAGGACATTGAACACAAATTTCTTAGGTTTGATGGTAATTGACTTTTGTTCCTCTTATTTGGGGTATTAAAAAACAAAAGACTTAAGATCAACTCCAACCATACCTAACATCTCCTCATACTTCTTTTCTCGATTCTTAGGGTTATCTTTCTCCTCAAACTTTGAGGCCCAACCTATAGGTAGTGCATTTGTATATACTCTTGGCACGAAAGAATAATTTACCAAATATTCAAATGCTCCAAATGATTCCCCTAATGTATCAACACTAGGATCACCTAGTAAATAACTTTCCTTTAATTCCTTTTATGTATAGCTCCTCTTTGGCTTAGGGTCTAACATGGCCTGAATCTCCTCCTTCTTTACCTTCCCTTTCCTAAGTAATCGATAAATTATAGGCCTGGTCATAGTATTGTCCTTGAGGTTCCATATATCTTACAAGTGACCTACTTGCTTCAAATTCCATGCCACTTGCTTGATCGTGATAGGAAGTTCATCCAAATCTATCTCCAGTTCAAGCTCTTTTGCAAAAATCATGTTGATGGAAGCCCCATGGTTTGACAAGGGGTTGTTGTAAACACTCCATTTTTGTCCCTTAATTATTATTATTAATGTTTTTCTGTTTTTCAGATATGAGGAAAAAATAAGTACTAAAAATAAAATAAATGAGAATAATGCACCAATAATAGAAAATAAAGGTAAAAATAACAATAAAAGACATTTAGGGATTTTTATTAAATTTTAGAATTTAAAAAAAATATAAAATTAATAAAAATTGCCATGCTTATATACAATTTATGTGCAAGAAAAAAAAAAAAGAGAATTGGGCCAGCCTAGTTGGCTCGTACGTGTGCTTGAAATGCATGTGGGAAGGCATCAGTCACAAGTTCGAGTCCTACGGGAGGCACTTTATGCCATTTTCTTTTTCTTTTTTATCCCTTCTAACTGCCACGTGGCAGCATCGAATTGGCTGGCATGATCATACGTAAGGCGCGTGCTCATCTTCTTCCTTCCTTTGGCCGGCGAAAGAAAAACAAAGACGAGGGGAAATCGGAGCAAAATCCAAACAACACAAGGTGGTTTTTCATCAAAGCTTTTTGGATAAATCATAAACAACTTCCAGATAAGAAGATTTACATCAAATCTTTAATAAAAACAAATCAGAAACAAAAAAAGGGAAGAAAAAGAAAAAGACCCAAAACATGGTTTAGATCTGTGTTTATCCTCAATCGACCCTGTACCCTTATAAATAAAGCATGAAATGGAGGCTGGAGGGAGGAGAGGAAGAATTAGGAGGAATCAGAAGAAAAAAAAAGGGAAAGGGAGAAGAGAAACACACTTGATGAAGTTTAGTTTTTTCTTATTATTATCGAGTTTTCGTGCGTGCAATTGTGTGATTAGATGCGGTCAGACTTAAGCCGTCTTAAGACCCTAAGACGGGAAACCATTATGTAAGTTCTAGGGTGAAGTGAAATATTCACCACTTGGGGCCGATTAGGCTACCCTACCTAATGTTTCGATATGGCTTAAGATCCATTTCTTCAAAAATGTGGGAGACCATAGAGCTTAGGAACCTTTAGAACAAACCTTTTTGCATACATGAAATCACAAATCGATAGATGATTAATGATGTAATTTCTTTCTTTGGAGTTTAGATGCAGTCGCTTGTAAAATAATTTTTTTTTAATGGTGTTTTGTAAGACATTTGTTTGCAATTAGAAATTTTTATTATAATTTTGCTAGATGGCTAGCACCGTAATTAACTGCTTCCTTTGCAAAGAAATCTAGGTTTGTAAACCTTTAGATCCTAAACTGGTATTGGACCATTGGTTCACCTTATACAGCCCTGAAGAGCAAACCTTCATCCAGAGCAAAATAGGGCCCATTCTCTCGTTGATGAAAATGGATGTCAACCTATCTTTAATTCGGGCTATATCACACCCTTGGGAAATTGAGCCTATGACTTTCTTTATTGGGCCACATGAGATTACGCCAACCCTAGAAGAATATACTCAGCTTCTCTAGGTCCCTCCACTTTCCAATATGGTGTATGTGCCAGATTTAGAGGCTGGGCTAATAGGTATTTTCAGTAGACTTTTGGGAATTCGAAGAGTAGTGATCAACGAGCATTGGAAAATAGCAATGGGTATTGCCTTCAAATGGATGAATTAGAAGCTTGGTTTGTGGCTCGATGTGATGATGGGAGTAAGAAAGATATCTTATGTGGGGATCCTAAAAGTTACAAACAAAGACGAGTTTATGCTTTTATCTTAACAACATTCGCAACTATCCTTTTTCCTATCGGGATCTTTCATATTCATTACAGAGTTGCGGAATTAGTATTCCAATTCTTGGAAGGAAAATCTTACATCCCGGCCCTACTAGCTAAGCAGATTCAAAATCTAAAATTTTTGAAGAAGAAGAGTCATGGAGTTCTCCGCTCAAACATCAACCTTATCTTAATTTAGTTTGTGAGCCATCTTAAGTGTTTTGGGCTAAACATGGTTAGGAGATCATTGGCCCAACAAGTAGACCTCATAGATTCATGTATAGAAAGGATTAAGTTACTAGACGATCCTTCCAGCTATGGTTGGGTGAGAGTGCTCAAGGGTTTCAATGCTAATGATATTCTGTGGACTATCGGGTGGAGCTGCTGTAGTAAGGTTATTCTAATGTGCAGAAACTTTCAAGCAGTTCCATTAATCGGGCTTAACTAGTGTACAGGCTATCACTCGAACTTAGTAGTTCGTCAATTCAGCACTATCCAAGACATAGTTTATAGACTATCATTAGAAGGAATCACGTTCGAATATCAATACCCGAGGGTGTTAATGGTTGATAAAGTCGCCAAGTTGGTAGAGGTCAAAGTCCTATGGGAAGCCCGAATTGAGAGTCTTAATGTAGACCTCGGAGAATTGGATGGTGAAGTAAGCAAACATCGAGCTACTAGAGATTTTGTTATCAACCAGCTGTACAAGACAAGAGAGAGGATGTACCGTGCTCCAGATGTCACTCAGCTCGCGCCGATCAATCGAAGCCCAGGAATAAAAAATTACATGGAAC
The DNA here is from genome assembly GCA_037954665.1 of Laguncularia racemosa. NCBI lineage: Eukaryota > Viridiplantae > Streptophyta > Magnoliopsida > Myrtales > Combretaceae > Laguncularia > Laguncularia racemosa. Next base: position 2,199,189 of record JBBMOL010000130.1, read on the forward strand.
AAGTGAGGGCTCAAATGGAGGTCTATTTTAAGACCACATACAGTAAGAAGGGCGTGTGGAAGAGTAGATTCAAGGAATCTAATCAGAGGAACAAAGCATTGGAGACTCAGTTGGAGAAGACTCAGGCAAGGGTTAGAGCACTAGAAGCCGTCATCAATGGGGAGTCAACACCTACATAGCCAAAGAAGAAGAAGCTTAGAAATTAGGAAGTTAGATTATAGCATTCTTTTCTTATGTTTTCAATAAAAGCACTGAACTCCAAGTTTGCAATATTAATAAAATTTTGGTATTATTACATCATTAATTAAATGTTGGTTCTTTTGCATCTGTGTGAGCATCTTGTTTACATATTTACTAAAAAATAATAACAATAAAGAAAAGAACAAAGCCAAGAAAATTAAAGAGTTGCTAATAATAAGAGATCCTTTCAAGGTTTTAAAAGTTGCTTTTGAATGGTTAACTTAACCTAAGGCTCACAGTCACTTACTCTGAATATAAAGCTAAAGACCTCTATAACTTGCTCTCAATTTGAAAGACCCCATTCACTTCAAAAGGTCTTCTCATATGTTAATTTAGCCTTGAAACTCAAAACCTTCCAACTCTCTCCAATCCTAAGGGTTACACTTAAACTTTCTCTCCATCAGGAGTTATATAAAATAGACATAAAGACAATTAATTTTAGGGTACATTTTCGAAGTGGTTATGGTTAATTACCAGCGAGGGCATAAAGAAGACTATCCTAACTAGCTTCCCAAGAGAGCCAAGTTAAGACTAAATCACTTGATAGGGGCACATAGCTTCCAAAGACATCATGAGACATGGTGAATATGGGCAAATCCGGTAAAGTGGAAGGATATCTCATTTGTTTGAGTGGTTTAGGATGATAAGAGGCAAACCACATCCCAAACACTAACCCTTAAACACTCAAGAGTTAAGTGTTATTAATGTGAGGTTATTAACTCATTCCTTGAAGGAGGTTTATCTTGAATTTGATACATTAATCAAAATAATGTTAGGCATTCATTTTTGCTATCCTAAACACAATAATCCTTTGCCAACCCCATTTGAGCTTATATAAAAAGAGTCTCAAAATTTTACTATGTCAAGAACTACCATACAATGGGATGATTAAGAAGATAAGGACATCAATCAAGAAAAAAAGGAATTAACTAAACAATGCTTGCCCTAGTTACAATAATTCAAGGGTAATTTTTGCCGTAGATAATTTATTTCTTTTGATGAAGAAAAGTTTACATTTTGAAAAAACACACATGACCCATAAGAGATAATCACCATTGGGCTTAAAAGAAAAGGAAAAAAAAAAGATGGAAAAAAGAAAATGAAAGAAAAAGAAAGAACAGAAAAGAAATGAGAAAAGCCTGAGAATGTAGTTAAACCTATACATAATAAAAAAAAAAACCAACAATACTTGAAAATACCAAGACCAAATACAAGAACCCAAACATTACAGCTAAAAAATATACCACCTTTCTTTGAAGACTTCTCCAAATCATTGAAAATAATTTATCTTAAGTAAAAATTGCTAGAGCAAGTACTATTCTAGTTTTGTTGACTTGTAAACCCTGGTTAAAATGATGATTCTTTCAAAATAAGACCTTGACATTGGCATTTTTTTTGAAACCAAAAGCCTATTGCATTATAAGTCCCAAAAAGGCCTAACAGATTGATCAAAGCGTATTACCTACAAGAGATATCATAATTTTTGGACTAAAAGTCAAAAGTGACATCTAAACCGAGAGATTGTGATGAAGTCCTCTTAGATTAAACCAACTGACAATGAGATATTTATTTCCAAACAGAATGAGGGAATTTAAAGTCATTCTTCATTAGTATTGTTTGACCTGAATTTTAAATATTGATGCCCCCTAAGAAGAAGATATGAGTCTTAATTGCAAGAAACCTCTCAAGAGGTGATTGATTAAGCCAATACACTACTTTTTCAAGATTAAACCAAACCCTCCAAGTAAAATGAGGTAAAAGAGTAAGTGATTATTGAGTAGTAAGGGAGGCTTACCCTTTATTTGTATTTTTGGGAACCCTGTCAAACTCTTTACTTACTAGCAATGCTTAAAAAAAAAAAAAACAATTCTTTTAGATTTTTTTTTCAAAATTTGCTAGAAAATACTTTAATACCTTATCCTTAAGTTTAGAAGAGCAATTGTCTTGAAGAATTTTTGAAAAATTTTAGTTATTATTTGTTTAAAAGTTTTAAGTCATCCTAAACTCTTGACTATTATTGGAAAAATAAGATTCTCACTTAGGAATTCATTATCGGTTAGTTAGCCCATAATGGGGCACTTTCCTAAATATCTTCTCTCAAGGTTGCAAGTCCAAAGAGATGCTTCCCACTATCAATTAGTTAGCCCACAATGGGACACTTTCCTAAATATCCTCTTATTACAATTGCTAGTCTAGTGAAAAGCTTCTTATCAACGATTAGTCAACTCGTAAGAGCACTTTTCTAGATGATCTCTCCTTCATGGTTGCTAGTCTAGTGAGACGCTTCTTATCATCAATTATTTAGCTCATAAGAGCACTTTTCTAAATAATCTCTTTTTAAGGTTGTTAGTCTAGTGAGACGCTTCCCATCATCGATTAGTCAACTCATAAAAGCACTTTTCTAGGTGATTTCTTTAAGGTTTCTAGTCTTGTAAGACGTTTCTTATTATTAGTTAGTTAGCTCATAAGAGCACTTTCCTAAACAATCTCTTCTTTAAGGTTGCTAGTCTTGTAAGACACTTCTTATTATTAGTTAGTTAGCTCATAAGAGCGCTTTCCTAAACAATCTCTTCTTTAAGGTTGCTAGTCTTGTAAGACGTTTTCTATTATTAGTTAGTTAGCCCATAAGATCGCTTTCTTGAACAATCTCTTCTTTAAGGTTGATAGTCCTGTAAAACGCTTCCCATTATTAGTTAGTTAGCTCATAAGGACACATTCCTAAACAATCTATATTTAAGGTTGTTAGCCTAATGAGACGCTTCCTATCATTGATTATTCAGCTCATAAGAGCACTTTTCTAGATGATCTCTCCCTCTAGGTTGCTAGTCTAGTGAGATGTTTCTTGTTTAAGACCACTCCCCAAGGAGTATTAATCATCATAAAGAAACTATCTTCTTTTGCAACATGGGATTGTTAGCTCGTGGAGCATTTTCCTTACTTAAACTTTTGGTCAGATAACTCCCTAGTGGATCCAGGTTTAGATAGCTAGCTGATTATAGCGTTATCTATCATTTCTATTAGGCAAAAATGGTATCTTTGTTGTCTTTGCAGTTAAGTTTTTTTCAAACTTTACTATAAAGAGGAGCAGCTGTAAACACCTCATTTTTATCCCCTAATTATTATTATTAATGTTTTTCTATTTTTCAGATATGAAGGAAAAATAAGTAATAAAAATAAAATAAATGATAATAATACACCAATAATAGAAAATAAAGGTAAAAATAACTATAAAAGACATTTAGGGATTTTTATTAAATTTTAGAATTTCAAAATAATATAAAATTAATAAAAAATGCCATGCTTATATACAATTTGTGTGCAAGAAGAAAATGAGAATTGGGTCATCTTAACTGGCTCATGTGTGCACCTGGAACGCATGTGGGAAAGCATTGGTCATAGGTTCGAGTCCCACAGGAGGAACTTTGTGCCGTTTTCTTTTTTCTTTTTCCTTCTAGCTGCCACGTGGCAGCATCGGATTGGCTAGCACGAGCACGCACAAGGTGCATGCTCATCTTCTTCCTTCCTTCGACCTACGAGAGAAAAATAGAGATGAGGGGAAATCAAAGAAAAATTCGAACAACATGAGGTGGTTTTTCATCAGATCTTTTTGGATAAATCATAAACAACTTCTAGATAAGAAGATTGACATCAAATCTTTAATAAAAACAAATCAGAACAAAAAAAGGGAAAAAAGAAAAGAAAAGACCCAAAACACTGTTTGGATTTGTGTTTATCCTCAATTGACCCCATACCCCTATAAATAAAGCACGGAATGGAGGTTGGAGGGAGGAGAGGAAGAATTAGAAGAAAAAAAAAAGGGAAAGGGGGAAGGGAAACACACTCACTAGAGCTCTTTCTCTCTCTATCTTTAAATCTCGTCATAGTTGCTCGGGGAAAACCACACTCAGTTGTTTTCGACCAAAAGACCAAACACTACAATTGATTCTACTTTATGGAAGCTCAAACACCAATGATGAATGGACGCAAAGCTGCATCGAAGACCTCCAATTGCCGTACGTAGCTCGATTCGACTCGACTCGAACTGCGACCCGCGTCCAGGTTAGTCGGATTCCTTCATTTATTTATTTATTTATTATCATTTTTTAACACTAAATAAAATAAGAATATATTTGAAAGAAAAAAAATAAAAGAAAAGAATAATAAAGATGTATGTTTTTAGGAATGTGTTAATGGAACTAGATTTAGGGTTTTCTAAAAAAATAAATATATGTCTATTATAATTAATAAAAATATTAATAAAAAAATAACAAATATTTTATCACTTAAAAAACTCCTTTTCATAAAATTAAATAATAATAATTGACGTTTTTCAAAATTATAGGTTTTAGTTTTAGGCTTTTTTTTTCAAAATTAAGAAATAAAGCTTAGGCTTAGGAAAATGTTTAAATAAATTTAAATGGTAATAAATGTAAACCTGACATGTTTTCATAATTAAAATTAAATAATACACTAAAGTTTTATGAAAAGCGAACTATGACTTATTTGATCCTGAATAGCGGGTACGTAGGCACCTTTATGAGGCAACTCTAAAAAATATATATATATATATATATATATTTTCAAATCATTATTAGTATAATCATTATATCATTTTTTCCCCTAGTATTTTCTTCTTATGCTAACAAAGGGTATCATAACGTAAATACATAATTCAGATTTTAGAAAGATAAGGTGGTAACTTCAAGGTTTTAATAGGACTGCTCCTGAGTCGAGAATCTCCGGTTTTTCTTTCTTTCTTTCTTTCTTTTTTCTAAAAAAAAGAAAGAAAGAGAGATTTCGTCGACTAGTTGTTTAGATTAGAATTAATCCGCTCAATTAATTCTAATTCAATCATTTTTCCTAACTCTAATTTGGTGGCGACTTCAAATAAATAATAAAATTCTTAGTTCAAGTTGAGGATTTATATTGGATGAGTATAAGATTTAATATGAATTGAATTAGGAAAACAATATAAAAATTTCAAATTAGACTCGACAATTGTTATTGCCATTTGGCATCGAAGCCTCCACAAAATCCAATTAGGCTAGTTTAGCATCTTTGAGGTCTTGCACCTTGTTTTTGAGCCTCCAATAGTTATCAATGGAGTGCCCCTCTTACCTTAGATAATATTCACAACAAAGACTCAAATTGTAATCTTTGGCCTATAGTTGTCAAGAGTTACCTCAAAGTTCAACAAATTCTCACCCCTAAGACGATAGAGGACTTGACTTAAGGGGATAGGGATCCTAGTGAATTGCTTTCTTTGCTAGTGTTGGCTTAGATCTTGTTCTTAAGTTACTAGAATATTTTGGTTGGTCTAAATGGTGAACTGTGGCACTAGTTTGATATGATTTCCCATGGCTAGCGTACTAATAGTTGTTTCCTTACCCTTATTGACAAACCTCAGATGCATGGATTTCTTATTTACTTCCTCGATAGCGAGGAGTCTCCATGAAGTGATTACTTCTTCATTATGACACCCAACATCTACTATTTCTAAAAAGCTTAATGTAGTATGCCCCACAAGGTATTGATAATAAAGCTTACCTAGAGTATTAACAAACATTTAGGTTAGTTATCTTGGTAGCCATGCCCCTTCAATGTTGTGCCTACTCCTTGAAAGATTCGTTATTCTTCTTTCGCATATTGTTCAAGTCCTAAACAGAAGGGGTTGCTTCAATGTTAAACTTGTATTGATTATAAAAGGCCTTCACTAACTTATCCTATGTATTCACTTTATTCAAACCAAGTTGAGCATATCATGCTAGAGCTGGCCCAGTTAAACTGTCCTAAAAGGTCTGCATTATGAGCCGGTCTTACCTAGTGTACTTAGCCATTTTTTTGATATAGAGCCTAGCATGGAGTTTCAAGCAGCCAATAGCATCGTACTTCTCAAAATCGGGGGTTTTAAACTTCTTTGGGAATTCCTCATCTTTATAGATAGGCAAATTAACTAGGTCGGTTTGCTCAAATCTATATGTCCCCTCTAAAACTTTCATTTTCTCATGAAACTTCTGGAGCAATTTCTTTTCCATATCTTGTTGTTTTTCCTCGAAGTCCCTTCTTAGGTTGTCACCACTACTATTCCTAGCTCATCCTTAAGGTTTGAACTCATGGTTTGTTAGGGATCGATTTGATCTCCTTAGATAGCTTTGTTGAGATGGATGCAGTTGATAGTGTATGTTAAAGCCTACATTTGTTCAGTCAATTGCAACATAGTTTGCTCGAGGGCTATGATTCTTCAACCAGGATTGTTATTATGGGTGTTTTCGAACATTTTAGCTCTTAAGTGAGTGATAATTGGGCTTTGAATAAAGTCTACTTACTTATGAGCTATCTTTAAGACCTGTAATACGATCCAGTCTATTATCATTATTTAAGTCTATAAATTTTCTTCTCCTTTTCTTTATTATTATTTTTTGTATAAAAAAAATGTATATGGCAAATAAATAAGTAATAGAACAAGTAGGAATTGAATAGTAATGTGGCACATGATCTAAGTTATAAAATTGCAAAGTTTTATTAATATTCAAATGGTTACATAACCTAATGACTAGGAATGTAAAATTCCTAACTAAAAAACGTTCATAAAAGCAAAATAGTAATAAATTTCTAAAAGAAAACCTTAGCCATCATAAGCTATTTTCCTATATTGGCTTGGTTGCACTTCTTCTACTTCTCTTGATAGTTGGCAGATTTGTTCGTCCTTTTCTTTCAATTAATCCCTCAAATATTAAATGACTCGTTATGCTTGCCCATATTTCTTCTTTTAACAATCCACAACTTTCTTCCATTTTTGATATAAGACTTCCACCTTAGCTTGCATAGTAGCCCTATACCTTTCCTCCTTCAGTGTCGAATTTTGTGGTCTTGGTTCACGCTTGAATACGTCGGAGCACTCATGCTGGGTTTGATCGGTCTTCTTCATAAATCACATATAAACTCCCTAGTAACTCTATAGGTCCCAATTCTTCCATCAAGCTCACCTAAGTTTGCAATCTTCTTCACTTCTTCGGTCCCATAACTCGATATCATTGAAGCAAGCAATCTTGGTTGCTAGTGGTATATTGACATCTTGATAGCTGAGGGTTACTTACTCCATTGACCTTATGTAGGTAATTTCCTATGAAGGTGATGGGTGTCGAATCTAACAAAAATAAAACCTACTCCTAGACAATTATATGATTTGCATATAGTGGTGAGTAGGGTCGAATCCACAAAGATTGGTTAAACTTATTTCTATTAAAGGAGAATAAAAGGGAAAAGAAAAATGGGGGGTTTTGTTTGTGAATCAAAATAAAGTAAAACAAGGTAAGAAAATCGGATATTAATAAAAGCCTAGCCAAAGGAATCAAGATAGTTTAATTCAAGGAATTGATCATCGATGCAAATGTTTTCTATTCTTAGTTCTAGATAAACTGGTTATGGTTATTAACAAGCTCTAACAACCTATCTCTCCTTACTTCCTCGATAACCTCAGACAAGCGCTTTGAATTATTTCTCTTATTGATTAAACAACCCTAGACAAGCGCTTAGGATTTAATCTATCAATAGCATTAAGATCTAAAGAGACCACCAATTCATGCCAGTAGATTATAAGATAACCTATTTAAACATGATCATACACCTCCATAACATGAATTCGATCATCTCTTTTATAACCAAACATGTTATTGCGTCACTAAGACTAGAACAATCAAACAATTACGGATTTGACGTGCTAGTTGACAATATATTAACTTGCTAATTGAGTAGAAGAGCTCTATTCATACCAATCAACAAAGATAATAATGACAAAACAATCAGAAGATATATGAATACCCGAAAGCAAAGAATAGAATAAATACAAGTCAATTAGACTTCACAATTTGTGGAGAATTAAACATCTATGACCCTTTGGCTAGAAAAGTAGCTTAACTACTCATGTTCATCAACAAAACGAAAATAAAAGATAGAAACATAATGAACCGTGTTGCCTGCTCTACCTCCTCGTTTCCTTCTTGTCTCCAAGGTGATCTAAGATTCAAAGATCAAAAGTTCAAAAGTTGTCCTAACCCTCTAGGATTGGTTCTATTTATATTGTTAGGGGGATAGCATGTGATCTTTTGCTAGCAAGATACGAAAATATCTTTCCTTTTCCAAGTAGATTTCGAGAAGTGAAGATTCGTCTGCCTGACACGCCCCACCACACGGTCGTGGGTCAAGCCGTGCCATCCTCTGTGCATATTTCATGTATCATCTTCCGTATCCAGTGTGTACCACGGCTACACACACGGCCAGATTTCAAGCCGTGCCTTCATCTGTGCATAATCTACAAGTCTTCATCCGTATCCAGTGTGTACCACGGTTAGACCCACGGCTAGATTTCAAGCCGTGCCTTCATCTGGTTGATGTTCCACACTTTCTTCTCCTTGGCACGTCTAGCTTCCACCACGGCTTCAAGCACGGTTTATCCCACGGCTTCCACCACGGCCGTGCCCTAAGCCGTGTCTCTCTCTGTTCAAAGTCCTCATTTCCGCCTTCTTGTCCAGTGTGTAGCATGGTTTGCGCCATGGCCGTGTCTCAAACCGTGCTTCCGATACACGGCCGTGTACTTCAACCGTGTATCTTCCTATTGATTCAAAACCAAGTACATAGCCGTGTACTTCCCTCCGACGGTGTAAATCCTTGTCTTTGAACCAAGTTGTAGATGACTTCTCTAATTTACTTGAATTGGCATCCTTGACTCCATTTAACCTGATTTATCACGATGATAGAATTAAAGTACCATTTCCTTATGATTTCTATAAAATCAATAATAATTTAACACAATTTATACTATAAAGATTGAGTATAAAATGGCTCTATCAAATTCCCCCACACTTAAACTCTTGCTTGTCCTCAAGCAATTGCATCAAATCAATTGAGAAATCTGTCATAGATTATACAAACTTTCTTTTCATCATTCCAAGCATCTATTCATTTGTAATTCATGACTTGTAATTTAATGTCTACTACTTCAACTAAACTGGTTTCTTGTGATCAAATTACTATGGACAAAATTCAATAGTTAATCTAAACAAAACAAACTTTAATCCTCATGTTTAGCAAAAGAATTTTTATTCCAAAAGTAAATACTTAATCTACTAAGGAAAAACACCCAATTAAACTTCATTGGATATTAGCAAAGATATAATCCTTGCAACATAAAGTAAAAGCATATAGTATAAGCTCTTTGCTAGATATTCTCTCTTTTATACATCTTTGTTTTATTCAATGAATGTTCACATTCATGTTCTTTTGATTTATTCAAGCATCTATTTTGACGGGTTTTTGCCCGCTTCTTTTCATGAACTTTTGCCTTTTTCGCCCTTATCGTTATAGTGAGTTCATTGAGTCGGCAACATCCCGAGCTCATCACTCAAGCGACCGGGTTTTGAGATGCCCCTACGGACTCTTCCTCACTCTAACATTCAAGTTTGAATACTTTTAACTCAATTAGTTGAATCATTGGAGTAATGGCTATGCTTGATTTTTTTTTTAAGTGTTATGATTGCTTTACAAACAACTTCAAAGAGTATATAGTAGCTAATATAACCTAGAAGTAAACTTGTTTATTTTTCACTTAGGGACTCGACTTACTCTTAGACTTCCAATTCTAAAGCTAAATACAAGGTAAATTTGTTTCTTAAAGATTTCACTACTTAATTTTAACCATGTATTATAATCATAGCAGTGAGTGAGTAAAACATTTGAACAAGTCAATTTCACATTTTTTAGATGCTTATTACAACATTTAGTACAATCTCTAGATTTCATGATAATTTTGAAAAAATTTGGCTTAAAATTGCTTAAGGACAAACATTCAGAGTATAAGTTAGTTCTCTATTCTCTATATTTTATTATCCTCTCCCCCACACTTAGCTTGAACAGTGTCCTCACTGTTCCTAATTTAGCACAATTGAAAAGGAATTAACAACTCAAGGAACATTAGAGAATAAGAGAAAGGAAATACTGGTACTTCCCTGGTATTGGAGTTTTCCCCTTAAGCTCTGGAAAGTGTCATCTGATTATGTGTATCCTTGCTGCAGCTGATCCAAAGAGTTCAAAACTACACTAAAATAAAAACAAACTAAACTAAAACAAACCAAAACTAATGCAAAACAAAACTTTTTTTTTTACATGGGTTGCCTCCCATGAAGCGCCTTTCTTTAACGTCTTTGGCTAGACGTTCCTGGCTAAATATTCGGATAAGGATTTTGATTCCAACCTTGGTGCTTGTGGTGATGGGTTAATAGCATCCGTAACAAAAACAGGAGAGATATCGTTAGGATGTTTCATGGCATTATAAATGTTAAATTTAATCACTTCACCATCAAATTCCATAGTGAGGGTGCCATCATTTACATCAATTTTCGTTTTAGAAGTCTTAAGGAATGGTCGCCCTAATAATATCAGTGATGAAGTATGAGAATCACTATCGTCCATATCAAGCACATAAAAATCAGCAGGAAAAACCAACCCATTGACTTGAACTAAAACATCCTCTAGAACTCCCTCAGGATAAACATTGGACCTATCAGCTAGTTGAACAATAATACCCATTTCCTTTAAAGGACCAACATTTAAACGTTGATAAACAGACAATGGCATGACATTGATAGAAGCTCCTAGATCACACATGGCTTTAGCGATTCCAAGATTACCTATTTTGCAAGGAATAGTAAACATACCTGGATCCTTGCATTTAGGAGGAAGCTTCTTCTGAATAATAGCTGAAACATTTTCACTCACACTAATCTTTTCATTGCCTTTCAGCTTCCTTTTGTTAGTGCATAAGTCCTTGAGAAATCTAGCATAGCGCGGTATTTTTTTAATTGCATCAAGCAACGGAATATTTATCTCGACTTTGCGAAAAGTTTCCAGAATCTCTTTTTCTTCCGCTTCATTCTTGGATTTCGCTAATCTAGAGGGGAAAGGAGGTGGTATCAATGTGACCTTCGATGGCTCAACTAGAGACTTGCTAATCTGGTCGCCCTGCTGGCTTGGAGTCGAAATCTCTTTCTTGGTCTCTTCCTCAAGATTAGACGGATGTCCTTTCTTATTTGATCCCTGCAATTTTGTTCCCCTTCTCAAGGTAATTGCATTAACGCTTTGCTTCAGGTTTGTAATAGTTTGAGAAGGTAACTTACCTTGAGTTTCTAACCTGTTTACGGCTGAAGCAAGTTGGCTTACCTGATTCTCCAAGTTTTGAATGCTTTGCTTTGTTTCCTCCTGAAATTGTTTGGTATTAACAGCAAGTGATTTAACAATTTCCTCAAGGGACATACCTGAAGTGGAAGGAGCCTATGATACTTGGTGTGATGGCCTAGGCTGGAATTGTTGGAAACTTTGTGGGTTATTGCCATATCGGAAGTTAGGATGATCCCTCCATCCGGGATTATAAGTATTCGAGTAGGGGTCATACTTCCTTTGCGGTTGTCCTGGAAATCCGCCTACAACATTGGCGTGTTCATGATTGTCATCTTGCAATGTGGGGCACATGTCGGTCGGATGACTAGGAGCAGCACAAATTCCACAAGCTTTCACCTGTTGGGTATTTCCAAGAGCTAGCTGCTGCACAAGGGAGGTAAGATTAGAAATTTGATGTTCAAGGTTAGACACATTTACCTCATTTACCTTCCTTGAAGACGTATCATGCCTATACCCAAATTGTTGCGAATTGGCAGCCATAATGGAGATCAATTCCCTAGCTTGACCAGGGGTTTTGTTTACTATGGCTCCTCCACTTGCAGCATCCATCATCTTTCTTTCCATCGGAAGTAGGCCTTCGTAGAGATATTGAATGAGGAGTTGTTTGGATATCCCATGTTGTGGGCAGCTTGCACACAGTTGCTTGAACCTCTCCCAATACTCGTGAAGTGTCTCGGTGTCCCTCTGTTTTATACCACAAATTTCTCTTCTTATACCAGCGGCTCTGGATGCGGGGAAGAATTTGTCCAAGAAGAGTCTTACCATATCTGTCCAAGTGGTGATAGAACCTGGTGGCAAATAAAACAACCAATCTTTAGCTTTAGTACTTAAAGAAAATGGAAAAGCGCGTAGCTTAATTTAATCGTCGGTTATTCCATGCAGCCTCATACTAGAACACACTATATGGAACTCTTTCAAATGCTTGTGAGGATCTTCATTCTCAAGACTATGAAATGTAGGTAGCAGATGTATCAACCCAGATTTCAATTCGAATTCCACAGCTAGTTCGGGATAGTGAATACAAAGTGGTTGTTGATTCACATCCGGTGCAGCCAACTCCCTTAAGGTTCTCTCGAGATTTGCCATGTCGTCCTCTTTTTCAGAATCAAGGGATGAATCAGACGAGTCCGATACTAAGTTCAGTCCGGGGGATGATCTAGCTTTTTGTCGCAGCCTCTTTAGAGTCTTCTCAATCTCCGGATTATAAGTTAGTTCACCTGTCTGAGAAGAACGAGTCATACAAGAATAGAAATAAATTTGACACCAATCCCCGGAAGCGGCGCCAAAATTTGATGGGTGTCGAATCCAACAAAAATAAAACCTACTCCTAGACAATTATATGATTTGCATATAGTGGTGAGTAGGGTCGAATCCACAGAGATTGGTTAAACTTATTTCTATTCAAGGAGAATAAAAGGGAAAAGAAAAATGGGGGGTTTTGTTTGTGAATCAAAATAAAGTAAAACAAGGTAAGAAAATCGGATATTAATAAAAGCCTAGCCAAAGGAATCAAGATAGTTTAATTCAAGGAATTGATCATCGATGCAAATGTTTTCTATTCTTAGTTCTAGATAAACTGGTTATGGTTATTAACAAGTTCTAACAACCTATCTCTCCTTACTTCCTCGATAACCTCAGACAAGCGCTTTGAATTATTTCTCTTATTGATTAAACAACCCTAGACAAGCGCTTAGGATTTAATCTATGAATAGCATTAAGATCTAGAGAGACCACCAATTCATGCTAGTAGATTATAAGATAACCTATTTAAATATGATCATACACCTCCATAACATGAATTCGATCATCTCTTTTATAACCAAACATGTTATTGCGTCACTAAGACTAGAACAATCAAACAATTACGGATTTGACGTGCTAGTTGACAATATATTAACTTACTAATTGAGTAGAAGAGCTCTATTCATACCAATCAACAAAGATAATAATGACAAAACGATCAGAAGATATATGAATATCCGAAAGCAAAGAATAGAATAAATACAAGTCAATTAGACTTCACAATTCGTGGAGAATTAAACATTTATGACCCTTTGGCTAGAAAAGTAGCTTAACTACTCATGTTCATCAACAAAACGAAAATAAAAGATAGAAACATAATGAACCGTGTTGCCTGCTCTGCCTCTTCGTTTCCTTCTTGTCTCCAAGGTGATCTAAGATCCAAAGATCAAAAGTTCAAAAGTTGTCCTAACCCTCTAGGGTTGGTTCTATTTATATTGTTAGGGGGATAGCATGTGATCTTTTGCTAGCAAGATACGAAAATATCTTTCCTTTTCCAAGTAGATTTCGAGAAGTGAAGATTCGTCTGCCTGACACGCCCCACCACACGGCCGTGGGTCAAGCCGTGCCATCCTCTGTGCATATTTCATGTATCATCTTCCGTGTCCAGTGTGTACCACGGCTACACACACGGCCAGATTTCAAGCCGTGCCTTCATCTGTGCATAATCTACAAGTCTTCATCCGTGTCCAGTGTGTACCACGGTTAGACCCACGGCTAGATTTCAAGCCGTGCCTTCATCTGGTTGATGTTCCACACTTTCTTCTCCTTGGCACGTCTAGCTTCCACCACGACTTCAAGCACGGTTTATCCCACGGCTTCCACCACGGCCGTGCCCTAAGCCGTGTCTCTCTCTGTTCAAAGTCCTCATTTCCGCCTTCTTGTCCAGTGTGTAGCACGGTTTGCGCCATGGCCATGCCTTAAACCGTGCTTCCGATACACGGCCGTGTACTTCAACCGTGTACCTTCCTATTGATTCAAAACCAAGTACACGGCCGTGTACTTCAATTACACGCCCATGTACTTCCCTCCGGCGGTGTAAATCCTTGTCTTTGAACCAAGTTGTAGATGACTTCTCTAATTTACTTGAATTGGCATCCTTGACTCCATTTAACCTGATTTATCACGATGATAGAATTAAAGTACCATTTCCTTATGATTTCTATAAAATCAATAATAATTTAACACAATTTATATTATAAAGATTGAGTATAAAATGGCTCTATCAGAAGGGCTTAACTGCCTCTTGACTTGGGTCAAAAAGTAACTGGTATAGCTCATAATGCCAATAAGAGATACACCTAGATACTCTTCACATCCAAGGATCACTTTTGTGCAATGATTCCATCTAGCTATCCATGTAATATCTCTTACCTCTATCATTTTGAGTAGCCTGTACCATTGTTGAGTCGATGTGTCATTAGGTAGCTTGACTAGAGTGGCAAAGTTATTTACTATGTCTGTTTGTGGAGCTAAAGATCCTCACATCAAGTTTGCTCCAAATGCCTTAATGTGACTAACAAACCACATTAATAGCAAGGTGCCCCACCCCCCCTTTTTAAACATTCCATGGCCTTATTGCTTTATAAAATTCGGGGACTAGATTTACTCAACTAATACTATTGGGACATAAGACTTCCTTGCAAAAAACTGAGAAACCAATTCAGTCGCCGTGATGTGGATATTAGATAGCCCCTATAGGAAAAGAATGGTTGCAAGTGTAGCTAATATAGATGCATTGATGTGATTCTTCTACCAGTTGTTGTACCCTCCATTATAAAAATATCTCGACTGTCAAAATAGGCCAATGAGTACTCAAACCACTCACATAATGTCAAGAATCTAATGCATTTGTCTTTGCACATAGCTAATGCTTCAATAGCTTCACTTTTTCTAAATCCTAACAAATGGTAAAACACATTTGCTAGTTGGGCTTCCAAGTTTAGGATCATTATTCCATCTTCCATAGAGGAGGCCCTAAGTAATTGGGTATATTTCTTTAGGATAGGTGCTAGCTTGTAAGGCCTAAAGTTGAACAATGATGATTTTGTATCCCAAAATTGGGCCAAGGCCTTGATTAAATCCCATTTGAGCTACACTTTCATTAGGGATGTGACTAGACTAATCTTTTGTAGGATATAATCTTGATGTTCTTGACTGAACAAATTGAACCATCAATCTAAAGTCTTTATCGGGTAAGAATACTGGTCCATGTGGATCTTGTTAACATAGTCTAATTGGTCATTAGCTTAGCTTTCCAAAGGAAAGGAAAAAAAAAAACAAAAATTTACAAAGTTGAAAAAAAAAAAAGAGTACAGGGAAATGAGATTACAAAATTCGTGATTTTTGAATATTAATAGAGTTATAGTTTTATGTTTGCTGTGCTACATTACTTTTCATTTGTGAGGGACAAAACATACATAAATAACATAAAGTACACATGTGCCGTAAAGAGTGTGGGTTCTAAAGGTTATCTGATTCTATAGCCAGTGGCTACATTGAAGCCTAGAGTGAAATTGTCTAATTGCCCCCAAGCTGTGTTATATACCATTATAATTGACGGGTACACAATGGTGTTCCATTTTGGTTCCCTAAATGGCCTAAGTTTAGCCATATCTAAAACATGCACTTTATAGAATGAAATACCCTCATATATTGCGGCCCATTGGGCTACTTTCTCCTATTATTTATTTATTTGCATCACTTAAAACCCAATTAGTACTACTATTTATAAATCAATTCACAAGATAAGCAATAAGAAAATACTAGTAAGGAGAATAAAGGCCTTCTAGACATATTCATGCAAATTAGTACATGACTAGCCCACTTTGAAATATTGTGGTCCTTAACAAAGTTGCCATTTTGTCAAGTTTAGTTTGGGTGATTTTGGTCCTCTCCCTCTGTTTCCTTACCTTGACTTTATTTATAGAACCCCTTGAACAATTTTGATAAGGTTGCTTTTGATTCGAATAAGATCTAAGCTAAGATATATGAAACCGCTACTTTTATCCTTTTCTATTTGATTTGTTATAGCTAATACTGATGTAAATCTTTGGTTCCCATTGTATCTATAGTTAAGAGTTCATAGATTTACATTAAAAAAATGATAAAAATTAGTTTAAAGCAGGCTAGATTCAACTTCATCTTGTTGTTCTTCTCTCTCCCCACGTTCTCAACTAGAGGAAGAAGACAATCATGTGCCACGCATATGATTGCTTCTAGCAAATAGGAGACTACCATGTGGCAGTCTTAAAAAAAAAAAAAAATTTGGAAGCTTGCCTCCAATAGTAGGCTTTAAACCTACAACCTACGACCCCCCATCATGTGCACTAGGTGAAGACACGAACTAGCTGGGCTCTTCATTTTCTTGATTTATCATTACAAACAAATTTTATTTAAGTAAAGTGAATTCTTAGGTTGAGTTCTATTTAATTGGAATGGGCTTAGGCTTGACTTAAAGATCTTATTTTTAATTTTTATTCCCTAGCACAAAAATAATATTATATGTATATTATCATTGTTATTTTACCTTCTTTCTTTCCCATTTTGCTTAGTTCTATTTTTCTATAGTCTTACCTTTTGCTTATTTATTCATTGTTGTTATCATTATTTATTTTAATTACTTGTTATTTGTGAACCTGACTTTATTTTAATTAACTTAAAAAGGGAGACAAAAATGAGGTATCTACAGTTATTATTATCACTATTGTTAGTTATATTATTATTACAATAAATAAAAGATGAAGGTATGGACTCATCCATTAAGTCCATGCATAGTCCATAACCTATGCCACTAACTAGTGTTTTTTCTTGAACCTGGACCATTATACCTTAAGCTTATATGCTGGATATAAAATTAAGAAACAAGCAATGGGAGACTAAGTTTCCCTCATCGCAACACTAAACTTCACTCATGAAAATCACAACATTGAGATAACATAATAAAACATAGCTAAAATCATAACATCACAATTGCACCATTCAAAATACACAGTATATTCTTATTTTTGGACACCCAAATAGATAAAATATGCATTTGAATCCAACCGCTTCTCTTTCCCTTCTTTCTCTCAACAAACCCATCCTTACACTTGACTCTTAAATAAAAAAATAAAAATAAAAATAGGGCAACAAAAACACTATGGACCTTTAGGGTCATCTTTAGAGGTGATGTGGGGATTAATTTTGATAATGATAGTAATAATGGATCTTCAAGGTAATCTTTAGCTACTCATAAAAAGACTTAGGGTTGATGTGTCATCACAATAACAAAATAGAAATAATAATAGGTCTCTTCTTCTAATGCTACTACTCCTAGTAGATTTGATATTAGCTCTTGTCATCAAGGTAACAAGATAGTGTGTGGATTTCATTTCATGTTAGAATTCTTGTTAATATTAAAGTTAGACAAAGTTATTAGATTTTAAAATTAATTTAATGAATTTTCATGTTACTCTTTGATCATATTGGGGATTTATTGCTTTCAAGCTTTATCTAGGTTTAGTATGAAAGATATATAAAATCATTCTGCACTATAAACTAATTTGACATATAACCATGTCAATCTATGTTACATTCGGATCATGATTTCGATAGATGTGTTGTTTTAGCTTTGTGCTTTATCGAGGTTCAGTATTAAAGATTTGTCGAACATTGGAAATTACAAAGTATTTTAATATATTTCTATCAGTATTAAAGTTTTGTGCTTTATCAAGGTTTTTTTTTTTTTTTTTTTTATAAAAAGGTAATAGATGGCATTGTCAATTTATGTATTTTTTGGATCTTGCATTGGTCCTGTCAATCTGTATAACTTTTGTCAAGTTCAAGTCGATTTAGTTTGTTAAATGTGTGTTGTATGTATTTAATGTTCATCTTCATATGGTTGATTTTTGTCCACCTCTCCTTCGTTAAATGAGCTCTATTTGGTACTAGTAGTAATCTAGGATTAAGCGAGTGAACTTATCTTAAAACATAGATGAATTTGTCTAGTTGGCAATTGTTGGTATTAGTGGACATGTTTTTGTGGGCTTCATCTATGATCAAGGCATTGATAAGATGAATGCTTTTCCTTGTTTTTCAAAGTTGTGATTTAAAGTAGATAGTGGAATGAGAAATGGGAGTCTTACATAGCTTGGTTGCTTTGCCCATGTAAAACCTACACTACAAGCTAGAACATAAGGATTTTAGTACCTCTGAGCTAAAGGGAACATGCTAAAAGCAAGGTAAACAAGAAATGGAAAAATCCTTGCCAATCCCCCCTAACTCCTTTATTTCTTCTTTTATATCCACTTAACCCTATGTTAGGTGTCACCTTCTAGATAAATTCCTAATAGCATAATGGGCTTTTTCCAAAATAAGAAAGGAGTGATGAGCCTCTTCTTTACATGTGTTATCTAGCCCTTAAAAAAAGGGAATGTGTTAGTGAGGTCAAAATAGCCATACGATCCTTCTTTCTATAAGTGGATCCTTCTCCTGTATTATGAAATCATGGTTTAGGACCAATGTCCACATGTTTTGTCAGGCAATTACTGTACTTTATCTGATCAGCCATGGAGCTGGTCTTCTTCTTGGTTCTGTCCGACAAGCTCTAATCTATTTCTTGCTCAGTTTGGGATGGAATTGCCATATACTGATCGGGGTTAAGTCAACAGGAGCTTGTTTGTTAAGCAATTGTGTATGGTTATTACTGATCTACTCGGCATGCTTCCAAGACTTGTCGGTATGCTGAGTTCAGCCAATACTATCAGCTCTTTGTAGTTGCTTTGTTCAGTACATTTTATAACCTTGCTTGGCACATATTGAGTTACGCTTGACACATGCTTGGCTATGCTTAGTGCATGCTGAATTATGCACGATGAGATACTGACACAGTATGATAGGCTCAGATTGGCTATGGTTTGCGTACTTGATTGCTCTACCCAGTTCCCAGTTGCTCGGCATTTGGGCTGCTACATAAAAGATATTCTCTTAAACTGCAATTTCTAATCCTTTTTCTTATTTATTGCACAATTGATTCAGAAACATAATTTAATCTACTTTTCGTGGAAAATCGTTGCATAAACCCGCAATCATGTGTAAAGCTATGCTTATTTAAGTAGGGGTAAATGTGCAATTCTACACATTTATTAGTGATCATCCAATTTGCAGACTCAAGGTAAAAAGCAATACCTAAAGAAGCAGTCACAACGTGTAACTCAACTATCACATCAGCACTTCAGTATCAAGAAACACACATGTTGTAATCTATATTTTAATTTTTGTACAAGTGACGAAAAAAACAATGGTGTGTTTATTCTATTAAATACTATCGTTATTGTATTTTAAACTAAATTTAGTGAACTTTGTTGAATAAAGAAGTTTTTTTTTTTTGTTTTTATTTTCTTTTGAAATAAAGAAAATACATAATTATTAGTTCTATATCTGTTATCATAGTAGCCCCTACACTTTCCTCTACGTGACATTTGTTTAGAATTTTGTTAAAAAACCCTCTATAGTTTTCTCTACTTCACTTTAGTTTGATACTTTAGCGGATGGCTTTCTATTTTACCCTCTACTTCAGGTTATTCTTTGCTGTTGAGCTAAAAGTATGATCCACTTTAGTCTTTTTGTCTAGACTCCAGTCAATACAATATCCTCTACTTAAGCTGTACACTAAATAAACATATCCACATGTTTATAATTTCATCTCTCTTTCTCAAGATTAGATTAGTACAAATCCCCTGCAAATATTTGATTAAAGTGATAAAGGTGCAATTGGATTGGTTAATGAATACCACACAACAAATAGCATTCCGAAATAAGCAAATTAGGTCATTTTGTATAAAAACTTCAATATAAATAACTCGAATAACGAATATATGCACTAAAGTATTTGTTTATTTAGAGAAATATATGGAATTTACTCAACCAATCAATTCATGAGTAAATAGTAATCGCTTGTAGCTCAAAACTACAATTCTTTGTCCTCGAAAACATGTTTGATTATGAAATTGACCACTTTTGCACGAGGGAACAAGTATGACTCTACTTCACATCACCATAGCACTATACAAACTAATTAAGATTGGATTCAACAGTAAATTCTTGAAAATCAAGTAATTTTCCAAAAAAATCCGATGTTAATCAATTTCTGGGAATAAAAAATTTAGTAAATATAAATTATGTTACTATTTTGAAACTTTTACATTTATGTAAGCTAGACATTGTAAGGAGTTCATAAAAATTATCAGATTTAACAATAAATTATGGAAAATCAAGAATTTTTCAAAGACATTCAGTTTTAATCAAGTTTTGGGAATAAAATATTTAGTAAATACAAAGTATGCTACTATTTTGAAACTTTTTACATTTATGTAAGCCAGACATTATAGGGAGTTCATAGAAAATTTCCAAACTCAAAACAACATCTTTTTCATTTTTGAAAATAAGTTTGAATATATATTAAGAGTGAGTTATAAAGTTCATAAATTTCATCAAAATAAAAGTATTGTGTGAAACTAGATATAAAATAACCTACGAATAAATTTTCTTAGAGCAATTTCATCAATTTAATATGTCTAAAGGGCGGAAATCACACTCATTGATCATTGCCGCTCTAGCCGCTGCCCACTAATGAAGGGTTGTCAAAAAGCTTCCTCCAGGGTTCTCCTTCGACCGCCTAAGCTTACAATAGCAGCTACATGATTGGTGGTTAAATTACGCACAACCAAATTTGCCCTATTTTTCCCTTAATTTCTCTATATTCCATCAAATTTTCTTTGTTGTTTGAAGGGGTTTTCAACGTGTAAAATCTTATTTTGATGAAGCTAAGATGTTTTTATAGATTTAAGAGTCCTTGGTGAGTAAGGAAGATCACATTTGCTAAGCCAAGTGTCTTGATTGTTTTATTTATTAGTTATTATGTGTCTTAATTCCACTAATGCATGTTAATCTATCATCATCCCCTCATCTAAAATCTTGGCATGCTTGATCCCATGCAAGTACATTGAACTTGGATAATTTTTTTGATAGCTATTTGATGTTTGTTTAACTAATTTAGGTGTGATCTATATAGATATTTAGGGTTTTATGCTAATTTTTGAGTATATAGTTCTACATATTAGGTATATATAGTGAGTACATATTATCTTTAAATATATTTCATGTCATTTTATTAACTTTATTATTTTAGTTATTTAAATAAAATATCTCTAAGATCTCATTAATCTTAAAACTTGAATATTGAGTTTTCGATAAATAACAAGTTATAATGAAAAACTTAAGTTTATAATGATATTCATATTTTATTGATCTATTTTCAAAATCCATATCTATGGAGTTACTTTGATTAATTTTGATAAACTTGTTGCAAATTTTGAACTAAAATGGAGAACTTTTTTGGAGGCCCTAAATTTAGGTACATATGCTCTAAATGCTATTTCCCTAGGCTTTACAAATACTTTTCTAAACTATTGCTTAAATTTATAATTTTATTTTTACCTTATTCCATTCTACAAATCAAATGTGTCATTAAGGATTTGAAAAAAGAGAATTTTAGTTTTATTTTTTAACTAAATAAAGTAATAATAAATAAGTCCAACTTTATAAGAATTTGTTAGGTATTTAATTTTGTAAGAGTGATATATTAGTGTGTATGTGCATGCATGAGCGGGTGTGTGTGCATGCATGCGTGCGTATGTATATGTATGTGTACTTTTATTTTTTGGTTTCTTACTTTAGCAAACACACAATTAGAAAATTGTGTTCAAATAATGCGAAAAAGATGGGAAAAAAAAAGATGAATCAAAGAGGCCCAATTGAGGCTTTTTGTATTATCTCTTTTCTTTACATTTTTTTGGGTACTTATTTGTTATTCCGTGTCTAATTTAAATCTATTTGAAATATGATGTTTGGTAAACTATCTAATCTATTTTGATTTGAAACTTGATGTTTGAAATTTTTTTCAAATCTTATCATAATTGGGTGAAGATGGAAACTAGGGAATGGAATATAGGAAATAAAACCTCAAGTTTTTTTTTTTAATTAAAGAAAAGGGTTGAGAAATATAATTTAAACATTAGAGATAGGTACTTTATTTGGCTTTTCTATAAAATTAAATAAAGTAAAAAAAAAATAAGTCTAACCTTATAGAATTTATAAGGTATTTGATTTTGTGCAAGGCATATATATACAATTATACTTTTATCTTTTGGTACCTTATTTAACAAAATGTACAAATTAAAAATGGTGCCAAAGGATGAAAAAGAAAAGAGGAATAAAAAGGGCTAAGATGATAAAGAAAACAAACCTTAACCCTAAAGCCTTATTTTTAATATTTACCATTGGGCTTACTTATAATCGAATTGGATTCCTCAATAAGACTTAATATCACTAGGATACCTAATAGGTTTTCTTAAATAGAATACTTAATAAATACTAAGGATTGAACATATAATAAGACTAAGTAAAAACCTTCTATAATTGAATCGGATTCTTCAATAAGACTTAATATCACTAGGATACCTAATAGGTTTTCTTAAATAGAATGCTTAATAAATACCAAGGATTGGACATACAATAAGACTAAGCAATAACCTTCTATAATCTTAAGATAACTGAGTAATAACGATTACTTTTTGTTGAATATTGAGTTTAAGTTTGGAGTTAGTTATACTTCTTAGTTTGTCGCAATGTAGATATACATGGTAGTCACTACATGATGGGTGTGCTTGTTTGATAGAAACCAACTAGAATAATACATAAACTCATTTAATAATGCATGTGTTTTTTTTTTTTTGTTGTTGTTGTGCATGGTCATACTAAGTCAGCGGATGATGCCATCTAATTGAGATTATAGTTGTGGAAGTGATTATTAAGATAATGCAGTAGTTAGGTGCTTAGGCTATCATATGTGGTGTGGAGTAATTGACAGTAGAGAATTGTGTTGGATATGATCAATGAAAAAGGGAAGAAGCCATGATGGGTGTTACTTGGGATTATGAGAGCTAACACATAATGCACTATATGTGGATTGCTATTGATGGTTGAGGTAGTGGTGAATTTCATATGATATTACTCATAGTTGTGGTTTTTAATGTGGGATCAAGTCATCCCATCAATCCTTGATAACTTACTGTGGTGGAATTGAACTCCTATGTTCCCATTGCATTCCTGAGCTATGAGTACTTTAGTGCTACTTGTTACATGTAAATGTATATTTCAATGAACTTTAGTTGCTACATTAGGCAAGCATGCAAGTGGTATAGTGTGTGCTCACATGGCTACTATGTATTGGGTTTTGCGACCCATTCATTCGAGATTTAGCATTTTAGTTGTTAAACTATTTGTTGATGATCTGTTTACTCCACTTGGATTTGACTTTTATGTTCGGGTTAAGGTTAATGCTAGATAGAGAGCAACCAATGTTTAGTATTATTCTACTACATATTTACTTATTGAACTCTTGTAAATAGACTTTATAGATTGGACTTTAGTAACACAAATTAATAGATTTCATTTTAGTAAAATGTTTTCTTTAAATAGGAATTAATGAGTGAATTCTAAAATATACTAGTTAATATGATTTACTGGTGTAGGTAGCCTTAGCATATTTTACTTGAGTATGATATGCGGATAGTTATCATTGCCTTTTTAGACTTTGGGAATTATAATAAACATTTTAGATGTTCAGTTTACAACCATTATTTCTGATGTACTCAAAACCAAGTTCAAGCACAATCAAATGACTCAAGAAAACAAGTCACAATTCAATCACAAAACCGGACCAATGTGGATGACCATTCACGTGAAACCCTTTGAGATTTGATGGAAAACCAAAGAACAAATGATGTAATTGCAATCCCTATTTGTAATATTCACCAAGTGACAACAAAAAGAGATGAGATTCACGTGAAATCAAAACAAAATTGAAGCACCAAAACCGTGAATTCCACTCCCCCTTCAATTCCAGTGCACGCCAACACCAAATGATATATATAATTCAAGTACTAAAAGAACAATCAATCTTAATAAGACAATTGTTCATGAATTACACTCACAAATAATTCCAAGAAAGATTCAAATCCACCATAGATATGACTCACTAGAGAAGAAATGAAAAACAACAAAGATGAAATTGATATGACTCATAATTCCCCTTTGTCGCACTTGTCACAATTCCAATTCTTGGGTTGAAATTGATAAGAGGTTTTGAACTAAGGATGAACCCTAATTGTGAGGACCTAAACTTAAGCAATAATGTTAAAATTAAAATAATATATATATATATATATGTGTGTGTGTGTGTGTGTGTGTGTGTAAGGTAAAATCAATGTATATATATATGTATATATATGTTATGTGCTAAAAATAAAATATAAAATATAAAATAATATATATATATATAAATAATAATAATAATAATAATATGAATTATATGGGCATATATATATATATATATATGTAAAAAAAATGTACATATTATATTATATTATAGCTAAAAAGAAAATAAATAAAAGAGGAAGGAAAAAAAAAAAATAAAAAATACAGAATAGCACCCTCTTTCAATGTTAGCAAAATTAAGTAATATTATATATATATATATATATAAACATTAGAATGGAGAGAGAGAAAAACAAATCATCAAAAATTAGATAAAAAAAGAAACCAAAACTCTCTCCATTTCATCCGAATTTTCTGGGCAAATTGAAATTGAAATTTCCAACATGCAATCATCAGGATAGGAAGAAGAACAAGATTGAAGTAGGATGCAACAAGAATTTGAAGAAATTGAAGAAAAAAAATCAAATTAAGTAGGGAGGATTTTGTCTGTTCGTTTGAAGGGGGTAGGGTAAATCTGCTGCTAGGCCAAGCTAGGGGTTAAGGTTTTGGGTGGGAGAGGATTCCGACCGACATAGTGGTTGCTGGATTTGGTGGCCGGAGGCCGGTGAACGGAGCAGCCCCCGGTAACGCCTGAAACTTCCTATTTTTGTTAAAAATATCAAATATTGATGCAAAATTATTATTTTTGGTATTCTGAAATAATTTTGTATGAATATTAATGTGATAATTTTATTTTTCTGAAATTTGATTCAAAAATAGGTGGTCCTTAAGAAATGCTCTGTTTTGGTCGTAAATTAAATTGGAAACTAAATAGGTCAAATGATGTATTTTTGATGTTATTTTTAGTATATAAGATCCTTATATGATTTATTAGATCACCAAATCAATAATTGTTCAGATTGGAGTCGTTTTCTATTTTTAGTGAATTTTTCAAGCTAATTACCCTGTTCTGGCCGAATTAAATCCTTAGCAAAATTAGAGAATTAGATTTGATTAGTTGAATTTGATGTTCAGTTGAGGTTCATTGAAGCATAATATGATTTTAAGAAGCTTGGGTTAGTTACGAAACAAAAGCGGGAGTGTTCGGTGCAAGATCGTGATAATTTAGAACCATACGATTCAATATAGAATCAGATCGAAATTTAATTACATTAATATATAATAGAGCATAGTATACCCGTATGTATATGAATTAGAAATTGTAGGAAAATGGTGGATTATACGAGGTTAGGATGGAATTTAGGGGTTTGGAATACTGAATTAGCAATTTAGGATTCAATAGAGCGAATGAGGTAACATTGATTGGTATACTGATGATTCAGGCATTTCTGTTGAGTAAGGAGGACAAAGGAATTTGGCCAGTGAGACTGTTTGGATTGGCATACATTGTTTCAGGTGAGTACCCCCTAAACTCCTTTCTTGGGTACAAGTGGTTGATAATGTAGACTATTTGTTGTTGACTGAAATTACCCTGTACGATCACTTACCGTGATCAATGCAGGAGGATTGTTGAATTACATTGGTTTGCTGATGGCTGGTTGTGTGTCATGATATGATTGGATTATGAGAAAAGAAAAAGGGAACATTCTAGAAAATCCTAGAATGAGAGTTGGGTGCGGGATTTGATTATACTATTCCTGATTGTATGTGATGTAATAAACTTAAATTATTGAATGCCTCATGATTGTGATGTAATGCTGGGTTATTTTTAGCTTATTAGATGGGGTTTATATGACTGGTTAAGTTCATACTATTTCTGTCTTGGTAACGATGAAATATTTAAATGGATAATAAAACGGGGTTTAGGCTATAAGTACCTACTAACCCAAAATACTTAATGTAAGAAAAGTCATGTTCCCTACCTAGTAAGTTTGTGGTACGACCTTTGAGTCGACCCGGATGGGTTTGAGGCACAGTCGACGGACCGGCCCGGTTCAGTGACCTATGGGGGTCTGGTCACCCCTTTTGTTCGAGGCAGGTGAAAGGCGAACTAAATGTTTCTATCTAAAAAGAGTATATAATGATGTCTTAATTGGTTGAGAAAACATTAAGTTTTGAAAAGTACATGAGGGTAGTTTATCTACCAGTTGATAGGCTTTGCCTGGATTAACTGAAAAATATTTGTGACCTGTGAGTAAACATGAGTGATTGAAATGGTCTCCAATGAAAAGGTTATGAGTTTAGCAAAATGGAATTACAGGGAAAATATCACTAAGTAAGATCATGATGATGTTAAAATGTAACAAATTGAATTGGGTTTCTTGCGAGTATAACTTGAGTTGAAAACTTGCTTGCTTGAGTAATCACTTTGAGGTATTTGATAATATTGTTTATTACTATTATGTGATTTTGTTGTTTGTTTTTACTGGGTTGCTTGATTTTATGCTCACTTTGCTTCTTAAGAAGCTGGGGGGTTAGTGTTTTTGACAATCTCAGGTACAGGTACTGAAGAATAAGTTATTGGAGACTCGGGTTTTTGGAGAGCGTCAATAGAGGCAAAGAAGCCCTTAGTTTCATTTTGGAACCTTTGTTATTTGTAATAAGATCTATAGGTGTTAATCTTCAGATTGTAATGTGAAGATTTGTGTGTATAAGGTTGGATTTGTAATCTTTTGAGCCACTTAAGGCTACAGGATTAATCTGGGCTATGCCTACTTATTAGGAATGCAGATTCCGATGGTATATATATATGATGTATGATGTGACAGGAGATTTTAAGTACATGTGTTTAGATATGATGTGGTTATGAAATGATAGCGCTGTTAGTGCCATTTTACAGGACGTTTATAAAATTTCATACAGGTTGGAGTTACATGTTCAATATTAGCAGAATTTTCCTTATCTCTAATTTAGAGATGGCATAGCAACCTACCTACAAGTACCAAGGATAGTTACAGGAAGTTTGGAACAGGTTCAAGAATCAGACCTAGTAGGTGGGTCGCTATAGGGTGGTATTGGAGCTTAGGTTTAGGCATTATGATTAAACCCGTGTGAGCTTGTGGGGGTAGTTAGGATGAATGAAGACTTTAAGTTGTGTTAATTGATTTGACTTACCAAATTGTGATGTATTTGTGTATTGTGGAATACATATGCTTGTTTAAGAAGTTTAAGTGTTTGATTTCTGATTCAAGTGTACTTATTTATGTAGATTTGATTGCAGTAAATGGAATGTAGAAGAGGTCGAGGCAAAGGTAGAGGAAGGAGGACCGGGAATATGGTCCCTCATGATCAACAAGAGGATTTACCTCCACCACCTCCACCACCCCACCACCTCCACCGCTAGCTCCACAGAATCCAATGGAGCAGATGGTTGCTGTAATGCAAGCTTGGGCTGAAGTTATGGCTGCGGGATTAGGTGGGGATAAACTAGCCAGGGTACAAAGGATTGTAAAGCCCTTTGATGGTAAGAGTCTAGACCCCACTACAGCTGTGAATTGGATAAACTCCATAGAAAGAGCTTTCCAGGTACATGATGTTCCCGAGGATAAAAAGGTGGACTATGCTGCAGTACTATTAGAAGATACTGCACATGATTGGTGGGTGTCACGGAAGGAGCTTATGGAAGCTCCAATTACTTGGCCAGCATTTAAGGATGTTTTCTTGAGTCAACATTTTCCTTCATGTGTACAAGATAAAATGAGGGAAAAGTTTTATGAATTAAAGCAGAAGGGTAGAAGCATAATGGAGTATGAGCGAGAGTTTAGCAGATTGTTGAAATTTGCTCCATTGGCCTATCAGAATGATGTAGAGGTAAAAGCTGATAAATTTCGTGCGGGGCTGGATATCTATTTTCAGGCGGAGTTGAAAAGAAGTAAAGTTGCGACTTATGTGGAGATTGTGAATGAAGCCCGTATACTAGAATAGGTAAGGGCTATGAAGGGTATGAAGGGTCCTTCACACAAAAGAAAGGATGGAGGTAGTTTTGGGCAAAAATGGAGTAAGGATAAAGGAAAAGCAAAGAAGCAGTATCAACCACCAGTCCGACCTCAGAGGAATCAGACTTATACTATAGTGTGCTGGAAGTGTAAGGGCAATCACAAGGCTAATGAATGTCCTTAGCTGAGAGGAAAATGTTATAGATGTGGGGTAGATGGACACATTGCTTAGCAATGTTAGAATCTTAAGGATCTCTAATGTTACACCTGTGGACAGTTTGGTCATACTTCCCATAATTGTCAGGGTAGGAGTAAGGGAGGTCAGCAGACTCAGGCTCAGACTCAGGCCCCAGCACCTAGGCATGATCTAAATCCTATGAGGGGTAGACCGCGACCTCAGATTCAAGCATAAGTCTTTGCTATACAACAGACAGAGCCAGCTAATGTGGATGATATAGTAGCAGGTAAGACTACTAAACTTATCTAATAGTTTGATGGTTAAATAGTTGTAATGTAAATGAACCTATATATCTATATGAATCTGTAAATGTATAAGTGTAAATATGTATATGTGTGTGAATTTTGATGTGTTTGGGATGCTGATGCTTGTTATGAATTGAGTAATTGAATTAATGAATGAATCTATATGTGTAAATATGCATGAATGTGTGTGTAGACATGAATTTACATGTGTACATATGTAAAATAGTTGTATTTGCTTAGGGGTTAAACAAATTGTATTAGTGAATATATGCCTATAAGTACGTGTAAGTGTGTATATGCAAACGTGAATATATAGATGTGTTTATGGGTGTAGACATGAAGTAATTAAGCTGTAGATGTGACTATGCTTAACTTGTCATTGAGTAGGATGTTAATAATAATTGCCGGAAGTGGGAGGTGATGTGTTTGATGATTTCAGGTATGATTCGATTAGATGATAATCCCACTTATGCCTTGTTTGACACTGGAGCAACCCATTCTTATGTCTCTGAAGATTGGGTGAGACGGAACATAGCTCCAGTGAAGAGTCTGAAATGTGAATATGTGGTAAGTACTCCTTCTGGAGGGGAGAGGATAGCAGGTTATCAATTGGAGAATGGTATTGTGGTGATTAAAGGGCGGCAATTGCCAACTGATTTGGTTATTCTTAATATGAAAAGGGTATGATGTTATCCTTAGCATGGATTGGCTGACTAGGTATAAGGTGCATCTAAATTGTCGGGATAAAGTGGTAGAGTTTTGTCTACCAGATGAGGAAGCATTCAGTTTCAGAGGGAGTATAAGGCGATCAATACCTAACAAAGCCAAGAAATTATTGAAGAAAGGATGTATGGGATATTTGGCTTCAGTGGTAGATACACAATTGAAAGAGAAGAGAGTGGAGGATATCCCAGTTGTATGTGAATTCCCAAAAGTATTTATTGAAGAATTACTAGGCTTACCCCCAGATAGAGAAGTTGAATTCGGCATTGAGGTAATGTCAGGTACGAAACCTGTATCCAAAGCTCCTTATCGTATGGCTCCTGTAGAATTGATGGAGTTGAAAAAGCAGTTGTAGGAATTATTGGATAAGGGTTTCATAAGGCCCAGTATGTCACCTTGGGGTGCACCGGTGTTATTTGTGAAAAAGAAGAATGGTAGTCTATGTTTGTGTATAGATTACCGTGAGTTGAATAAGGTAACCATCAAGAATAAATATCCATTACCCCGGATTGATGACTTATTTGATCGGTTGAAGGGAGCAGATGTATTCTCAAAGATTGATATGCAATCTGGATATCATCAATTGAAGGTGAAGGAGGTTGACATACCAAAGACTGCCTTTCGAACCAGGTATGGTCACTATGAATTTCTGGTGATGCCTTTTGGTTTAACTAACGCCCCGGCTGCCTTTATGGATATGATGAATAGGGTATTTAAAGAATATTTGGATGACTTTGTGGTTATATTCATTGATGATATCTTGATCTATTCTAAAGATAACGAGGAGCACGCTAAGCATTTAAGAAAGGTGTTGCAAACTCTACAGGAAAAATAGTTGTATGCTAAGTTGAAGAAATGTGATTTTTGGCTAGACCAGATTGCATTCTTAGGCCATATTATGTCAGGTTCTGGAGTATCTATAAATCCTGCAAAGATTAAAGCCATCACAGAGTGGAATCCTCCTACCACAGTCAGGGAGGTAAGAAGTTTTCTTGGTATGGTAGGATATTACAGGAAATTTGTGAAAGACTTTTCAAAGATAGTTGTACCCCTGACTCAATTGATGAGGAAAAGAGTCAAATTTGAATGGACAGACCAATGTGAGCAAAGCTTTCAGGAATTAAAGAGGAGATTAGTTTCGGCTCCTATTTTGGCCATTCCTAGTGGAACAGGTGGGTATGCTATATAATGTGATGCCTCTCAAATTGGATTAGGGTGTGTATTGATGCAGGATGACAAAGTTATAGCATATGCTTTCCGTCAGTTGAAACTATATGAGCAGAATTATCCTACTCATGATTTGGAGTTGGCTGCTATAATATTTGCTTTAAAAATTTGGAGACATTATTTGTATGGTGATAAATGCGATGTATATACTGATCATAAGAGTTTGAAATACATCTTTACTCAAAAAGAGTTGAACATGTGACAAAGGCGATGGTTGGAATTGATGAAAGACTATGATCTAGCCGTTCACTATCATCCCGGTAAAGCTAATGTAGTTGCTGATGCATTAAGTAGGAAACAGTGTAGCAATCTGGCAACTTTAATCACTGATAAAGTGGAAATGTGGAGGGATTTAGAGTAGTTACAGTTAGAAATTATATGGCCAGGAGTGGAATCTAAATTAAATAGTTTGAGTATTCAGCCTACATTGAAAGATTAGATTCGGAAAGCACAGCTAACTGATGAGGAACTGCAAAAAGTCAGGAATAGTATGATTAATATCCCGAATTTATATGTGATGAGACAGGAGTATTAAGATTCAAAGGTAGATTATGCGTACCAACAATAGAGAAGATCAAAAAAGCAATTCTAGATGAGGCTCATCATACCATTTATACAAACCACCCAAGAAGCAATAAGATGTACAGGGATGTGAAATCAGTGTATTGGTGGCCAGGGATGAAGAAAGACATTGTAGAATATGTGGCAAAGTGTAGCACTTGCCAACAAGTTAAAGCAGAGCATCAAAAACCTGGAGGGTTATTACAACCCCTCTCCATTCCTGAATGGAAGTGGGAGTAGATTTCCATGGATTTTGTTATAGGATTACTCGGGACCAGGAAACAGCATAATGCTATTTGGGTAATCGTTGATAGGTTGACTAAATCAACCCATTTCCTTCCAATTTAACAGAGCATGCCACTATCTCGCTTAGCAGCGTTATATATTAAGGAAATAGTGCGATTACATGGAGTATCAGCTTCTATTGTTTCTGACAGAGATCCCAGGTTTATTTTTAGATTTTGGAAAACCCTATAGGAAGCTATGGGCACCAAATTGAAGTTCAGTACAGCTTATCATCCTCAGACAGATGGTCAAACAGAGAGAACCATACAGACACTTGAGGATATGTTGAGAGCATGTGTTTTGGAGTTTGGTGGTAATTGGGATGAACATTTGCCACTAATCGAGTTTTCATATAATAATAGCTATCATAGTACTATACAGATGGCCCCATATAAAGCCTTATATGGAAGAAAATGTAGATCCCCATTATATTAGGATGAGATTGGAGAGAAACAAGTAGTGGGACCAGAAATGCTCCAGCAGCTGAAGGATAAAGTTCAGGTGATAAAGGCCAGAATGCAAACAGCACAAAGTAGACAGAAAAGTTATGCTGATAAATGCAGAAAACCATTAGAGTTTCAAGTTGGAGACTTTGTGTTCTTGAAAGTATCACCTATGAAGGGGGTCAGGAGATTTGGAGTAAAAGGGAAGTTGAGTCCTCGTTATATTAGTCCATACCAGATTCAGAGGAGGATTGGAGCTTTGGCATATGAACTTGAGTTACCTACTGAGTTAGCTAATATCCATAATGTATTCCATGTGTCTTCATTGAAGAAATGTGTTAGCGATCCGACAGTTGTCTTAGAATATCTACCAAAAGGACTCGAGGAGAACATGACATATGAGGAGTATCCCATTACCATTTTGGACAGGTCCACTAGGCAACTCAGAAACCGGGATATTACATTTATAAAAGTCCTTTGGAATAGCCATACCGAGGCAGAGGCCACATGGGAGAGAGAAGATCATATGAGGACTAAATATCCAAACTTATTCTAAACAGGTAACTTCTGTTTCACCCTTAGGATATAAATATGTATGGCCTTACTTAAATTATAAGTTTTTTGTAATTTAAGTGTATGATATTAAAATACAATGAGTTGTACCTACGTAGTAGTTTCGAGGACGAAACTATTTTAAGAGGGGGAAAAAATATGAGGACCTAAACTTAAGCAATAATGTTAAAATTAAAATTATATATATATATATATATATGTGTGTGTGTGTGTGTGTGTGTGTGTGTGTGTGTGTAAGGTAAAATCAATGTATATATATGTATATATATGTTATATGCTAAAAATAAAATAAAATAAAATAAAATATATAATAATAATAACAATAATAATAATAATATGAATTATATGGGCATATATATATATATATATATATGTAAAAAAAAATGTACATATTATATTGTATTATATTATATTATAGCTAAAAAGAAAATAAATAAAAGAGGAAGGAAAAATAAAAAAATAAAAAATACAGAACAACACCCTCTTTCAATGTCAGCAAAATTAAGTAATATTATATATATATATATATATATTAGAATGGAGAGAGAGAAAAACAAATCATCAAAAATTAGATAAAAAAAGAAATCAAAACTCTCTCCATTTCATCCGAATTTTCTAGCGAAATTGAAATTGAAATTTCCAACATGCAATCATTAGGATAGGAAGAAGAACAAGATTGAAGTAGGATGCAATAAGAATTTGAAGAAATTGAAGAAAAAAAAAATCAAATTAAGTAGGGAGGATTTTGTCTGTTCGTTCGAAGGGGGTAGGGTAAATCTGCTGCTAGGCTAAGCTAGGGTTAAGGTTTTGGGTGGGAGAGGATTCCGACCGACATAGTGGTTGCCGGATTTGGTGGCCGGAGGTCGGTGAATGGAGTAGCCCCCGGTAACGCCTGAAACTTCCTATTTTTGTTAAAAATATCAAATGTTAATGAAAAATTATTATTTTTGGTATTCTAGAATAATTTTGTATGAATATTAATGTGATAATTTTATTTTTCTGAAATTTGATTCAAAAATAGGTGGTCCTTAAGAAATGCTCTGTTCTGGTCGTAAATTAAATTGGAAACTAAATAGGTCAAATGATGTATTTTTGATGTGATTTTTAGTAATATAAGATCCTTATATGATTTATTAGATCACCAAATCAATAATTATTTAGATTGGAGTCGTTTTCTATTTTTAGTGAATTTTTCAAGCTAATTACCCTATTCTGACCAAATTAAATCCTTAGCAAAATTAGAGAATTTGATTTGATTAGTTGAATTTGATGTTCAATTGAGGTTCATTGAAGCATAATATGATTTTAAGAAGCTTAGGTTAGTTACGAAACAAAAACGGGAGTGTTCGGTGCAAGATCGTGATAATTTAGAACTATACGATTCAATATAGAATCAGATCGAAATTTAATTACATTAATATATAATAGAGCGTAGTATACCCGTATGTATATGAATTAGAAATTTTAGGAAAATGGTGGATTATACGAGGTTAGGATGGAATTTAGGGGTTTGGAATACTGAATTAGCAATTTAGGATTCAATAGAGCGAATGGGGTAGCATTGATTGGTATACTGATGATTCAGGTATTT
The DNA here is from genome assembly GCA_037954665.1 of Laguncularia racemosa. Taxonomy (NCBI): domain Eukaryota; kingdom Viridiplantae; phylum Streptophyta; class Magnoliopsida; order Myrtales; family Combretaceae; genus Laguncularia; species Laguncularia racemosa. Next base: position 2,233,541 of record JBBMOL010000130.1, read on the forward strand.
CTGTTGAGTAAAGAGGACAAAGGAATTTGGCCGGTGCGACTGTTTGGATTGGCATACATTGTTTCAGGTGAGTATCCCCTTAACTCTTCTCTTGGGTACATGTTGTTGATAATGTAGACTACTTGTTATTGGCTGAAATTACCATGTACAATCACTTACTGTGATCAATGCAGGAGGATTGTTGAATTACATTGGTTTGTTGATGGCTGGTTGTGTGTCATGATATGATTGGATTATGAGAAAAAAAAGGGAACATTCCAGAAAATCCTAGAATGAAAGTTGAGTGCGGGATTTGATTATACTATTCCTGATTGTATGTGATGTAATAAACTTAAATTATTGAATGCCTCATGATTGTGATGTAATGCTGGGTTATTTTTAGCTTATTAGATGAGGTTTATACGACTGGTTAAGTTCATACTATTGTTGTCTTGGTAATGATGAAATATTTAAATGGATAATAAAACAGGGTTTAGGCTATAAGTACCTACTAACCCAAAACACTTAATGTAAGAAAAGTCATGTTCCCTACCTAGTAAGTTTGTGGTACGACCTTTGAGTCGACCCGGATGGGTTTGAGGCACAGTCGACGGACCGGCCCGGTTCAGTGACCTATGGGGGTCTGGTCACCCCTTTTATTCGAGGCAGGTGAAAGGCGAGCTGAATGTTTCTAACTGAAAAGAGTATATAATGATGTCTTAATTGGTTGAGAAAACATTAAGTTTTGAAAAGTACATGAGGGTAGTTTATCTACCAGTTGACAGGCTTTGCCTGGATTAACTGAAAAATATTTGTGACCTGTGAGTAAACAGGAGTGATTGAAATGGTCTCCAATGAAAAGGTTATGAGTTTAGCAAAATGGAATTACAGGGAAAATATCACTAAGTAAGATCATGGTGATGTTAAAATGTAATAAATTAAATTAGGTTTCTTGCGAGTATAACTTGAGTTGAAAACTTCCTTGCTTGAGTAATCACTTCGAGGTATTTGATAATATTGTTGATTACTATTATGTGATTTAGTTTTTTGTTTTTACTAGGTTGCTTGATTTTATACCCACTTTGCTTCTTAAGAAGCTGAGGGGTTAGTGTTTTTGCCAACCTCAAGTTTAGGTACTGAAGAATAAGTTATTGGAGACTCGGGTTTTTAGAGGCAAAGAAGCCCTTAGTTTCATTTTGGAACCTCTGTTATTTGTAATAAGATCTATAGGTGTTAATCTTCAGATTGTAATGTAAATATTTGTGTGTATAAGGTTGGATTTGTAATCTTTTGAGCCACTTAAGGCTACAGGATTAATCATGGGCTATGCCTACTTACCGGGAATGCAGATCCCGATGGTATATATATATGATGTATGATGTGACAGGAGATTTTAAGTGCATGTGTTTAGATATGATGTGGATATGAAATGATAGTGCTGTTAGCGCCATTTTACAGGACGTTTATAAAATTTCATGTAGGCTAGAGTTACAAGTTCAATATTAACAGAATTTGCCTTATCTCTAATTCAGATATGGCATAGCAACCCACCTACAAGTACCAAGGATAGTTACAGGAAGTTTGGAACAGGTTCAAGAATCAGACCTAGTAGGTGGGTCGCTACACTAATTCCACAAGTGAAGTGCTAGGTTTAATATGCAAAATATGGCCTCCTCAAACCCTACTCCTAGGGTTAGAAAATGGTCAAAATTACAAGTTTGCCACTTTTAAGGTGGCTAGTCCTAAATGAAAATTACAAGCAAAATAAAAGTGTTCCAAAATGATTACAACGTAAATAGTCTATGCAAATGAAAAAATATATAAAAGAAATTGGTTTTCAAGATGCCGGTTGATAAGAGTAAATTAACCCTTATAAATCATGGGCGTTAATGATGAATTTGTGTAGTCTTTTGAATAAAATCAATGCGGATTCGGTACTTAATAGATAAATATATCAGTTTCAGGGTATAATACCAAAAAGAAGTGGAAAGATAACAAAAGGAGCATGATTGAAGCTTAAAAGATCAAGTTAAAGCTACTTAAGGACAGCATAGGGAAAGCCACGCCCGTGTCATGAATCGTGTGCACACTTGAGGATGAAAGTTGTCACTTGGAAAGGAAGCACGGCTTGTGATATGGGTGTGCTTGAAGCCGTGGCAGACGCTGCAGAGAAGTGGAAAAATCCAGAACATGGCACGGTTCATAATCTAGCCGTGTTTCTAGCCGTGCCACACATTGAACAAGAATGAGGAATTGCGGATTATCAACCAGAGGGAGACACGGTTCGAAATCTGGCCGTATTGGTGGGCGTGTCAGGCGAATGTTATTCACTTTTCGAGATTCACTTGGAAAAGGAAAGATACATTCGTATCTTTCCAGCTGAAGATCCTCTGCCATTTCCTAGAAAGTATAAATTGAACAACCTTAGGGAGAGAAGGGGGAGGCGGCAGGAGAGAAACCCTAGAGACGAGAAGTTAGATGAGTTTTCGGAATTGAAGCCAAGATTTTTGTGTTTGGATTTATTTATGGATTCAATTATTTTCTCTTTTGTTCTTCTTACTAGATTCATGAGTAGCTAATTGTTATGTACCTGATCCCTTGAGAAACCCCTAATTGTCATGTAACGGATTTGTTGATGTTTCAATAATTAATCCCGATCTTTGAGTTTATTCATGTTGCAATCATGGTTTGCCCATCTTGATATGTGCGCAATATTATGATCGAATTAGATCTCTATTATTAAGATTGAGAAATCGTTTAATAGAGTAGATCTGGCATGAATAAAAAGATCACTTGTAATCCTAGAGATAGGTTATAGGAGGTTTTCTATATTGAATGAGGTCATTGTGGTTTGGTTCAATTGAGAGTCCTAGGATTTGATTGCAATCTTAATTATGTTAATTAAAGAGAGATCTTAATTGATTTAATTAGGATTAGGGATTATTGATCTTGAGAAATACCTTAATCTAGTGTAAGAAACTCCGCAGATCAGAGATGTTGTGTATTAATCATTGGAAAGTTTGTAATTGAATAAAAGTTGCATGAGAATTAGGGGTGGATCTTGGGTAGGGTATGTTTAGATAATTGAATTAACTAAAGGAGTATTTGAATATCTTTACTCTGATCATTTTATTTGTTCCTTTCAGATTTAATCAGTAATTAGGATAATTGAGATCATCAATAGTGAGAAGTTAAATAGTAGGATAATCGTTAGTACTAGTACTTATAAGTCTTCGTGGGATCGATACCTATACTCCAATGCTATACTGCTAATTGATACGTATACTTGCTTGAGAACTGATCGTAAGCTAGGATTGAGTATAGGATTTAACTTGTTAGAACGATCAGATCGTCCATCACCGGTCTTCTATAGGATTCATCGGCCTAGCTCATCGCCGGTTCAGGTCGGTCCATTGATAACCCACAAGCTGAGTCTGAGGGAGTTTGTCCATTGCTCTATAAAATCTGATAAGTGTGCCTGTTGGAAAACACAATACAAGAATAATAGAAAAGAGGTTAATTTATAAATAATTCCGGGGTCGATCTGCTCAAAATGGGCCCTCATCGCCAAAATTCCAATTCCTTTAGTTCTTGCCCTAATGATAGGTCTTGTCGGATTTTGATTCCTATCATCTCCTCGGGCCCTAAAAAGATTTGTCCTCAAATCTGGTAGATCAAATGCAGTAGAGACTTTGTTTCCTTCTAGCAAGCCACCTGAAGAAATATTACTGCAGAATCCCAAAATCTGAAATACCACGGGTGGTGATTGTTTTTTCTCCTCCATTTCTCAGATGTATCTCATCTGCAACATAAATAATGCTCCATTATCCAATAAAGTCGCCCCTGTATCAACTTGTTCCACTAAAACCGTTTCCTCCTTTTCTAACTTATCTGTATGTTGCTGATCCTCATGGTCTTTTAATGGTTAGCCCAACTACTCATTACCCTCTAAAACCTCTGAAGGTGAACATAACTATCTTTGAACAGTCTGGCTTTCTGGTGGTCTGCTCGTTTGACTATGATCATCAAGATCCTCTGAAGGTTGGCACATCGGTGTTTAACAAATTTTATG
>JBBMOL010000131.1:0-14126 GCA_037954665.1 Laguncularia racemosa
CTTACAAACTCAAGAGGTGCCTCCATATCATGGCACTTTTGCCCTATGTGACACGTAACTCCCTCACTTCGAGTTGATGTACCACTTTGATATCATTTGTAATGATCCAACCAAAACTTCATCCACCAAGATATTGTTCGCTTGACGCAACACGCCCCATAATTTTTCCATTGATGCAATAGCTTCTTAAGGGATCACCCATTATAAGTTATATTATATATATATATATATATAATAAACTTTACAGAGTCACTACTATTAATATTCGTGACCACATCGTAAAATTTAGATCTTAAATTGAGAAATATTAATTGGTATTTTAACTTACGATCCAAATCTTAAGAGTATAAGATCCCTCAAATAGAAGTTGACGAAAATCTAAATCAACGGGACATCTTTTGGTAGTGGCTTAGATTATCAGAATTCCAAAGTTGAGCGTGCTTAGCTTAGAGTACTCTTGAGATGGGAGACCCCCTAAGAAATCGCTGCATTAAGGGACAAAGCCTTGCAATGAGTAGCACCAAAGCCAACAATACCTTGGTGGATAGAGGGCACCTCTTAAGCTTATAAGGGGTCACCTCTTAAGAGTCCCCTCTGTTTGATGTGTGATCCTAAACTTGTGTAATGAACTGATAAGGACGTTAATTATATAAGTAAGGGAGAATGTGAGATCACTTAAGTAGAAGTTGATGCAACTCTAAATCATCGAGACGCCTTTTGGCATAGTGACTTGGAGTTCATCGAAAGTCTGAAGTTAAGTGTACTCGACCTAGAGTACTCCTAAGATTGGTGACCTTCTGGGCAGCCACTACATTAAAGGACAAAATAGTGTACCAAAGTAAACAATACTTCAATTGATGGAATTGGGCTGATAAAATTCTAATAATTTTGGGATGGATTCATAAGTTTAACACTCTTAAAATTTTAAGATAGAGTTGAGTTAGACATGGAATACACCCAAATAGGAAAAAGATAAGGTAAGTATTCTATGGACATTTATTATGAAAAAATATTTTTTTAAATCTTAATTACTCATAAAAAAATTATATAAAAAAATTTTAAAAAACAAATTTTTACTCGACATTTCCATAAGTTGTTGGGACACTCAATTATTATTATTAACTTTGAAGTTTAATAATATAACCTAATGAGCTTATTCAAAATTAGGATGATGGTGAAGCATAGAGTTTGAGGCAGTGTTGTTAAACTCAGTTTAAATGATTAACCTGAACATACAAGAATGTTAAGAATTAAGGGAATAATTGAATTCAATCGGCAGTTGAATCAGAATAGAGTCAAGATTGAATCGGATGGGATCGTAAAAGTTAATTCGGATTTAACCAGTTTAGGATGACATGGCAATGGATTCATTATTATGATTAGCATCAATGTCAGTGCAGATTGACGTCTCGATGACGCTTCATTTGCATCATCGGGTCGTGCCGTGTCATTTGGCAATTATTAATTGTTACGCGGGATTTAGATTTCTGTTTTCGTGCTAGACCAGTTAAAAGGAATAAAAGGCTTATGCTCTAGCTCCATGTCTAAGTCACCATCACCATGTACTGCATGCTACGATGGTCGCTACTCCGTCAAAGTTTTGTGCTACGTGTCCCAATACGGAGAAAAAAAAGAAATTTCAATATTAGTAATACGTTAAATTAATGTAATAGTATTAGTAATAGTAATAGTATATAGGTTTTAAAAATTATAATTCATATTTTCATATTTTTAAAACTTGATTAATATTTACTTATCGGTAATTCATCAACATATAAATTAATACTATAGAGGCTTTTCTTCACAATGTAAGACTATATTTGATGATTCATCCTCGTTAAATCATTTTTGCTACATGGGAATAAGTGGGAGTTGAAATCACACAATGAATTCACATTGGAAACCTGAGTGTAAAATAAAAAGCACTAATGGCTGATAGGCTGTCAAATTCACTAATATTAATAGGACAGTGTGCAAGTACAACGAGCATGGAACTATCTCACCAAACAGCCAAAAGTACTATAATGTGAGATGATGCAACTATACCTAGATATACATACATATATATATATATATATATATATATATACGTACTTGTTTGTGTACTTAAAACTCTGTTAAAGAGTAAGCAACTAGAATTTGGAAATAAATAAGCGAAAGAGAAAGCTATTAAATTAATATATACAAGAGGTGCGATTGACTCAACTGATAAGTTGGTCAATCATTGCCTACTATGTTTGGTCACAGAACAGGACTATGGGTTGTCATTGGAGCGTTCACTACGCCCAATCAAACTGCAGCCCTCAAATCTCTCCAAACCCATTCAACCGTTGATAATATATCGACTCCTAATATAACCCCGCGTGCTATAAACTTCTCCAGGGTTATTAATCGCAGCATGCATATTTACTATCCGTTGCACTGGAATATGGGACATTAAACACATATCTCACCTTTTTATTTATATGTGTTGTCACAACTAGTGATCAACAATCTGAAATGAGCAACGAGTAAAGAACTCATTGGCTTTATAACTTGCATACCGAACTGTTTCCATGATCCTCTCAATGTATTCTATTGTGATAGAAACAACTTATCAAAACAACTACTACCCTATGAATCCTCGCGTCAAAAATTTTCTTAATTGCATCCAAATCCTTCATCCCATACTTCTTGTTGTGCTTGACCTTCAGATGATTGATCCGAGCCAAATGCTTTGCTACAAGAAGCCCCGGCCAACTGCTGCGGCACCATATGATATGCTCAATGCCCATCCATACCACTAGGTACAAATGTTGTCATAACATCCAACTACTTTAACTCATTGTCTTACGTGACTATCAAAGTGGGTAAATGTTTCATGAAACAACACCCAAGAAAAGAAAAAAAAAAAAACTCGACTTTAGTTGGTCCAATGTCCAATTATGATTAAATTGGTAGGTTTTCTAATATTTTAAAATGGCACCTTCAATCATTTTTTTCCTTTATTTAAACCCTTCTCAATTGAAAATTACAATTAAAACTTGCGGATGTTGCATCCATGTCACGTCTCAAAATTGACAAAAAATTCCCGAAGGTTAATCTCATATATGTCCCATAGGCATCCATTGTTTGCTGAGTGATGTACTATTATTTCAAGAAATACCAATTACATGCCAATATATCTAGCGAATATATTCTATGCATGAGTAAAATAAATCCAACTTATCCATATTTTAGTTGAGTCATTCTCCTAAATAATTTAAACCATTGAAATTAGATCCGTATAGAAATTGGGATAAGAAAATAATTTTCTTTTTTTATAAAATTTTTAAGAAAGCATAAAACGATTGCCTTTGATTTGTTCAACCTGCCGACCCTGCTAGATGAAAGAAAAGAACAAGATGCTCGACTCTCTAAGGATTTTGATCAATACAACATGTGATTGGATGTACTTAAGTAACATGATAATCATGAAATTTGGGGAGCTCTTTGTTTATTACAAGTGTTGGCCGCATTTGTGGACTAACACAAACGACAATCGAGTGCATGGTATTTATTTTTGGTTTTTGAGGTCCTTCGGGTTAACGTAATCTTTACTTGATCCAACTTACTTATTTTTGGTTGTTGCAGGCACTATTACACGGAACCATTTCTTTTCAATATATCAATGTCAATAGTTTTTGGCTTGAGTTAAAGTATGAATAGTTAGGACTTGTTCCCTTCTCCGACATAGATTTATTTCAGTTTATTTCACGTAAATATTCTAAATTCAGAATGTTTCAAATTTGACTAAGCATAAACTCTTACTAAGTGATGACCAAATAAATCAGAAAAATTGAACAAGTTGTATGCGGATAAATGGAAAAGAAAAGGTAAGAATCATTCTTTAACAAAGCAACCTTTGTTAAGGTTGTAGAACAAAATGATATTACGGATGAATTAAAAGCAACGTTTCAAATTAATCTTGTACTTGTTAATTAGGAGAGATCCATTATAATAATACCTTTTTTAAAATAATCGCAAAATAGAATACCTAAAGAAGTTATTGGTGATACAAGTGGTAAATGAGATTCAAAATATGACTTCAATTAAGTTAGAATTGGCTTTCAGTTTTGTATTGAGGGCATCGTACTGAAAACACGTACCCAGAATTGATCTTTAGTTTTATATTAAAGGCATGGACCGTGTCTACACTTTTGCATAAAATGTATTGAAGGCACAATAAAGGTTTATGCCTTCAGTTAAGCCAATTTTGGCTCAATTAAAAGCGCATAATGCGTAAAGGCGCATATACAATCTGTACCTTTGTACAAAATGTATTGAAGGCACGGATAAGGTTTGCACCTTCAGTTAATTTCGGATTCATACCTTCGCCACTTATATCATAAATAATATCTTCAGTTATTCTATTTTGCGATTTTTTTTAATTATTTTAATTGATTTCTTGTTAACTAGCATTAGTTTTTTTTTCTCTTTCTTTTCTTTTTTTACGAGGTCGAGAATTTATCCTAAAAGCTGAAGAACTTATGATAGCTAATCGAGATCTTAGTCAAGCACCGAAATTGTTATCCTATATTTACTTTTCATGAAAAAATTCCAATTAATAGGTGGATTTCATCAAACAATAAAAAGCTGGGTCAATCCAACAGTTCAATCAAATGACATTGTACATATTTTCCATCTTGATATTTCAAAATCCTATGTTAATAAATTAATGGAATATACATTCCGAAGTAAATGCAATTATTCTTCGTTTGTTGGGAAATCACTAGGTTATAATTCAATTTAAGGTCAAATGTACGAAATTAAATGTCCTCATCCATTCCAACATGTTTTTATTCTTAATGAATTTGCAAAAACTAAACCAATCAAAGCCCAATAAGTCTTGATCACAAAATAAAATTACATCAAGTAGCCATATAAATATAATACAGTGCACATTTGTTATTTAATCAAGACGACCTACTGTGAAAATGTACCCATTTGGTGATGGAAATTTCCGTCATATTCTAAACTCGCATATTATACGCATGTTCTTCATTTTATTTTTGTCACTTGTACGTATTATAAAATAATTGTCATAGAATCTTAAATTATTTAATAAACTAATAGCACTTAGAAATCATTACTTAGCTACTAACTAAAATTATTAATTAGTCCAATCGTGTGTAAGTCTGCTGATGTTTATTTATTTCTTGTGATATAGCGTTTCCTGACGAAAGAGTTCGAAATTTAAATAATACATTACCTAACTGGAAAAACAGAACTTTTCCCTTGTCTCGTATGTATCAGCTAGATTAAACCCTTTTTTTTTTTTTTAATATTAACATGATTACCAACCTTTTCTGATGTGAAAATGACGAAATACATGCTACTTCGTTTGGCTTACTTTCTTATTCCTTTTTCTTTTGGTCGTATAAAATGTGTTGGGGCAAATAATAGGAAAAAAAAATCAATTGAGAATAAGATGCTACGTATAAGAGTATTAAGTAATATTAAAAAAAAAAAATTGACACTTATCCACTATAGATGATTAAAAATATTTTTACATGTCAAATTTTTATTTGTTTCGTACTTATTATCACTACAAGAAGCGCATCATTCAATGCCTTAGTCGAGTGATTAAGGACTGAAGTGAGAAGGGAACTGGTTCTTGATAGTCCCAAAAAAAAATGATTTCTTTTTCTTTTGTATTTAACAGTACATTGGTTGTGTACAAGTTACTAAGACATTTACACGCATGCAATAAAGTTAAATTATGAAAAAAAAAATCGAAAATAAAATTCATTACACGTGCAATGAAGTTAAATTATGAAAAAAAAAATGGGGAACTAAATTCAAATTGTTGTAAAGATAAGCTGAGATACATAATGATATAAGCTCTGAAGTCGCCAAAATGTTAAATTTTGTTTTTATAGCTGCTGCAGAATTTATTCTAGGGAAAAGACCACGATCGAGTCACAATAATAAAATAGCACAATTATAGGAATTATCATTGCAATTCTAATCCAATAATAGTAATTCTATGTTTGATAGTAAATATAGTAACAGTCTTAGTATGAATGATGCAATAACTTGTAAATCAAAATACTTCTAAAATTTACAATATTAAAACAATTGCAAAAAGAAAGGAATTCATGGTATGATTAGAATCAGTTTAGGCTCAAATCAAACGGGATGTAAAATGGTTTGATTCAACACTCTGAAAAAATAAACCACTTTTAATAGCTCGGATTTCTTTATTATATCCCTTCAAATGTGCTTAGGCTTGATTTAGTTTGAATTGCTTTAAGAAACACCTAATTGTCTTAACCAATTTCATTGTTTACAATACACATTTATTACTGTGAATTTTGCTTGTACAATTTAATATGATTTCAAGTCAATAAATTTTAATGAGTGGACTATATCTACATATATGAACATTTTGCAAAGTGATTCAAATAAGTGATTCTATTAGTCTACCATCACAACAAGATTAAAATGTGCTGATGCAGCACATTATTTGATACATGGAACTGACATGGTGCCAACAAAACTATTTTATTACAAACAAAAATAGAATAATAGCAAAAAAAGTAAATAAATTATGAAAAATTGAAAAATGTAATTGAAAAAAAAAAGAAAATTTGAAAAGAAAAAAAAAAAAAAAAAGAAGACACAAAATCACTTATTTTAGAAAAGGGTTGTTACTACGATCACCCCTAACCTTAAGGTAGCCGGAACGACCTTAAATCTCAAGTGAATTGTGACCCACTTACAAAAGTAAGTTGTTCGACTCACTCATGGCTTGGGATGGCTAGCCACATTGACTCTCAATTAAAAACAAAGAAAAAAAAGAAAAGAAATAGAAAACACAATCAGCCTAAAACAAATCAATCCCAAGCCATCGGTGGGTTGAATGACTTACTTTTATTAGTGTGTTGCAACTCGCTTGAAATTTAAAGTTATTTAAGTTACCCATGACCACACCCTTAGAAGTGCTTGAAATAACCCCTTTTTCATTTTTTCATTTTTAATATTTAATTTATTTACTACTTTGTTTCTTTTACTCTTTTTTTTTTTACTTTTCTAATTTTTTGTATTCTTTTACTCTTATTTTATAGATCTTTTTCAATTTTTTTTAATTTTATTTACCTTTTGCTATTTTTCTATTTTTATCTGTAGTAGAATGATCTTATATGTGCTTCATCAACACCATGTAAGTTTCACATGTCAAATAACATGCCGCATTAGTATATTTTAATGGTGTTATAATGGTAAATTAATAGGATTTCTCATTTGAATCACTTATAAAGTGTTTATATTTATTTTAACTAATAAGTATAATCTCTTAAAAGATTCTTGTAGACCCACACATATATATATATATATATATATATATATATATTTCTCGTGTGTCATAAATTATCTACTTTTCACTTGATGATTTTGAATTGTCAAAATGGTGGCCTAGTAATGTAAATATTAATCTTCCAGTAAAATAGATCAAATTTAATTCCCTTCTCCCTAGTTATAAATATAGTTGAAAAAAAAAATCTCCAATAACTTTTTGGCAATAAAGCATTTATCCTTGTTGCATTGTAATTTCAGATTTAGTACGACTCTTTCTTAAATATATGTCATATTTTTTCTATGGATTTCATTTGATGCTATGTTAAGGTAAAAATAACCACGTGGCATCCAATGGATGCGAAAATCATGAGTTCGTACGATAAAAAAAATTTCAGATATCTATGTAAATTTTAAAAGTAATAGAATACTTGGCGTCGGTTTTTTTTTTTTTTAATCCAGGAAAATTAAATTGAAATTGGAGAACATTTCCACTGTCTTTGTGTACAAGTGTGTCAAAAGGTGTGGTCATGATTACTCATTTGAGTACAAGAAGTTTAATTCTATATTATTTCCGACATTAGTATACTACCAAAAAGATGTTGCCACCGTCAAGGTTAATAGGCAAAGCATTCTCATATAGTTTTATTGGCCCAAGTAAAAAACATTGTAAAATATCTCCTACCTCCCATGTTCATATACTTTACTCAAAGGTAAACATCATCAAAATCTTAAACTTTTTAGTTTTATTAATTAAGTTTTAAGCTTTCTATATATATACTTAAATTTTATTTCTTTCTAATTTGATCAAATTGAGTCTTAAACATTTTAAAATGTACACTTAAATCCTTAATGTTTATGAAGACAATTAATAAAAAAATTAACAAGTTTACTCATTTGACTTTTTTTAGAACTTAATTGTACTTTAGACAATATGAAATATTCATTTAATACAATCTAAAATTATTTAAATATACCGTGATGATCCAAAATGATTTTGGACTTTCCATAACATTTGTTTTTTTTTTTTTTCATTTAACAATTTGTGTGAATATATTTTATTCATAATGATGATAATGATAAAAACAGTATTATTATATATATTTGATGATGTTAAATTTTTATTTTTCATATTCCTTAAGGAGTTTGGGAAGATGGATTTATCTTAACTCATCATCAAAAATCCCAATCCCCCATCCGACAAAGAAAGAATGTGGTGAGATGGCGTTTTCAGAAGACGACGTTGCAAGGGTTGTCCGCGTTGCTTGGCTGTGCCCACGTTTACAAGGTCAGAAAAAAAAAAAAAAAAAAAGGAAAGCAAACAAACAGAAATTTAAACCCCCCAAAAAAATAAATAAATAAAGCAAAAAAAAAAAAGAAACCAAACAAACAAAAAAACAAAAAAAAAGCCAAGTTTCCGACCCATTGAACGCATATAAATAGGAAGTTGGTACTTCCATACATCAACTCTATCAGGTGATCCATCATATCCTCACTCACACGCACACACACACATTTGATCAAACTTTGCTTCATTAGTTTGTGTTATAAAAACAGAAGTGCCGTCTAATCTTTGAAAGAAAAAACAGAGAGACAAGAAGAATATTCTTGTAATTCGTGAGTTGTGCCAAGGTGTTCTTGTTGTGAAAATTAAAGAGAGAAAAATGGAAGACAACCTTGCTGTGACAAAGTTGGATTGAAGAAAGGGCCTTGGACAGCTGATGAAGACAAGAAGCTCATCAATTTCATTCTCACTAATGGCCAGTGCTGTTGGAGAGCTGTTCCTAAGCTTGCAGGTCTCAAATTTTCAACCTTTGATTTCGATGATTATAACAGGGGGAAGATTTGTACCATTCCTATAAAAGAATAACGTTTATACTAATTAAGTTAGAAAAGTTTTGGCAATATTTTCATTTTTTATACTTTTTGCGATAATAACACTATTTTTGTTCTTTTAATAAACATGTTTGACTTCCAATTAAGACATTGCATTTTGTAAATATATGCAGTTAGTATGCCCAGTAACTTCGTAAAATATGAATAACTGAGTTATAGTGGGAATTGAATAGGAGGTATGTATTCAATTTGGCAAAAAAGAAGAAAAAGAAAAAGGAAAACGAAACAAAAGACTGATGAATATATAAATACTGTTCTTACTCTTCGAAAATATATATTTTGGCTTTGATGATTATATGCAATGACACTCCATTTTACAGGATTGCTAAGGTGTGGCAAAAGTTGTCGGCTCCGGTGGACAAACTATCTCCGCCCAGATTTGAAGAGAGGACTTTTATCAGAATATGAAGAGAAGATGGTGATTGATCTCCATGCTAAACTTGGTAACAGGTACCCTAATAATTCCTTTTTTCTTTTCCTCATCTATTTAATATAACTTTTTAATAATGCAACCTGTCTAAACCATATTATTCATCCATACAACCATTAATAAATATTGAAGATATTTGTTAAGAACTTTAAACGAAAAAATGAAGAGTTTTGAAGTTTAGGTTACTTTATCTGCGACTGAACCGTTCGGTCAAATAACCATGAATACATTTTCCTTCATAATTTTCCATCGTCCGAATCATTATTTGCCTACTTGTGTACTTCTTTTCTAGCAATCATCATTATTGTATCCATCACGAGAGTACTTTCTCAGTGCATGCACTTGCTATATTAAAATGACATTAGTGCTGGTCCAAATAGGAGATGTCGAAAATTTCTTACATTTCGTATTTTCCGAACCCATGCAACCTTAGTATATATATATAAACATTCATTTTATTTAAATTTCGTAGACTTAGTCTCATATAATCCTCTTTCCTTACCAACTCATTTTTAAAAATATAGCCACCAATACCATCATGTCTTGGCACGTCTATTTAATTTACCGGAACTTAGTATTTTACTAAACAGCATTGCAAACAAATGACTTTTGTCAAACGTGTTTTCCGTTCACTAGAACAAGTTAAAGAATTGTAAAAATACTTACCTGCTCAACAATTACTTTTCTTTTTCATATTACTTGAATCATATAATTACACAACTAATCATTATACTTAATTACCAATGGGGTCCTGGTCCTTCAGACTTTTATTTTTTATTTCTAAAAATTAGATCACTTGATAATTTAGCGTTAACTTTATTTTTTTTATTTATTCGCAGATGGTCAAAAATTGCATCTCATCTTCCAGGAAGAACAGACAATGAGATTAAAAACCATTGGAATACGCACATCAAGAAGAAACTCAAGAAAATGGGTATTGATCCTCTAACGCATCAGCCAATCTCCAACACTCCTCCTAGTGGCGATAGTAATAATAATACCACACCAAATGCTCAACCCCAAGAAAAATTGTCAACACCACCACCACAACCACAACCACAACAACAACAACAAGAAGAACAAGATTTTCCACCAACCAAGGACGAAATCGTTTCGTCTCAAATTGCTATTCAAACCATTGGCCATGAAACTATATTTTGAATCAGAGTCAACCCCTAATTTTAAGACTAAAAAAGATGGGACACCAGCCATAATTGACCCAATGGAGGATATCATCTGTTCCTTTTTGGGACCCAAATGACATTTTATTCCAAATTGTGCATCTTCATCTAATTCATACTCTTCCTACTCATCCACAACACCATCATCATCATCATCATCCAGTACTTCCACTACTACATACTCTTCTCATTCGGAAATCGATAACATATTCGAAAACCTCCAATTGCCCTATCTCATGGACTGGCCAAATGAAAATTACAATGACGATGTCAACAACAGCAGCAGCAGCAGCAGCAACAACAGCAACAAAAACCCATCGTCAACGAGGACAATTTGATTTTGTTTTGGGAGGATGATTTCAGTTGGGATTTTGTTGATCAATGATGATCATGACAGCAAACTGACTCTGGATACTCCTATAATGCATCAATCATTGTTTTTAATTAAAGTCAGTTTTGATCAACAACAAAAGGACCGTCCTTCATCCCTAGAGTTTTTGGGGTCATGTGATGTCAATGTAAAATTACATATGTTGTGCACAACACAACCAAAATCTTTAAGGATGCTGGATAAATTTGTATTGTTTTTTAGTTTCGTCTGTCCATAAGCTTAATTTACTACGGTGAATTTGGATATGTACAAGAGACCGGGGTAAACCCCATCTCACTATAAATTTAGGTTATTTACATTTTACTCCTTGTCCAGGAGCAATTTCAATAAGAATATTTATATACATCGGTTGTATTCCTGAAAAACGTATGTTCAAAGTTCAAGCACGCTGGCTTTAGCTACATGGGCCAATTATCGCATGAGGAACGATTTATGGCCGATGAACATTTTTGTCCATTTATTCGTTAATTTTCAGTGGATAATGGCCAGTCTTCATTTGATGGAACTCTTAAACATCAATTTGTCTTTTAGTATAACAATTCAGATTCCATCAAAACTCCTAAGCGTACTTAGAGAGAGTAAACTCAAGATAGTGATTTCTTGGAAAGTAATTGTAAAAAGAACAGTAACAATACCATAAGGTGTATCATATAAAAAATAAATAATATCTGAATACAGATTTTTTAATATTATAAATGATATTAAAGTCTATCTCCTACGAATAGGTATATGACTCAAGAACAAATCAAAACAAAAGTTGATGGAGTTGTTTCAAACCCATCTAGAGTCAAAAAGTGACAAAAGGGGACGGGCCGTATTGCTAGGGTGCGACTTTGGGCAGGATTCAGGATGGCAAGATCCTTTATGGACATGAAGAATCATTAAATGTAGATTGGAAAAAGGGGGAAGAATCAAGCTTCATCGACACCTTTTGGTATGATATTTAGAAATCGATCAAAACTACATCAAGGTACTGAGTGGGATCATTCATAGACAAGTGCACTAAGGGTAAAACTGCGAGATGTATCAAGTTAAAAATGGACAGGCGAAGTTTTTGCTAATAGCTACTTCAAATTTTCAATTTTTTTTTTAATTTACCTAATAAAAATTAGAATTTCAATAAAGAAATACAAATTTTAGGTTTAGTTTGGTGTACTAATACTGAATCTAAATTTGCCATTTACAAAATTTTGGGCAAATTGTAAGGCTAAGATATTAGTGTGTTAAACTATACGAAAAGGCTATATTTAGTTCATCTCCGCTATGCATTCCTGTGGGATGAATTTCTTTTATGCCCTGTGTTGCACCGCCCAAACCACCCCCCACGAAAAAAAAAAAAAAAGGAAAAATAGGCCAAACTATCCTAGTAGGAAATTTTTATGAATCCGCTTATATTTTTTATAGGATAGATTCAATTTTTAATTTTAATGTTAATTTATGTATTAATAGTGTAGTTTTAATAATAAGTAACGGTAAATATTTAATAATAATTAACAGTAAAGATTTAATATATGTGATTGAATGATAAAATTAAAAATTAGATTAATTCGATTAAAATAGTAATACGAGACCCTTAAAAATCCTATCTTGATAATACATGAACTTTAATGATTTGTGAATTTTTTTCTGGATTCATTAGACTAATTGTTTATAATACTTATTGACCCATCAAAAAATACATACATACATATATATATAATATAAATTAAGAGTATTTGATAGGATACTAAATGGAGAAACTTTTCACTTTATCATATAATTAACTTTCCTTTTACTTTTTTTTTTTTTAAATGTACTTAACTTTTTATAACATTTTAAAAAAAATTCTTCTTTTATTCAAATCAAATAGACTGTACATGTACTTTTGTGAACGATTTCTAGGTTTGACTAGGTGATAACATACCATACAACTCAAAGTGAAGATATAGAAGATCATAGGTAATGGTAGCCACGACCATCGTTATCCGAGACTTTCAATGCCATTAGTAGATAATGAGCTATGAAAATTAATTAAAGAGCGATTCCTCCAAAAAAGTTCCT
This sequence comes from Laguncularia racemosa, assembly GCA_037954665.1. Classification (NCBI taxonomy): domain Eukaryota; kingdom Viridiplantae; phylum Streptophyta; class Magnoliopsida; order Myrtales; family Combretaceae; genus Laguncularia; species Laguncularia racemosa. The sequence goes on from JBBMOL010000131.1 coordinate 13,253, forward strand.
TTCAGATTGATTAGAAATTAATTTAGTTTTCAACTTAGATGGAATAAAATAATAATAATAAGTGATTCTGGCATCAAGGGGACACATAATAAAATAAATAGCAAAGTCAATAAATTATCATATATAGACAAATTTTGGTGATTTTAGTCTATTAAGACTTGGCTGTATTTTTTCTTTTTTTTTTTCCATCATGAAAATAATAGTTCGTGTAGAAAAGGTATCTACATTTTAAAACAAACAATATGGAGAAACTAGTTGCATTAAAGCTTTCAAAGAGCGAAAAAGTCAACTAAATGATGGATTCTCGATTAATGAAGTATATTGACCAAATGGAAAAAAGATCTAATGCTTAATTGGCTATACTTGAGTTTTTCATATTCTTGCAATAGACAATTGCATAATAGGGCTCGTGCTGACACGACGAATGGATAACCCTTTTTTTTTAATCAAAATATATTTAAAAAAAAAAAAGAAATTGGTAGGGGGGTTTCCAATTTTGCCAATGATCTTGTTACAAATTAAAAAAAAAAAAAAAAAAAACGCGGTCCAATTTATTGTCCTTTCTCTTAAAGTGGGTTAATGCTGTAGTGAAGAATTTTTTTCATTATTTAAATAAATGAAGTTAACAAGAGGTTGGCAATTACTTATTAACTAAACCTTTTACGGTATGACTCAAATTCATTTGATTATGAATTGAGACATTTGTAATCCGACATGAAATAAGAAATTTCTTTTATTTTTTAATTAAGCTTCATTAATCAAGGATTAATCTAACTGTGCTATAGGGATTTAGGGATGGGCACGATTTAGTTTGATTTGATTTACAAAACCATAAAAACATAGTTTGGGGTTTTTTATAAATTTAAAAAACCAA